>OZ038384.1:91468238-91872076 GCA_964036045.1 Eutreptiella sp. 'Long Island Sound 2002'
GAGTGCAATGCCCAGCGGCAGTCACTCTCAAGTCACCCTTGATGGTGCTGTCGGCTGTAGTGACACGGCCAGAGACGTTGGAGCACATTGGGACCATCGTGCCCTGGACCCTCATCCTTGCCCCTGATATAGCGGTTTACCCGGTTGGGCAGGCTATGAAATCTATAGGGGGGCCCTATGAAATTGATGGGTGGGGGCCTGTGAAATTGATATGGGGGGCTATGAAATTGATGGGGGGGGGGGCTATGAAATTGATATGGGGGGGCTATGAAATTGATGGGGGGGGCGCTCTTGCATTGTGTTCGGTAGGCCGTGTTCTACCGCTCCGCAACCCTATACCTAACAGACTGCCTCTCTGTGAGATGCAGTCAGTCTTGATGCATTGTGCATGACGTGTTCCTGCAATATGGATGCAATGTGCTGCGATGTGGTGCGCTGCGATGCATTACGGGTGCGGTGTCACAATGCAGTGTGGGGCAGTGCGGATGCAGTGCGGATGAAGAGCAGTGCAGTGTGAATGCAGTGCGGATGCGGCGTGGATGCAGTGCGGAGGCCACTTCTTTCAGAGCACTGCCCCTCCGCTTTCGTTTCGCTTCCCGCAGGCAGTGTGTTTGTGGCATGTGCTGCGAGCAAGAAGGCCGCACGAAGTATCCCGCCAAAATGATCATCGACGCGCGGACGGGCAGCACCTTTGAGGCCCGCTTCTACTGGCAGACGTTTGGGAAGACCGTGACCCGTGTGGAGGGCACCATCGAGATCCCCACGGGTACGGACCTCTCTCGATGGTGCCAATGCAATACCCTGGTGCCCGCATCCTCAGCCCCAAGGATTAGAATGGCCGTACATCCCCCCCCCCCGACCAAAGTGACCATTGTGGGAAAAAGCAACGAAGTTTACGTTGGGAAAATCTTGTCGGGCCATTTTTGCTTCACAACTTTTTGGGTCCCATCGCCCCCTCTATGACTTCCCTGCTCGAACCCCAATACTGCCTCAGAAACCCAGTGCTCAATGGGCAACCCCCCCCCCCCACCACATTCGGGCCCACAGAGGGTCATAATGAGCAGTGGCGAGAGGCCAATAGGCGCCGCCAAAGGCAAACAATCAGATACCGAGGCCTTGTGCCAACGCCCCCCCCCCCCCCCACCACCACCACCACCTCACCTTTGTTGGGGTGAACAACCTCTGGGCACATGGTCTTCCTTGGAGCCCCTAAACTTGTTGCACCCTGGAGGCTTTTGGGGGGCTTCTGGATACCTGAATCTGAAAGCCCTCCACCCCCCGAACACCCTTGGCAATTGAAAATTGAAAAAAAAATTGGGGACAATCGAAAAATGGGGGGCCAGTTGGGGGAAATGGAGGAAAATGAGGGGCAAATGGAGGAAAATTGGGCGGGGGGGATGGGAAAATGTGGCGAAAAAGGGGCAAGTGGGGCATCATCATAAGATCATGATAGAAATGGTATGAACATCCTCTATAAGTGGCAGAAAAATGGCGAAAAATGGGGCAGAGGGAATGGGAGAAATGGGAGGTCACAGGGACGAGATACCCATTTTCCCGAGGCTGCAGATTTTCCCATTGGTTCCTTTTGCAAAACTGGGTACCAGTAGCCGGATGGAAAATTGGGGAAAATTGAAAATAGCTGTGGTTATTGGAAAATTCAGGTACCAGGGAGGGAGGCTTGCTGTTGGGGTGCTTGCTGTCCATTCTTCGAGGTTGCTGGTTGTTTGGTAAATTGCCTAGAAGAGAGATGGTTAGACCAAGCGCAGGCGCAGACGCCACCATTTGCGTAGCATACCCCAAGGCATGATATTGGATGTCCAACCCCTTGTAAAATCATTATTTTGCCTGACAAACAATCCCCCAATGGATTTTTTGATTTTGAGGCCTCTATCCCCCTGAAACTGGATGCCATTTTGGGGGGGGTTGGGAGGCACGCACGCAGCCAAGCAACTGGGAACAGGGCCGCCCCACACACGGTGGTGAGACGAGCCCCAACAGGACACAGAGCACGGCAGCAACCACCACGAGGTGCGAGCACCACAGCAACCACCAAATGTGGCGGACACCGAGCGGGCCATCAGCAACCATGCCCCCCCCTCCCTCCATGAGGTGCCCGTGAACTCTGCAAGGGCGGGGGCTCTGCTCTGCGCGCTGAGAGGTGCCCGCCACGGAGGTGGCAACAGGGCCGTGACCAGCCAACCACACACGGGACAGTCAACGTCATGCGGAGACGGGGGGCAGGCGGGTGGGACATGAGTAGGGGATGGGGGAGCATGCGCATGGGGGGCAGTGACAACACAGGGGATGGCTTGTTTGCGCAACAGTGGGAGGAGCCCACCAGGGGCAGACCAGCTGTGAGGGGGAAAGGGACATGTGGTGAACAGCCAGGACAACGCGTGGAGGAGCAGGGCACCTAGGCCTCATGCACATGGAAACGCAGCGAGGCAGGTTATGGACGGCCTGAGGATGGAGGTGTGTGGACAGCAAAATCAGTCAAACGACCCCCGCAACAACTAGTACAACCCCAATATGCCAACTACTGGGCGCCGCTGACACGCAAACGGCACACCATGCCACGGCTAGCACAGCCCCAGCACAAGGCAAAACTTAGTAAATTTTGGTAAAAATTAGTAGAAACGAGGTAAAACTTAGAAACCAAAAATTTGATTTTTTTGAAAAAAAATTTGTTCACTATGTTTTACCTCGTTTCTACTACTTTTTACCAAATTCTATTGCCCTCGGCAAGGCACCCCAAAGAGAGGCCAACAGTCAGCCAATCAGTCAGTCAGGCAGGCAAGCAGACAGGCTGACAGGCAGACAGAAACAGACAGTTTGGCTTTTTTTCAGTTGCGGATTACGATTACAAACATTGGGGAACCCCTGGTGTGCAGGAACACGCACGCAGTGGTCAAGTGGTCAAACAACGGCCGATGAATCGCCTAGGGTCGGTCCGAATCCCGGCCGGCGGGATGGGCGATCGCCGGCTCAGCTGATAGGCCCCTGGCCCTTTTTTGTACTCGACCCTGATTCAAATCCTTCTAACCACACACTTTTGACCCCCTGTGTGACATTCCATCTGGTTGTTGTTTCTTTACGGGGCCCTGGACAGGCACCCGTTCTTCCCTTCGCATGTTGCATCGGGTTGCTGCTTTCTGTTGGCTGCGGCGGCCGGTGCTCCTGCTGGTGTCATTTGGGCGTTTGCGGAGCCCAGTGGTTGGTTTTACCCAAGTTTTACCAAAATACCCCCCTATTCTTCCTTGGAGAGATGGATTATACTTCTGGAGGCTTCTGGATGGTTGATATCGTTGCTCCTTGCATATCAGGGTCTGGATGTTGCTCTGGTGCTTGCCCAGGATCTCTGGGTTGGGAGGGGGATGCAGTGCATACGCGAACCTTGATTTGCTGAGCAGAGGCACATGCTGACCTTCAGCGCACGTAGTGCCCACGTGCAGACGGGGGGTGACGGTGGCAGGCACCCTGTCCCCTTTGGATGGGGTGCCGGTGACAGTGGTGTGCACCGAATGCCATGAAAGGGACATTGTGGATGCCGCAGGAGAGACCATGCAGTATGTGCGATGGCCGCACCTTTCAGCGCCCTAAAACCACATGCACTGCCCTGTAAATGGGGTGTGTAGGTCCGCGGAACAACCCCAACACCGGAACCTTGTGCCCACCATGCAGGCCCTCCTTTGCCAGGCCACGGCTTACCATGGCCGGGGGGGGGGGGGCGGGGGGGGCGACTCCGCGGGTCCTAGGGCGCCAACTACCCCCCCCCCCCCCAGGCCCCGAGGCCTTGTGCCAACCCCCCCCCCCCCAAGGGGGCCTCCGGCCAACAGTTAGTTGGGGGGGGGGGTAGTTGGCGTCCAAAACCGAGGAGTCCCCCCCCCCCTGGGGGGGGGGGGGCGGAATGGCAGCCTGGGCTCCTCGGCCTGACCCGCCCCCCACCCACATCAGAAAACTTTTCCCTCGGGGCAAAAATGAAATTTATCAAAGGAGCCCCAAGTGGAGGTGGATCTCAGGCACACAGCCCGGGCATAGGTCACGGTCGCCACTGAGCCGTAGCCTGCCCTTTGCGCAATGCGGTGATGCCTCTGCGCGTCATGCGCAGCAGTTTGTTGTTGTCCAGTCGGCCCCTGTGCCTGGGACTCGGGGGGAAGGGCCCTTCAGTGTGGAGCATATGCACACAGAGAACATGGCACTGCGAGGCTCAAAGGGGGGGGGGGGGGGCTGCAATCGGCTTGGTTTGCATGTGCCTTTCGCTGGCGACATGTGCCTCGGCATTCCAGGCACTGATTTTCAGTTGGACTGCCCACTACGTGTTCAGGTACGCCGGAATTGGGGTGCGTAGGCCCATCTGGGGGCCGTGATTTCCATCATGCGTTTTCCATACTTGAGGGTTTGGTCCAGTCCCGAACCCCACCTCCTGCGCAAATGGGACCGCCACCCCTGCGGCGCGCTCTGCGGCGCGCCATTTGGGGAATTGTCATGGGACAGGGAAAGTGGTGCCCTTTGCGAACGGTACTTGTGAATGGGGAGCGGTCATCGCAACATTTTTGTCCGTTTTGAGTACTGTGCCTCGCCGTTGTGCCTGTTTGCCCTATTTTCTTCACCCAAAATGGAGGCACATCAATGCGGTGGTAGTTCCCCCACAGCTCATTCCCCTTCCCGTGCGGCGGCTGCGGCGAGCAGGAAGCGTTCCCAATGTCCGGTGCTGCTGCGTGCTTCAGAGAGCGAGGGGAAGGCCCACATTCGAATCCTCCTGAAGGAGGTCCAGATCATATCCACGAAACTGGACACTGTGCTCTGGCTGCCGTGCCACTACTCGTTCACCCTGGACCCCGCCACTCGGAAGTTGTGCGGAACGCTGGGCACGGCCAAGGGGTCGACGAATAAGACGGCGAGCCTCACAATGTCGCATTTGGATCTGCCGGACCCTGACCTGCAGATGGATGTCCTGGTGTGCGGGCACGGCGTGACAGTGGAGTGGAAGGATGTGGAAGCGGGGCTTCGGAGGGGGGGTCCAGAGTGCGTTGGGGTTGGAGATGGCGTGTGAGTGCGTTGGGACATGGCTTGGTTTTCGAGCATTGAAAATGGTCCAATTTTTCATCCTCCAAATCCATGGCAAATGATGACTTTTCTGAACCCCCTCGACACGCTGATTCCAAAAATCCCATTTTCATTTTTTGCCGAATTTGGGGTCCGGGTCACCCTCGGGGCCCGGGGGTCAGTCTCGGTAGGATTTTGGGGGGCCTGTCAGTTGCGCCCATTTTTTTGGGGGGGGGCGGGTCTACCCACAGGGCTGTATTGACCCCCCCCACGGCAAACGAAAGCCCACCCACCCCAGGGTTTGAAGATGCTCTGTGTGCGCGCGAGGAACGGCCTGAGACGCTGTGTGGGTCGCAGGGCAGCTCCTGCCCTGCTCCAGGGCAGGAGGCAGTGCGGGTGTGTGGGAGCAGGGCTTGGCGAGGCTGCGTGGATGCGGTAAGCCGGGCTCTGCAAGGCCCTGCGCACGCGACCGTGTCGGGTCGCCCGTGCAGGCGCCCCCTCCCCGGCCCTCGCCCTCCGCAGGAATTCCACCAGGTCAACTGCTTCCATCTGAGCCCCCCGCTGTCGACGATCGTCCAGCAGCGCCGGGGCTACGACCGCATCCACTGCGGCGCCACGTGCCCCACCGCCCTCCTCCCGAAGCTCACGCGGCTGCTGGCCCCGGGGGGCGTCATGGTGGTGCCCGTGGACTCAGCCATGACGAGGGTATGCCGCGCGTGGGGGCGGGTCTGGAGGGTCGCGGGCCCACGGCCGGGGGCTCCACCGGCGTTGCGGTGCCCGGGGCACTCGGCGGCGCGGGTGCCTCCGCTGCCCCGGGTGGGCCTGGCTCCGCACGGCGAGGCGTGGCACGGCGAGGCGTGGGGGTGTCGGGTGAGGGGGACGCCGATCCGGCGGCACGCCGCCCGCGCGAGATTTGGGTAATTGTCGCGGAGCATGGGAATTGGTGCCCTTTGTGAACGGTACTTTTGAATGGGCAGTGGTCATCGCCACATTTTTGTCCGTTTTTGTCCGTCTTTAACGAAGGTGGCAAAATTTGCCCCTGGGGCTTTGGCAGTGCCACGTGTGCGTGAGGTAGCGTACGCTTTGGGATTTGCGAGGGTGGCGAACCCCCCCCCCCCGCCACCCAAAAAATTCCCCGGCGAATCAATGCCCGCACGAAATCACCCCCTCCCCCCCCGCATGGACCCAAAGAGCAAGATGTGTGCCACGCCACCGGAGATGGACCCCCCCACCCACGCCCCCAAGAAAGCCCCCCCCCCCCCGTAGGCCAACCACTGAGCAGACTGCGCTGCACACATTAGACATGCGGCGTACAGCACATGCTATGTCCCCATCAAGGCCATCAGGGATCCTGACCGCAAGTGGTTGTCCGCGGGCTGGCTCTCAAAGCAGATGAGTTTGAACAATTACAACAAGACCAAGCCCGCGAACATTGGGATTGCGGTCAACCCTGGGCAAGGCAGCCGGGTGGGGGACTACATGGTCTTGGAAGAGCCTGGGTGTTGCCCTGTGGGAGCATATCACAGCAGTTGGCAGTGACAATCATCCTGGCATGGCCCAGATTTTTCGTGAGTATTTGAAACCCCTGTTACCCAATGCCCATCATCAGCGCTGTGTGGCACATGTGCTTAACCTTGTTGGTGGGGACCTGCTGGGGTCAGAGTTTCTTGCTGATGTGAAGAAATTGCAGACCCTCGTCAGAAGTTTCACAAAAGGTAAAAGAAATGTCTCCCGCCGTCGGCGCCTTGCGAAGCTCACCAAAACGTGCCCTCCAGATCCATGTCAGACCAGGTGGAATAGTTGGTACAAGAATGCCGTATGGACAAATAGCAACTTGGGCGCTTTGAAGGCTTTCGTGAATTCAGAAATTGACAAAGGCTCCACAAATGCGCAAATGCTTGAGGTAAGGGACCAACTACAAGTGTGACACTCATCGCGCCGCGGTCATGCTCCACTACAATGGGATCCCTCAATAGCACCACATTTCTTGTTTTGTTGCATGTCCAATCTGCCAGATACAAGCGAAAGTTTGGTGGGATGCGTTAGAGTGTGGCACGGGGCAGTACGTGTGCCCCATTGTGTGCCGCGACAGTAAGATGAGTCGCTAGGAGGTGGGGTAAGGCGGGACCACACCAGCCACATGATGGCGAAACGTGGTGCAGAAGGGAACCTACAACTATGATTGGTGCCCATTTATGCAGGTATTTTGGTACTTGGATGGTCAAGGAAATAAGTTTTCCACCTTCCTCCACCAATTATCCCCCATTTTCCCCGTTTTCCCCCATTTCCCCCCATTTTCCCCCATTTTCCCCCATTTTTCCTGTCGGAGCGGGAAGTTGAGCGGGTAACTGAGGTGCCACCGGCAGCGGGTAATCGGGGGCCTTGAAGTAGCATCATCATTATATTGTTGCGACGCACGGCGCACCTGTAGGGCATTGAAATGTGAGCAAGCAGACGCTTATGTTGTAGTGTGTTCATGCCGTGCTGCGGAGCGGGCGACGCCCGACCCGTGATCTCGCGGCATCTGCAATGGGGTGTGGGAGGGGTCCAGTGCGCTCACGCAGCGTCACATCCAACATCACAAGACTGTTGCTGGTCACGGCCATGCGCCAAAAGGACAAACAAACAAATACCGATCGTGCAAATTCGTTTCGTTGCAGGTCTGCGTGCCACAAGGGACCGTAGCATGGCAACGTATCCCCCTGCGCGGACCGGCGTGCCTAGGCCCCCTCACGTCCGGCCCGTTTCTGTGTGCAGATCGAAAAGGATCCATCCGGCACCGTGACCACGAGCCCCGTGCTCTCCGTCCGATACGGAGAGCTGGAGATCCCCGAGCACATGGACGACGACCAGGCCATGACCCCCGACGGCCCGGGGCAGGAGGCGGGGGGCCGGGACGCGGAGGACGGGGCGGGGGGCCCGGCGGAGCCGGCGCCCGAGGACCGGCGCCCGGAGGTCAAGCAATCGGATGCGAAGCGGCGGAAATGCGACAGCGGACCCGAGGGGGAGGAGGGGGAGGGGGACCGGGATAGCGCGGCGTCGCCTGCGCATGTCGACGGGATGGAGGAAGCGAAGGACGCAGGTGTGGGTGTGTTTGTGTGCGCAGACGCACGCACGCACCTGAGCCCCCATCCCCCGGAGGTTCTGCCCCAGGCGAGGCCCCCCGCTGCGATCCAGACAGCAGGGGTGGATATAATAGTGACGACATTACCAAGGTGGGGGGGGGGGGGCTGTTGAGCCAGGAGGCAGTAATGACGGAATGACAATTACGATTTGCTCCTTTTACAGCTTTACAGGCACAGATGATTCGGAATTGCAAGCCATTTTGGCAAAATGTGTCAAGAAATGATTGCACTCTATGGACCGTCTTCATGGGATACACCAACCCCTGTGCAATGTATTGTCTTGTGCTCAGTGTTGGTGGATTGGCCCAGTAGTACAATGGTATATGCGTAGGCAATGGATTCATTTGTCCTGCTCAGGCACTGTTTTTGGCCATTAGTCCTCTTCCAAAACTGCTGGCAAAACTGCTAGTTCAGTCAAACGGGTAAATCGTAATCGCAATCCTCATCAGGGGGGGGAGGGGGGGGGGGCTGGGGGGGGGACCCCCCCCCACTATATCCACCCCTGCCAGACGGGCGCCGGACGGGCCACCAGGACTGGACGCCGGCTGTCTTCTGACGGCACCACATGTGACCGCGGGGGCCCTTGACCCGTGCCGGTCTCCCTCTTTAATATTGTTTTCCCCTGCACAGACCCTGTGCTCCGGAGCATCTGTTCTGGGGTGAGAGTTCTTCTCTTTCGTACTTCTGTTTTGGTCATGATAAAGTGTGTCGGACGCGCGTGCCGTGTCTCGGTGCAGGTGCCCCCCAGATCACAGTCACGCAGGCGCACGGAGCCGCGCCGATGGACGCCGACAAGTGCGAGGTCGCCGGCGCGCCGACCGGCGCCGCAAAGGAGTACGCGTACTACACCAAATGCTGCCGGAAGGGCCTCATCCCGGCGGGGGCGGTGGTACCCGAGGAGAAGCTGACGCAAGTGATCGGCAGTACTTTGGACTTGCCCGACGGGGAAGGCATCATGTGTCTGCAGGTCTAGTCTCCCATGGCCACGTGAGCAGGGCTTGGAAGGCCGGGAGAAGTAAGCCCAGGGATGTATTAGAACGTTCGTACACCGTAGGAGGAGGGGGTGTACCCCCCGCCCCTGGATCCCCCCCCCCCTTCCTTCCCTTCCAATGTTTGAGGCTGACAGCCAAAATTTTGCTTCGGCGCCTTCGGCCCCAAGAGGATTTAAGCTTAGAAATTTTCGGCCCGCCTTCGGCGGGGACCATACAAGGACCCAAGGATGAGGGGTGTCCCAGCCAACCCCCCCCCCCTTTCTAACACATCCCTGAGTAGACCCCCCCACTTGAATACAAGCAAGCACCAAAATACAAGCAAGCGTGCAGGTCTGGGATATAAGTGAGCATGGCAAACTGGCGACCCCAGAGGCAAGAGAAAGAGCCGGGGAAAGGGGCATCTCTGACTGCATGTTCTTCTACACCCTCATTTGATCCTGCACGAATGCTGCCTGCTTCCTCAACATCTGTCGCAGCCTCGTAACAATCCTAAACAACCACTTCATCCCCTCTCGGGCTGCTGTGACGTCATCACAAAAGGAATGGGGGTCATGTGTGTTAGGGAGAGCCATATTTCTGTCGTGAAAAGGGGTTGTTCGAAATGGAAGCAAGCGCTTGATTATCATTGGGGGGGGAGATTAGAGTGATGGGGCACCAAGCTGCCCCCCGTCCTGGGAATGACTGAATGTGGAGCATTGCCGGCGCTGGCGCCGGCAAAGGAGTGGACACCAAGCAGCAGGAGCAGCCCTTGTGCGGAGAGCAGGCCACGGCTTAGTGGCGACCGTGACCCATACCAGGGGGATGGCTCAGAGGCCAAAACCAAGTTTGTGTACCTAAAATCGACCTCCAATTTTTTTGTTTTTTGATAAATTTCTTTTTTTTTTGAGGAAAATTTTTCTGGTGGGGGTTTGGGGGCGGGTGTCAGGCGGAGGAGCCCAGGCTGCAATTCCGTCCCCCGGTAACGGGAAGCCGTGGCCTGCAGGAGAGGGACAACCGCCCCCTCTCGCTCCCCAACAGCCCCTCGTGATCCGCAGACCATTCCCTCCTGACGACTCAAACCAGCGCATGCCCCCGGAAATACCAACCGGCACACTTCCTCGGCCTATGTGGCAGCCCCCCCGGGCCCCCTCCAAACACCCAACACGTTGGACACGGTTTGGGCGACTGTTGGCCTGCGCTGCGCCCCGGAGCCATTCCGGAGGGCGATGACCATCGCCGATCTGTGGCCCAACAGCGGCTCGTCCAAACAGGCGGCCTCCGCAACGTTTTGGGACCGTGCAAATGGCGGGGGCTTTCTTTTTGTTGCGGTGGCGGGATGAGGAGAAGGCAAAGGCAGAGGACACAGGAAAGAGCCCCAACCACCGCCGGCGGCCCCCACTTCACCGAGCCCCCCCCGGATCAGTGGGCGGAGACGGCACCGGAGGACGTGACCGACGACCTCCGGCACGTCTGCCGCAGACTCTTCCACCTCCAAACCCAGAGGAAGGCCGCCAAGTCCCCCCTCTGCCACCTCCTCTGCCCCGAGTGGGTGGACCCGTGTGGACCAGTCGTTACGTCAGTCGGGGCACAACGGGGGGTCGTGGGTGAAATGCTTCTCCCGCCGTAGGCCAACCCCCCCTCCCCCATCACGACCACCGCCGGTGTATCAGAGCGGTGGGTGTTGTGCTGCCTGACTTGCAGGAGGTTTTACGGGCCGGCACGGAACAGATGTCCCGAGGGATAGGGGGACTCACAAACGCCGAGCGCTTGTGGGCTCGCCCACGGGGGGCGTACTGGGACCTACGGAGCACACGCATGGGCACGTCCGAGGCACGCACGCCGGTGCATCGCCGCCAGAGACGTGGGCGACGGCTCGAGTCTTGCACTGCACAAGTGCGCAAAGCCCCACCCGCTGCAGTGCAGTCTGAGACGCGGGGCTGGGGGCCCACGCAGGCAGCCGGCACACCCCATCGCGATGCGGAGCCCGTCCCCCACAGAGAGAGAGCGCCCATGCACCAACCCGGATGTTGTTGCCAGCAGCCCCCCCCCCCCCCCCTTGTTCCAGCTACGCTTACGTCCCAGCAGCACTAGGCCTTGGTTCCATCAATTTTCGCATCGTCGATTTTGGCGGTGTGATTTTGAATTGGTCCTGCTGTGTGCCATGTGTGCTGTGTGATACCTGGGCTTTGAGATGTATGATGTTCATGTTTTGTGTCGAGGAACTGGATCGGGGCATGAGGGCCTTTGTGGCACATTTTGCCCCTTGGCTTTCAGAACAGTACACCATGTCTTTGTTTGGTGCACCGTGTACCACGTAAGCAATGCCTTTGTCCAAGGAACACCCGGTGTTGGTTCCGTCAATGTCTGGTCATGTGCCGTTGCTTAGACAAGGGGGGGGGGGGTTCGCAAGTTACCGGCTACTGCCGGCCACTTGCAGGCATCGGGTGCTGTGTGAACGCACGTACATCGGGCCCGAGGTAGGCCCCAGGGAAGAATTGGAATGGCCGTATGCCGTGGGAGGATTGGGGGGTTACTACCCCCACCCCCTCCAGATACCGAGGCCTTGTGCCAACCCCCCCCCCCTCCAGACCAGAGTGACCCTCGTGGGAAAAAACGAAATTGACAATCAGGAAAATCTGATCGTGCCATTTTTGGTACACAAACTTTTGGGTCCCAGATCCCCTTCCCCCCCCTCCCCCTCCCCTCCCTTCCAATACTTCCCTGGCAGACCCTGAACATGTGTCTACGCGCACCCCGCGGGATGCGGTCAGGCGCCCACCGCACCCAAGGCGCCTGTCTGGCGGGGCCGCCGGGTCTGCCCCCCCCCCCCCCCAAGGAATCCCCACTGCCCTTGGCCCGGGGGCATCCGTGTTGTTGCGGTCTTCAGGTGGACAACGTCGACGTGGACGATTTTGAGTACGTCTCGAGTCTGTTGCAGGGCCGGGTCTGCCATGTGAAGTGCAGCGGCTGCAAGATCCATTTGGGCATCAAGTTCATGGGGGAGCCCCAGGAGCGCGCCGACGACGAGAGTTACGACTCCAAAATTCTGATCTCCAAGACCTACGTCACTACCGAAGTGCAGCAGGTCCTGCGCGTGTGACCCGTGGCGCCCCCTTGTCAAACGCACGATCCACCGACGGCATTCCATGATACATGACCCAAGAAAAGAAAGAGGGACAAGAACAGGAGGAGCAGGAAGAGGAAGAGCACACCGAGGGCTCAACAACATAACACACAGATGGCGCAACACCAGCGGCTAATAAAACAAGACAGCGATGAAGAGGAACCACCAGAGGAAGCAGAAGTGCTGGTGTCCCTCTCCTCCTCCCCTACGGTTGCATCACTGCATTTCCTGTTGGTGTGGGCAGCAGGTGGGCATTTGTCACCCACAACTTCAAACGCAAACTGAGTTGAACCAAGTCGATTGCCAGTCAAAACACCAATACTCTTTCGCGTTGCAAGGTGCGCGCGTGTAACCGAAATCAGTTGTGACCCCCCAAGGGTCATAACCCCCCCCCCCACTTATAAACCCCCCGGTGGTAGTAGTATTGAGGTTTGGTTGAAAGTGCCAGGGGGGGGGGGTTATAACTGGGGGGGGTGTATAAGTTCCTGGGTGGCATGGATCCAGACACATTTGCACCTTCAGACGTCATTCATCTTTTTATAAGGGAAATTGATTTGGACCTATCTGTGGGAGTCCCTGGTGGTGCTGCAGCTCCTGACGATGATGAGGAGGTGGAGGAATTTTCAGACGAGGAGCTCTGTGACAATCCATCAGCCGCTGGCATTTCTTGTTCTCTGCTTGTGTGCTGAAAAGGTGGGGGTTGTAAGTCCCTGGGTGGCATGGATCTCTGGGGGGTGGGGTTATAAGTGGGAGCGGGGGTTATAAGTGGGGGGGGGTTATAAGTGGGGGTTGGGTTATAAGTGGGAGCGGGGGTTATAAGTGGGGGGGGGTTATAAGTTGGGGGGGGGGGTTATAAGTGGGGGGGTGGTTATAAGTGGGGGGGCTTGTAAGTGGGGTGTATGTTGTAATTCGTGTAATTTTTTTTTTCGCTGTAAATGCGCGTAACAAAAAAACCGTCAGGTCGTGTAATTTTTTTTTTTTTGCTGTAAGTCGTGTACACGACTTACAGCAAAAAAAAAAAATCACCTCAAAAAGAGGTTGTTAGATCAAGCGCGGGCGCGAGCGCCGTATACCCCCCTTTTTGGGGGTTGTTCGCGTAGCATACCCCAATGTATGGTTTCTAACGTTTAACCCCTTGTAAAATCATCATTTTAGGACCAAAAATGATCCCCCAATGAAATTTTTGGATTTTGACCCCCGTACCCCCCCCCCGCACCTGGGTACCTCTTTTTGGGGGGGGGGGAGGGGGGTCAAAACTACTTTGCGTATTGTGGCTGCTGTGTGTGGAAATGGACCCAGGTCCGGGGCAACTTTTTTCTTGTACATGGACCCCCTAACCCATGGTGGGGGTCCCGGGTCCGAACTCCGGGTACCCCTGGTCGCCCCCCCCTATGGGCCCTTGCTAGTGAGGACTTGGCCATTTTCACGCCGGATAAGGCTGTTTAGTGACACCTGCAAGATTTCCGAAATTTGGACTTTTTCGGAAACCCTTCTGTCGCCCCTGGGATGGGTTTGGGTGATGATTTAGTGACAATGCGGGTACTTGAGCACCCATGGGGACCCACGTAGTGGCCGCCAAGCCCATATAGCCCGAGCCATGGCCCCCCCCAAAAGCCCCGAAATTGCCGTTGTGTAGGCTGTTTAGTGATACCTGCAAGATTTCCGAAATTCGACTTTTTTGGAAACCCTTCTGTCGCCCCTGGGATGGGTTTGGGTGATGATTTAGTGACAATGCGGGTACTTGAGCACCCACGGGGACCCACATAGTGGCCGCCAAGCCCATATAGCCCGAGCCATGGCACTCCAAAAAGCCCCGAAATTGGCGTTGTGTAGGCTGTTCAGTGACACCTGCAAGATTTCCGAAATTCGACTTTTTTGGAAACCCTTCTGTCGCCCCTGGGATGGGTTTGGGTGATGATTTAGTGACAATACGGGTACTTGAGCACCCACGGGGACCCACATAGTGGCAGCCAAGCCCATCTAGCCCGAGCCATGGGCCCCCCAAAAGCTTCAAAATTGCGGTTTGTAGGTGGTTCAATGGCCTTTGGTGTGTGCACAAACTGCTTACGCAGTTTTCCACCCTCTACAGGTCAAAAATGGAAAATTTTTGCAAAACATTTTTTTGATATTGTGACCACTTACAATGATGAAATATGCTATGCAAAGCATGTTTTAGCCCTCATTTACGTGTTTTTCACCCTATTTGGGTGTTGGGGGGGGGGTCTCCCAAGGGGTCCAGGGCACAACCTGCTTATGCAGTTTTCCCGCCTCGGCAGCTCAAAAAATGGAACTTTCCGAAACTGATTTTTTTGATACTTTGACCATCCAAAATCATCAAATATCCTATGTAAAGCATGTTTTAGCCCCTCTTTATGTGTTTTTCACCCTATTTGGGTGTTTGGGGGGGGGGGGGGGGGGCTCCCAAGGGGTCTAGGGCACAACCTGCTTATGCAGTTTTTCCGCCTCGGCAGCTCAAAAATGGAAAATTCCAAAATTGATTTTTTTGATACTTTGACCATCCAAAATGATCAAATATCCTATGCAAAGCATGTTGTAGCCCCTCTTTATGCGTTTTTCACCCTATTTGGGTGTTTGGGGGGGGGGGGGGCTCCCAAGGGGTCTAGGGCACAACCTACTTATGCAGCTTTCCCGCCTGAGCAGCTCAAAAAAGGCTGTCCCTCTCCCCTCTTCGAGGTGCCTTGCCGAAGGCAATAGAATTACACGACCTGACGGTTTTTTTGTTACACGCATTTACAGCGGAAAAAAAAAATTACACAACTTACCGCAAAAAAAAAATTACACGATGTGACGATTTTTTCCTGCACGCGTTTACCACGAAAATTCAAAAATTACACGACTTTACCACAAAGGAAGAATTGCCAATTTTACTAAAAATGCCTGCCTGTAGGCAATGTGCCCACCTCTGGGCCACTTCTGATTCTGCCCCCCGCTGTGAAGCGGTGGGGACCCCCAAGGCGGCAGGGGTTATGTAGCCACCTTGCCCACTTGTGGGCCAATTCTGATTCTACCCCCCGCTCTGAAGCGGTGGGGACCCCCTGTGCCAAAGAAGAAGGCGAAGGGAAAGAAGGTCTTGCCCAAGGCACCCCCTATCGACCCTCCCAATTCCCAAAGGCGTACTCGGAGCACCATTCCGAGCGAAACAACCCCTTTGGGGGTGGGAGATTGGTTGACCGACAAGGATATCGTATGTTGGTTGGACCAAGAGGCCTGCCACAATGAAATCGATGAACCACGTGCGTGGACTCTAGCACTTCTATATATCAAGAGACTCTCCAAGTACATGCAGAGAGTTGGATCCGGCGAAAGAATGACCAACATGAGGTGGTGCCGCCGCCACATTTTTGTGGTTAATTCCAATGACAAGGAAGGGTTGCACTTGTTTGTGTGTGCCTTCGATTGTCGTGTCTGGTTGGAGCTTGTCACTATTTGGGTTTGGGAACCCCTAAGCTCCACTGATTCGATCCGTCCTTTCTTGTCGGCCTTGAAGAAATCTTCGCGAACCACCAAGCACCGCGCCTTGGGATTCCAAACGGACGGTTGGTCTTGTGGTTTTCAAAAGCAGGTGGTGGAGCACCGGGGTACTGTTTCCAATGTGCCCCTTGTCCCAATGGGTGCCGGTTTTGTGGACTATGTGCTCAGCATTGTTAATGCTGATCGTGCTGTGCGGCTCGTTCAAGCGCCCGGTGATGATGTGGAGGGCGTGACCGAGCTTTCTCGCCCTCCTGAGCCCCCCCCCCCCCCCAGCACCCAAGTTTAAGGTGCACTTTCGGCTAAGGAGGACAGTGTTCAGGCCACCCCCACCCCACTCGAAGGCAAGGAGGCCTCCGCCGAGCAGAGCGTGGAAAGCCCGGAAGCCAGGCCGCAACCTTCCGTGGACACCCCCACCGAGGAGGAGGACACCCGTCCCAAGGTCCTCGTCCGTGGAGAGTGGCGCAAGGTGCCGGATGGCTACCCAGCAGATACATCTGGCCAGCTGGAGCGTGACCAGCTTTTCATCGATGACCTGTGCAAGCAGATAGTGGCAGAGTTGTGCGCCGCTTGTCAGCTTAACCCCAATCCTGGTGCAAAGCCCAAGTCCGGTGACACAAAAACGGACTTGATCTACAAGCGTGCATTGTGCAACTACTTGTAGCGGGTGCATGTTTTGTGGGCTGTATTTTCCTCCGCCGTTTGGTGTACCAATGGTGGAGCGTATAAGATTGCTATAATATTGGCCCCATGCCAGTGCCTTGGTGGCCTATAATGGTGGCACTAGCGTTGGCCATGGCCCTGTCGGAACTCTTTTTCTTGAGCCTGATTTTGTTCCCAGTGCAGGCACACTGGATGTTGGCCATGGCCACAGGGTTGGTTGCTTCGCCTCTACCCTGGTATGCCCCGGATGAGGGATCAATTTTGGACTTTTTTGAGCCAGAATTAGTCCGGGCTGAAACAGCCCATTTCCAGACCCCAACCGCATGTGGGATAATGGCGGGGCCATATCTCTGGCTCAGAGGGGAGTGGGGACGAGCCATCAGAGCCTTGGAGCCCATTGGCTCCTGCGAACTCGCCTATGGCTGGTCCGGACGCTCCTCCCTTGGTAGGGTTCTAGGGTTATTTCTGGGCAGATTTGTGGGTTGTGTTCAAGCCCCTATATCCGCACGCCACTAGCGAGGTGGGACCTGGGACTGGGATATGGTTTGGGACTGAGTGTCTATTGCCTTGAGGCGCCCTTACCCGAGTCAGTGGCCTAACCCACCTGTCGTGTACATACCCCGATGTGTTGATGTACATACTTTGGTTTTTATTGCAGAGTGGCAAGGATCGCGAACTCCGAGAAAGACAAGAAGTACCACGAGTACCGCGATAACCGCCTCCACGACCACAGCCCCCGTGCCCCGCTCCACCACGCTAGCAGCCGGGCAAGGAGCCCCGCTGGTCCCAATCATGGGGGCCATTAAGACCCTGGTGGCCGGCCTCGAGGAGTTCCGGGAGTTTCGCCACTCCCGGTCTGAGGATGGCGCAAGCGCCCCTCAGTGGGTGGAGATCCGCGACGAGGTTCCTAACTTCCGCGGCATGGAAGCCCAACTCCAAGCCATGAGGTATGAGTACCAATGGCAGCGCAAGAGGTGGCGTGTCTGGCGTGACAGCCGACAGCTGCCCACCTTCAGCCCCGACCTCCATGAGGCAGACAAGCCTGTCGAGGAGTTGAGGGTTTCCCCTGGAGCGAGCGGCAGCGACGCCCACCCCGGACCCAGCCGCGGTGGCCACCCCGGCGCCGCCACCCTGGGCGACTTCATCGCGGTCGATCGAAGATCCCGGGCGAAGCCCCGTCCGCTGCCCCTAAGAAGATCAGGTCCGAGGAGCAACGTGCAGTCGGCCCACAGGGGAGGCCCCGCGCGCAGCGACGGGGATGGAGGAGAACGCTGGCATCGCCAAGAGCCCACGGGCTGTGGCCTCGGACTGGCTGGAGCTGGCGGCGGAGGTGCCGACAGCACCCCTCCGGGGTCGGAAGGAGATGGTCTCCCACCTCCCTACCGGACTAGGGAAGGGACCCCGTGCCGACCCGGATCGTGGACCGGGTCCCAATCAGACTCCGACAACCCGGGGAACGACCCGGGTGCCGGATCATCCGGTATCTGGTGTGGGCCCCCGGGAGGACGACCCGGTGGAGGACCCCCGGATGGTGGACCACCTGGAGGATCCCCAGGCGGAGGGCCGCCGGCAGGGCCGCCGGGAGAGAACATCCCGGAGGACACCTAGAGGCGGATCGTACACCTCCATGGGTAGATCCAGGCCCTGGAGCGCGAGTTCCAGGTTAAAGACATCGAGATGGCCAGGAGCGCAGCAGTCGCCCAGAGAGCCCAGAGGGAGCTGGACATCGCCCGGTTCGAGACCAAGGAGCTGAGCGGGGTGGTGGCCACGCTCCACAGGAGGCTGGACAGGCTGGAGGCCCGGCGGAGTGCTCCGAGCGACGTGCCGCCCCTAGAGTTGGGCTCGTCAGACGACGATTGGGGACCCGTACCAGGTCCAGGCAGATCCGCGCCCCTGGCGGAGCCCGTCGGAGCGACCGCTCGCCCTCCACGCGTGGCAGCTGTGGGGAGCGTGATGAGTGGCTGAGCGCGAACTACCGAAGCCGCTGCGGCCCGCTCCGCACACCACCTCGCCCAAGACGACCGGAGCGCGCCCCGCAGCCAGCCCCCCCGGCGTATGGCCGCTACGGGGTGCTCAGGAATGAGGTCCCCGAGGAAGGCATGGAGTGGCACATTGAAGGAGACAATGGAGACCCCATGGAGGACTTCGGGATCATCCCACCCGGAGGGGAGCGACGACAAGCCGCCAGCCGGAGCCGTTGGGAACGCGAGGAGGAAGAGTACATGGATGGCGTACGCTGAGGAGTCCTCGCAGGAGCGTACGTGGAGGAACCGCGCCGCGGTGGCGTGGACATCGAGGAGATGGACGTGGCAGCCGTGGGAACGGGTAGAGGACGCCCTATCAGGACTCTTCTCTTGGGCCTGATTTTGAGTCTAGTGCCAATGACAACATGTGAAACTATGTTATATTGGCCGAGTCCCAACTAATTGGTGGCCACGCAGAGTACTATGTGCTTTGTGGACTCGGCGTCCCATCGTTAAGGTCGCTATGGGGTGCCGTACGGAACCGGCAGCTGTACATATTGCGCATGTATTGCAAAGGTTGCATTTCTTTCAATTTTTCAATTTTTTTCATAATTTACACGACTTACCGCAAAAAAAAAAATTACACGACTTACCGCAAAAATAAAAAAATTCAATTTTTTTTTATAATTCACACGACTTACAGCAAAAAAAAAATACACGCATTTACAGCAAAAAAAAATTACACGACTAGATGGTTTTTTTGTACACGACTTACATTTTTCACGTAAGTGGGGGGGGGGGTTATAAGTTTGGGGGGGGTTATAAGTGGGGGTTGGGTTATAAGTGGGAGCGGGGGTTATAAGTTTGGGGGGGGGGTTATAAGTGGGGGGGGGTTATAAGTGGGGGGGGGGTTATAAGTGGGGGGGAGTTATAAGTGGGGGGGGTTATAAGTGGGGGGGGGGTTATAAGTGGGGGTTGGGTTATAAGTGGGGGGGGGGGTTATAAGTGGGAGCGGGGGTTATAAGTGGGGGGGGGTTATAAGTGGGGGGGGGTTATAAGTGGGGGTGGGTTATAAGTGGGGGGGGGTTATAAGTGGGGGGGGGGTTATAGTGGGGGGGGGGTTTAAGTGGGAGCAGGGTTATAAGTGGGGGGGGGTATAGGGGGGGGTTATAAGTTGGGGGGGGGTTTACTTGCAACATGTGGGTACATCGCCGGGGGCGGCCCACTGTGAACCCAGAATTCAAACCCACAGGGGGTAGGCATCCCTGTGTGCTGGGCTACGCCCCCTGTCGACCCCGTTCCTTCAGTTGATTTGGGACCCCGAGGCAGACAGCTCCGTGAACTGCAAGGAGTGCTCCGCGCAGCTGTGCACGACCCAGCAGGTCCTGAGCACCGAGCACCAGTGGACGCTGGAGAGCGCGGACCGCGAGTCCCGGGGCTCTGAGAAGGCCGCGTACCTCAATTGGCTGGACCCGGAGGCCCTGACCATCGGCGACAAGAAGCAGGCCCGCATGACGCAGGGCACCGCGTACTACGCACGGTGCCTCCGCCGCGTGCCTCCCCGGTGCACATCAGTGCCCCCTGCCATCCAGGGCAGGCCTTTGCTTAGCGGCTGGTTGGTACTATACCGGGGGCGGGGGAAGGGGGGGGGGGGTCAGAGGCCAAAAAAAGGTTTGTGTACCTAACATCGACCTCCAAGTTCGGGCCCCTTTGATACATTTCTTTTTTTCTGAGGAAAAAATTTCTGATGTGGGTGGGTGGGGGTGGTCAGCCAAGACCTGGGCCGGGGGGGGGGGTTTATCAACACCCCCCCCCCCGAGTATCACTCAGCAAAGGCCTACTTCCGGGGCAGTGCTGCGGTCCGGGCTTTCCTGTGTTCGAAGTTGTGGTCGATGGCACAGATCTGAGTGTCGTGGGTCGGCCCCAGGGCCAAGGGTGCCTCGCATACCACCGGGAGGGGGGGGCTGGGTTGGGTTGGAGTGGGGCTCGGCTCACGCCAACGCCGGGTCCCACGGCCTGTGCGTACCTCTCCGGCACGACCGGGTCCCTACCTCCGGTTGTCTGGTCTCACAGCCGCCCAGACTGCCGACAGTCCCCAAACCCCGCCAAGGCGCTGGTGGGAGGGAGATACCGCCGTGCCTGTGTGTGTGTTTCGCACGCATGGGGGGGGGGGGGGGGGGGGGGGCGGGGCAGGGTTGAGGGCATAGGGTCAGGGCACAGTGGCACACCTTTGTTCCTCCCCAACGGGGCTGTGGACCTCCTGTTGGCGGGCGGGGGTTGGGGTTGGGGGGGGGGGGGGGGGCACATCCTCAATACGCCAATTATTGGGCGCCGCTGACACGCAAACGGCACATCCCGCCACATTCAGCACAGCCCCAACACACCAACCACTGGGCTCCGCGAACGCGGAAACAACACCAGCAAGAGCACCGGCCGCAGCGGCCGACAGAACGCAGCGACCCGACGCAACATGCGAAGGGAAGAACGGGTGACTGTCCATGGCCCCGTAAAGGAGCAACAACCAGACGGAATGTCACACAGGGGGTTGTGTGTGCCCGGCGCTCCGGGGCCCAACAGCGGGGCAGGGGAGCCCCACACTAAGGCTGGTCATTTCAAAACCTGACGCCACGGTCCTCCTCTCTTCTACTGCATCCTTGCGCCCTGCGCATGGCTCTCCCCGTCACACCGCAGCTGTAGTGTCCCCCTATTGGACTGCGAGGCTGGCTGATATGCAGAGCAGACTTGCCGCTACTGTCCGCCCAGCCAGACCCAATCAGGCATGGCTTGGTCCCACTGAGCCAGGTACTGAACGCAGCAGGTTCCTACTCACTTCTGGGCGTGAGTGGGGCGGATATTACTGAGTGCTACATGTCACAAGGCTGATTCATAACAAGACCCAGAACCCCCGCCGGATTTCTGGTGCAGAGCCGTCATGGGCAAGGCATCCCCCCCCCTCCCCCGCCGCGGCAGCGGGTCTGCATGTTTTTATGGTTTTTTGGGTTTATTTATTAGTCTGTATCAATGGTTAATTATTTATTCGCGAGTCAGAGAAGGGTATAATGATTCTAATAAGGAACAAAAACGTCAAAAGTATTTTGTTTTGGTTTTCTGGGGGGAAATAGAGAAATTTGTTTTATTTGTTCTTTTGATGAAGCAGAATAAACTAAATTAGTTGTGACATAAAAATTTTTTAATTAAGTTTTGATTAAGATTGAAGAGAATGTAATCATATTGTAACTAGCGCAAAATAAAATGCTAAGTGGAAAAAAAGTCATATATAAAGTGTTATGGCGTGAAAAAAGCATTGCAGTGGCTTTAGACTCGACATGGGTGCCGCGACACGACCCCCAATCTCGGCCACCTCCCCCAGACATCCCACAGCCCACGCGCACGGCCCCCCATCTCCCCTTTGCAGGTCTGGTGCAAGCGCTGCAAGGCCGAGCTGGGCTGGAAGTTCCTCAGCCACGTGCACGGCCACGAGAGGGTCGCCCTGTCGTGGTACAGCGGGCGGTTTGGGCTGGTGCTGTCGCGGTGTGCGTTGCCTTTGGTGCTCTGCGGGTGTGGGGCTCTGTTGGGGGGGGGGGAACGCATTGGAAGTGGGACGTCTGGTCCACCGATGGACGTGGGAGCAAAGGGACGGACATCCCACTCTCACCCCCGTGCCCGAACGCCCCCCCCCCTCCGCCCTCTAATCAAATGCGTTCAACACCAAATGCCCGCGCTTTTGCTGTGCTCTTCCCCCAGAGTTTCATCGGATGCATTGCATTGCAGCAGAGTGCAGGGCTTCTTCAGAATAATTCAAAACCAAGGGGGGGGGGACCCCTCCACCAAAACCCCCTCCCCCCCCTCCCCAGACCAAAGTGACCATCGTGGGAAAAAACGAAATTTACAATAGGGAAAATCTGGTCAGGCCATTTTTGGTACACCAAGTTTTGGGTCCAAAACCCCCTCCCCCCCTCCCCCCCGCTGCTCAACAGCGCGGATGGGCTCATGAAGCATGGACGGGCCTCACGTGAGGTGACTTAAAGGACGGAGGGAGGAGCCTCTTGTCATACAGGGCGGCAGCTCTCCAGAAACCAGCGCGACTTGCCCCTTGGGTGAGTCTGGGAGCTGGAATGGGTAGAAGCCCCATGGACTATTGCTCCTTAATATGATTTCCTTCCTTCCTCCCCCCCGCTGCTCAAAAGAAGCCCTGGCGGAGTGCCAAGTCGGCAATCCGCTGACCCGCTGCGGAATGCAAAGGGATTGGCGATGCATTTCGCTCGGAGCCGTTTGTTACCAGCGTTCTGAGGGCACACGGGCATCATCCGAGAGGGCGCAGACCACACTTCTAGGGCCCTGTGTGCGTATGCGTGCTGCAGGTTGGTGACCCCAGCCCCGCATGTTCAAGGAGGCATTGTCTTGAAAGATGCCCTGCACCCCCCCACAAGTTGTTGCTGTGCCGGCATTGGATAGTTTGCTTCGGAGTATGTTTTTCTGAAGCCCCCCCTTACTCATTTTAAAGTATAAAACAAAACTAAAATCTAAAAATATTTATATTTTATCTTTCCCAACAAATTAAAATTTTTCATTCAACTGTAAACTTAATTTAAAAAGGTAGGATTTTGATCCCCCCCCCCCCCCCGCGCGCAAACACACACTCCACTCTCCACATCCGCCAGAGCCCCGCACCGACCGTCCGGGTCGTGCAGGTGCTCGCGTTGCGTCTGTCCCCATCCCGTTCACCAAAGGAGTGGTGTGTCGTGGTGTTGCCGGTGCGCTCTCCCGCCGGGCGCGGCGGCATGGCACGCGCCGATCGCCGCGGGTTTTTTTGTGGCGACGTGCCTCCAGGTCCTTGAGGGGTCAACGGGTGTTGTTTCTTTTGAAGTACCACTCCCCCCCCCCCCCCCGTGTGCCTCGGCTGCCGAGGGGGGGGGGTGCAAGGCTCTTTTTAACAGAGCACCACTGGAGCTTTCGCGGGGGGGGTGCATTGGAAGGGGGGGAGGAACCCGCCCCCCCTCCACAGCGCCCAGCCCATGCCCAGCCACTGTCTCCCTGACGCCAAGTGCCAGCCTCAATGGCGTCTGTAACCGACAGTAACCGCCCCCCCAACCGCTTTGGCAACCTCCTCCGGCCGCCTGCCTGACCGCCTCTCGGGCCGCCTGCCTGACCGCCTCTCGGGCCGCCTCTGGACCCCTTCCCTTCTGAGGCATCCCTGCCCCCCCCTCCCCCCCAACCTGGAACCAGCCCCCCCCTGAAAAGATAGGGCCAGATGTTTGTCCCGGGCCTTTGGCCGGTCAAAAATCGTCCCTGGCGCCTTCCGTGTCAATTGGTTTCCGCCACAATTTTTTCAGCGCCTCCAAAACCTCAGCACCACCGGAGGAGGGGGGGGGGGGGGTGGCTGGACCCCCCCCTAAAACCCACCCAACAGGAGCCCTGGGGGATGCCCCCCCCCCTTTGGCGTGCCGTCCACCGGTGCCCGTCGGAAGGGGGTGCCCGGGGCTCGGACTCGGGCGGTGCGGCTGAGGAGGCGCACGCGGGGGCCGGCCACGGGACATGGGGGGGGGGGGGGGGGGTCAGGCACAGTCCCCCCGGCGCCCGCGCCCTCCCCCCGGGCGCACGGCGGTGATGCGCGGGACCGGGCGGCGGCCGCCGGGCGCACCCGGCGCTCCTCGACGGCCGGGCGGTGCTCGGCACAGGGTCATGGCGGTGCTCGGCACAGGGTCATGGCGGCCCGGCGCCGGTGGTCCGCTCCGGCCGAGCATCTGCCGGGGTGCGGTCCCCCTTTGGATGTCCCCGGCACTGCCCTGCCCAGAGGGGGCGGGGGGGGGGGGGGGGGGCATGGCGAGGCCCGCTTGAGACGGTGGCGCTGTGGCTGCCTCTGATCGAGGGCACCAAGGCACACCATCCGAATGGGGGGCGTCGTGCTGGTCCCTTTTGCAGGCACATTTCTTTGGTGGTTGGGGAGGAAGGCGGGGTGGGAGGGGGGGGCTTCGTGTCGCCCCCAGGGCCGCTACGCACTCTTTTTTGCACTGAAACGCACTGTTCTTTGCTTCAGGATTTTTGTCCAGTGTTTCCCGCGTCAAGACCGCCCTGAGCACAAAGCCCACAATATTTGATAATCCGCTGGAACCTCCACCCTTTCGCACCCCTTCGCACCCCATTTACACCCCTGCACACCCCTCTACCCCCCCCCCCTCCCCACACACCCCTTTGCACATTTCATGGCTCCACAACTGCACACAACGCACGACACTTCATCCGAAGAATCCGGGAAAAGGGCTCAATTGACAGGACCATTAATCAGTGATTATGAATTCTGGCACCGAAACTTTTTTGGGCATTAGATATGGTCAATTTTTTCCCCAAGTACATGGCAAAAAAATGATTTTCCTGAACCCTTGACACGCTAATTCCAAAATTCTTTTTTTCATTTTTTGGCGAATTTCGGGGCCCGGGTCACCTCCGGGGCCCGGGGGTCAGTCTCGGTAGGATTTGTGTGTGGGGGGGTGGGGGTGGGGGGCGTCAGTTGCGCCCTTTTCTTTTGAGGGGGGGGGGGGGTGGCTAGCCAGAAGGCTGTTTTGGACCCCCCCTCTCCCCCCGGAGTTGCCTGCCCACCCCATGTCCGTCCGCAGGGTCACCAACATCAAACCGGAACGCCCTCTGACGCTCACGTTGGCGCAGCTGATGCAGCACCTGCAGCTGGCCGGGCTCCTGCGCCAGCGCGGCTTCGACGACGACGACGACGACAACGAAGACGACGACGACACGGACAACCCCGAGGACCCCCCGGGCCCGGCGGTGCTGGACCTGAACACCCGGAATTGGACGGTGACGGGCATTCGGTTGAACGAGGACGTCCAAAGCGATGCGGATGATGCGGAGGAGTTGGAGGACCTGGACAGTGAGTGAGCGCCCGCGACCCGCCACCCCCCCGCCCCCCCGCCCCGCAGCCCTTGCCCCGCCCCCCTGCCCCCACATCCACACCCCAAGGGCTGGCCCTAGGAACCCCAGTGGTTTTGCCTTTTTTTTTTTGTTAAGGACAGCCCCCAAGGACCACCAACCGCCAACCGCCAACCGCCAACCGCCACCAACCGCCAACCGCCACCAACCGCCAACCGCCACCAACCGCCAACCGCCGTTCAACAATGCTTCTGTGGTCTTTTGTGTTGCCCGCGTCCTGACCAGGAAGCGGAGAGCGTCCCCGTGAACGTTGATTTCTGCTGGCGGTACGAACCCTCTTCTTTTTTGTCCCCTGAGGACCGCCCACGCCCCGCCCTGCCCCCCCCCCACACCCATACCCTCCCCTGCCCCGCACAGAGCCGCCCCATCCCCCGCCCTGGACCCCCGGCCATTTCGACAGACGTTGGCGGGGGCGACACAACGAACACCCTCTCCTTCGGTCGGTGGTGTCGTGTCTGCTGCCCCTTGGCCAGGGAATCGCTTGAGGAAGCCCCCCCCCCCTCCCCCCCTAAGACTCCGGCCCTGACTCGACCCCAAAGGCATTCCCATACCCCAACGCCAGCCCCAACCGCATTTCCAACCGCCAGTAACCGCCCCCCCCCCCCCCCCCAGCCAACCGCTTTCACATTCCCCTGTAACCGCTCTGCGGCTGCTCTGGTATTGCCCCCACAGCCCCCCTCCTCTTCACGCAAAGCCCTGCACTTGGCACTAGCTGCAGTGCCCTGCCACTGCGTAGCGCTGGGCCCGAGCACCGCTGGTCACCGCCCCCACCGATGACTCTCGGACTTCGTTTGCCACTCGCAGACTGTCAGGCACCGTCTCTCGGCCAAAGCGCTGGCGACTGAAGCCGCTTGTGGCGTCGCGCGTGCCGGGCCTCCCGGCCTCGCTCCGCAGGGCCTGCGCGCTTTCGTGGGCTGAAGGTTTTGTCTGCGGAGGCCCACGTCCGGACGCCCAGCGGCCGTGGCCTGAAAATCTCCGGAAAATCCCTGGTTTCGCAGAAACCACAGTTTGGCACCACTGCCCTGCATGCTCACACAGTGTTCAGGGCAGGGCCAGCGCGCTCCTGCCCGTCAGTAATTTATCTGAGATGAGCTGTTGGTGCATGTGGCAGGGCAGGGCAGGGCAAGGGCGAGCATCACAGCCAAGCCGACTTCTTCGGAAAGCCTTCTGCCACCCCTTTGAAGGGTCTGGGTGGTCATTCGGTGACAATATGGGTACTGGAGCACCCATGGGGACCCACGTAGTGGCCGCGAGGCCTATGCAGCCCTCGCCATGGGCCCCCTCAAGGCCGACCGGGGGCCGAAGGACGGCAGGCGCACGGGCCCTGTAAATACCGGCCGCAGTCCCGCGGCGGACGGCGGCTCCCGCGTGTGCCTGTGGCCAGGCCGCTTCAGTGCAGTGCCCTCGGGGCTGGGGGCGCAGGGGCCTCAAACGGGGGAAGAGGACGCACGGGGGAGGGGGGGGGGCGTAAGCAGCCCATTGAACGGCAATTCGTGGCGGGCGGGCGGGGGCAGGGGGTGTGTGGGTTGGGACACCCTCGCCCCTTGGGCCATGGCACACCTCCTCCTCCCGGGGACCCCTCCCTCCGCGCCGCATCGGGGGAGCGGGGGAACGCCTTTGCCGGCGGGGCCGCGGGCGGGTCCGGAGGTGCGCGGCGGCGGCAGGAGGGGCTGCGGCGGCCGCAGGACCCCCGCGCTGCGTGTGTCCCCACGGCTCCGGGCATGCCCCCCCGGTCTTTTGGGGGGACGAACGGTGGCCCATCCCGCCCTCCGGCCCCTCTCTCTCTTTGGGGCATCTCTGGTCTGCCCCCCCCCCCCCGTTGTGCCCCGTTCTGCCTGCGCTTGTCCCGCGCGGTCCCGTTCGCTCCCCCCCCCCCCCGGCGCTAACGGGGGGAGCCGCCTTCGGTAGTGCTGGGCATGCGGGGGGCCGCCCACGGCGGGACCCACAGCAGCAGCGTCTGGGGCCAAAGGATGGGGTCGGGGGGCAGGGCAAGCGGGGCAGGCAGGGCCTGGCACCTCCACTCGCCCATCAAAAGCACCGGGTGTTCGTCCTGCAGACGGGGCGGCGCGCCCTCATAAGCGGCGTTCGGCGCAGGGCGTTGCTGCCCTCGGCATGTGGCCGCCGCGCCTGGGGCTGCAACGGCAGTTCTTCACGTGCGCAGCAGTTGGGAGAGGGTGGTCCTCCGTCAGGGTCAGCCAGGGAAGGGTGCCCACAGCACCCAGGCCATTGGTGCCAACCAATGGCCGGGCCCCACCCCCTGAGTGGCCGTACGTACGGCTGCTGACCTTCGATGAACTTCGGCTCGCCATGAACGCTTGCATGCCCATGGCCAGGCCGCAGTACCGTAGGAGCCGGGGGATTAACCCCCCTCCCCCCTCCCCCCTCCATTTTGGACCCAGCTTTCATATTGGCAAAAAATGAAATGAAAAAAATGAAATTTACCAAAAGGAAATATTGCTTTGGGCTAATTTTTGGTACAAATTCCCCCCTCCCCCTCCTCTCTTCTAATACATGCTTAACCCAGACACCACACCCACAAACCACATCCACACTCCCGCAGTGCACACACTCATCCATCGCCACACTCACACCCGCACCGCCTCATCAAAGAGGTGTGGATGTGGCAGCTTCCTGCTGGAAAGGAACAATTAGGGGGATGCCCCAGAGCTCTCAGCCCATGTGCCCTCTCCCCCTGTACTAGTGGCATGCCTTAGCATGATTGGGACTCCCGCAACTGCATCCGATTGCCTTTTTTTTTTTTTGGCATGTGGCGCTTTCCCCTGCCTTGGTTCATTCAAAGACAAACTCGGTTCATGCGAAGCACAAGTTCGATCACATATGTACATATCCAAACCTGCAACTGGAGGGCCAGCTGGCCTGAACCTGTTACCTATCAAGATGCACTCCTGTGTGGTCTGTGATTGTTTTGTGTGTGCCTGCTGTGGGGGTGGGGGGGGACTGCCGGGGGTTGTTGGGGAGAACATCCAATTGCCTGACTGACGTTCTGCAGGGTGGAGACTGCAGCATACCCTGTCACTCACAGGGCTGTACCATACTCGCCAATCCTACCCAGTTGTTGCTGCTTTTGGTTGCAGGTCACAGCACCCGATGCATGGCTTGCCCGTGCCAATTGCAGTGGGCTGCAGTCCACAACTCACATACAATGGCCGGCTGGATGCTGGGAGCTGCAATGCGGAGCGCAATCCCCGCATCCCCGCATCCCTGCATCAGTGGGGATGGGTGCCTGTGGCCACACATGCACACACAGAGAGAGAGAGAGGGAGGGAAGGAGGGAGGGAGGGAGGGAGGGAGGGAGGGAGGGAGGGAGGGAGGCACTTAACCAATCTTTCTGACCCCCCTCCTAGTGCCACTCTGACACTGCCCACATGAACCACCGATTCCTGGGGCATTTGGGCCCTGCTTTGCGCTGGGCCAGTCCCGCCACACGAACCCTTGCTCCCACATTTTTGCAACCACGTCAGGCTGTAGTTTGCGGCACTGCATTTCCTCTGCATCGGGCCGTTTTGCATTTGTAACTGGTAGCCATTGGGTTCACTTGACGGGTCCCACCACTGTGCGAGTCAAGCGTACGATGGGATTGTCCCTTATCTATCCAGAGAGCCCACGTTTTGCCAAGCTCGCGCCCTAACAAAAGCAACGAGACAGTCCTCTTATGCACACGTGCCCACATCCGCATCAACATCCGTTGTGACAGTACATATGTTGTGGCATTGTATGATACCAATGGACATGAATACTGCAGGATGCGGTGCTTTCCCAAATGGTTCCACAGAGGCGAGTGCCATCGTCTCAACTCTAAAACACCTTGTGACAGCGGCTGCCTGCACTTCGATGCGGGTTTATGTGATTTTCTTTCGCACACGGATTTGTATGAATTGCACAGAGAAGAAGATGCACCTGTTTTGCAGATTGAGGAAGCCATCAAGAGCCTCGGCATTGCAAGTGCTACATCGTTACATGATGCTATGATCCCGGTGGTGTGCCATAGGATTTCGCATCAGAATTGTGCAATCATGACGCACGTGATTTAGGTCAGAATCATGCAGGAAGCTGTCCAAGGCTGTTGCCTGCTCAAATGCACTGGGGTGTATTTGGTTGGGTGGGGTGGTAGGGGGGGGAGGTGATGACCGTCATTGATCCTCTTTGCGGCGCAGTGTGCCTGATACATTGCTCTAGTCATATGTTCTCGCACATTTTTTAAAGTTTCCGGGGTTTGACCGCAATGCCAGTGCACGACAGACTGGTTTGCCTTGTGATGCAGATTTGTGCGTCCCACCTGCTCCACGTGCATGCACACAATGTGTAGCACTGCCTGGTGCGTACCAAAAGCCCCCCATTTTTTTACAAAAAAAAACCAATTTCCTACCACTCAGGACTCACAATTGATGTTTTTTTTTTTTTTGCACTGTGGCTCCTAGCAATCTGGGTGGGGCCTCCCGGTGCACATTTTCTGCTTGGTGAAATGGCAGCAAAGCACCTGCAAGACGACAGAACTGGTGGACTACAGGACAACGGGAACTTTACCATTTGCATGATAAGACCAAGCCTGATGATTGCATGCGTTCACTGCACAGTGTGGGGCACAGTGTGTACCGCATTGCACACCACTGCACCACTCCACGGGACAATTGCACACTACATTGAACACACCGCACCACACCTTCAGTGTACGTATATACCATACAACAATTTGTTGCATACAGGGTACACAAAGCAAGGAGAGTCAAGTTTTGATTGTGGTGTTGTGCCCACTGGCCATGGAAGTACAATGTCATGCAAAAGTATTTTTGTTTTGTGAATTTTGGCACAAACAATTATGGTGCAATGTATAGTATACCATGTACAGTGCGAATGATATTCCTGTGTACAGTTTGCAGTGCCCAAAGCATTTTTGTGGTCTTTGATGGTTGCTGTGTTGTTGTCATTTGTGGTTTCAGGGAGTCATGTTTCAGCGTGACAAGAGACCCCAGTTTATTTGGTTGCTGTAAATTCACCTTAGATATAGTTACACCATTGATTGCCAGCCTATCATATCAACAATGTTGTATTCAATGCACAGTCATTTAATCAATTTGCATGCAACATGCACTTTTCAAGCAGAAAACACCACGGGGTGTGCTGGTGGTCCAGGTTGCATTTGGAGGAAGAAGATTGTAGCAGGGTATTTTTTGGGGTGTTGCAGATGGAAACCTGTATTTTAATGTCCCTGTTTGGGAAGAAGGATCAAAGGGTGCAGGTGGAGACAAATTTTCTTGCTGCAACAGCCCCTGTATATTGTGTACATATCATGGTTGTCAAGTCCACTAGGGAGGGCAGGACCCACATCATTGCCAAGGATAATCATGCCAAGTTTGCTTTTTTAAACATCTCAACATTGATTGAGGTCTCACTGGTTTTAATCGAGTACACACTTAAAATGAAAGGGGTATGTGTGGTCACTAGTTTGACAAATTTGGTTTTTCGGATGAGGTATTGCCAAATTTTCCATACAGGCAATCTTAGACCCCATTTTGTCAAGGCAATATCCTCCTACTCAGATTGGATTTGAAATGCCAGGGTTTTTGCTTAAACTAGCTGGTAGTGTTGAAATATGGGTGAATGCTACAACTTAGATGGCCACTGTATCCGCCACTCGCATTGATATTTGTCACCATCGATGTCCATTGGGACTGAAGTGCATCATCGTCCATCTCAGAGACCTGACCTTTCATGATTCCAAATGCTGCATGGAGGTACTGAAGAAATTTCAATCCAAATCCTATACTTCATAACGCAAACAACAACTCAGAGACCATTCTCACATGTACATTGCACGGCTCTATTGGATGCATGAATACCGCGGATACATACCCTTTTATCAATGCCTTTTTGGATGCATGGTTCTATGTTCTGAACGAACTGTCCAAGTCATAATGTACTACAAAGAGGGGGGGTGGAGGGACAAGGCTTGGGAAAGTCACCCCGTTTGATTTTACTTGGGTTTTTCGTGTTTGGAGTCGCACTTCTATTCCCTTTTTGTTTCCTCTTATGTATCATGGATTTTGCTCAATTTGGGGTTTTTGAATATTATTTTCTTGTTCTTTGAATGGTTTAAAGTCCTACCACTAGCGACACGATTCACAAAACAAGTGAATTTCCACGGCGGTGTCCTTCGGTTACGTACTGCATAGATCAATTTCTCAACATCTGCATGTGTTGGTCCGCAGCCTTTCTGAAACTAGCTTTGTCCCTATTTTTTAGCTTCAAAGTCGCTTCCGTTAACGCAATATACATGACAGAAAATAAATGCTTTCAAGGATGGTTAACAATTTAAACATACTCAAAATTCTGGGACATGTGTGCCCATCTGTGATGTTTGTCCCCATCGCTAGCATGTTTGCGTAACAGCCGATATGTATGCCTACAACTGGCATGTACCGACCTTTGACTAGCTTGTTGGTACCTTCCGTTCGTACAGCCGCCCACCCAACAATCTGCCTCCGAACTCCTTGACTGTTGGGACACGATTCCTTGACACCATGTGCCCACGCTGAATATCCAACCAAACAACACTTTTCAATATCCCCCACTTTTCACAACACAATTCCGAACAAATCCTTCCAATGTCAATCCCCATCAGCACTACCTGAGTGCAAATGCTTTTGGTTGTGTTTTTTGAATTTGTTCAAATTCAATCATTTGTTGGGAATGACAACATGCTAAATGATAGTTATGGAATAGCCCATTTTACCAAAGTTTTCTTTGCGCATTAAAAGATTGATTATCCCTTTTTACTTTTGAAGAGTATTTTTTAAGGCACAAAAAAAGTAACTTGTGGAGAGACACTGCAACTCTTTGATTGCAAATTGGTTTGAATCTTATAGTGATCTTCACTAGAAATGTTGTGAAGGGCACACACTCTTGCTCACACTGTGGGGACTTTTCATCGGCAGACCTCGGCTACAGTTGATTGCAGGGTTTTTTCTGAGCCAAAAAAAAAAACAGACGACGCCGATCAACATGGTCTGCCGGGCAGTGGATCATCAGGAATGTTTGCCGCTCAAAGGTCGAACGAGCGACAGCATACCGGATGAGGGCAACGGGGTAGAGGACCCTTGTCTCGAACCCCACAGCACCATGCACGGATGCACGCCATACGAAACCCATGAAGCGGACCTGGATATACATTGAGAGGAAGGCCGTCGTGGCAGGCACGGTTGGAGCCCATTGCATTGAGGCAACCCCGACCCTATCGATAGCTGCCCTTGGGTGGAGCGGCTAAGCTGCTTTCTGGCTGACAGTCTGTACAACGAACAACAGGTGGTGCCCTGCTCTCTTTCCACAGTGCCATGGCCCGTATTGTCCAAGTGCTTGCTTTTTTGTGCTTCGTCCTTTTGGCTGGCACCGCACGCGGCGCTGATCTTGTCCGCCATGACAACTGCAGCAACGGGCTGCAGGAGATCTTGCGGAATGCCACGTGGAACAGGCCCCTGCCGCCTGCCCTACAACATCTTCTGAGGGGCCTCGATAAGGCGGTGCGGAAGAAGGCCCATCTCGGCAACGCCGGACAGCTCGTGATTGAGCCGCGCGTCTATTTGGCCATTGCGAGCATGGGCCCGGACTGTGTGCGCACCATCTGTGAGATTGGGTTCAATGCAGGGCATTCCGCCGCCATGTGGCTGTTTGCCGCCCCCACTGCGCACGTGTACATGTTCGATCTGTGGTACCGGCCGCAGGCCAACGAGGCCGGGCAACGGTACATTGAGACGGCCATGCCCGGGGCCAGGTTTGCATCCCGTGCTGCTCCCCCATGAGCTCCCCCATGCTGCTGCCCATTGCATCCCAAATGCCGTCTCCATTGGGGAACACCGTAGGCCGTGCATGCAGTGTGTGGAAAGTCAAGCCCAGGCAGCCGTTGGCTTGAAGGGCTTCGGACGGTGCACCCTATTTTCAATGCCGTTTGAAATCGCCAGAGTACCTGGGGCCTCCAAATGTATTGTTGCATTTGTTTCACCTTTGAGAACACTCTATGCCCCTTGCGTTGTGAGCAGCGCCCGTGTCAGAGCAACAGGAGGTGCGGGCAAGCAGTGCATGAGGCCTACCCTGACCTGCCCATATTGCGCGGCTCAGGTGACGGAGGATGAGCGGCATGTCCTCTGGCACTACGCATGCCGGACGGCCGAAAGGGGCGCGTGGCTCCCATGGCTGCAGGAGGCTACGGGCAACCTACCTGCCCTGAGCACGGTAGTTGATGACGGGCCAGCTTGCTTGCAGCATGCTTGTCTGATTCCTTCCTGGGCCACGGAAGGTGTTGAGCCGGAGCAGGTGGACGAGTTTGTCTACAGGTTATTCGGGTTGGCATTGTCGGTACTTACGGCGCGCATGAGGGCAGAGCAAGCTGCGTCGGACAGGGGCCACGTTGGGCTCCTTTTTCCGGACGTGCCACGGCCGGGGCGTGGGCGCACGTACCTGTGGCAGGAACTTGTCCGCTGCCGCGGCCGGGCCGCGGGCCACAACTGCGGCTGGCACCAAGTCTACCCCGCGCATCGAAGTGGGACCAGCAACTGGCCGCACACCTTGTCTCCTGGGCTAAGGGGAGGTGCCGTATGCAGAGCTCGCAATGGATTTTGAGGCCACCTCGGGTCGGGCCCTGCCCGCACGCCCGGAGCACGCCCTGCAGATGACTGTGCTTCCACTGCAGGAGCGAGCGGCGGTCCTACGACAAGCGGCCCGGGCACTCCAGCCGCACCTGCTGGTGGGCCGCCTCCTGCCAGCGGAGTAGTCCCCTAGGTGCCACTCCCTAATTGCTTTAGGGGGTCGCACGTGCCTTCGGCTGAAGGGACGTCCCTACTTTGCCGACCGCGGCGAGATGGTGAGGATGCTAGAGGGCTTGGCGGCGCACTCTGTCACGCGCCGGCAGTGACGGCTAAGCGGACCCCTACATGCGACGCCAATGGCTGATTTCCTAGGAGGATTCTTCCCCCCGGCACCAGCACGCAAGGCACCCCTGCGGCCGTACCAGCGGGCGCAACGGCGGCCGCGTTGCCCGCCGGCACGGCCGGTAGAGCAGTCCACTAGCTCGAGTCTAGCACAGCCAGCGGCCACACAGGGGGTCCCCTCCACTCGGCGCGGGCTAGGCAAGGGACGTGGGTGCACAGGAGGGCTCTGCCCCACGCATGGGGCGCCGTCATGCGAGCGCTGCCGGGCGACGGGCCAGGGAGTTACCAACTGCTGCCGGTATGGGCACACAGGCCACCATAGGGCAACAGGAGCACCAACGGGCCGGGGATCGCATGTCACGCGACCAGGCATGCTAAGGGTACCGCAGGCGCACCCTTGAATTAAACGCTGGCCGGGTCGCTGGCCGAATGGCAAATTTACGCGTAAATGCGTAAATTTTACGAAAACGGCCACTTTTTGGGCCACCGCAGTGTATATAGGTGTAAATTCGGTGTAAATTGGTGTAACTTGCTATTTTTGCACCATTTCATGATGGAATTGACCTTCTTTGTCTTGCAAGTTGCGTGCGGCGCAGGCGGAGCGGGTCTCCGCGGCCAGAGGCATGCATGGCTCGCTGCGGCGGCCGAGTGAGCCGGGGGACCAAGACGCGCCGTCGGCCCCTTCGCCGGTGGCCCAGGTTTGAGACAACCGGACAGAGCCGGGCACGGGTAGGAAACGAGCATCGGAGGGCGGGGCGCGGATGGGGCCAGCACCAGCAGAAGCGCCACAAGGCAGCCAAGGACACGGCAGTGGGGTCACAGCCACAGGATCTCGCCCCCCTCCCCCCCACCGGACACCCTGCTCCCTGAGTGGGAGCCGAGGAGTGGCCTCCCCGCTCCCTCTCCCAACTTTATCCCCCTGTTCCAGGAGGGCGCGGCAGTGGACCCCGCCCCCAACCGCCCCGCCGCCGCCACCGGCCGGGAACCGGCAGAGGGTGGGGCGGCCATAACGGCGTCGCAGCCGTCAGCAGAAGCGGAGCATCCACCCCAAGGGCGTGCAGAGGTGCAGGAAGGCAGCTAGTCGGCAGCCCCGCAAGGGTGGGGGGGGGGGAGGCAGGGGGACCCCAGCCAGCCCCCGGCACACCGCCGTCCCACGGCCGCGGGCAAGCGACCGGTGCAAGCTGGGTTGCCAGGGCTCTCCACCCCAAGCAAGCCCAAGCGGGGCTAGGGGCTGCAGGGGCCGGCACAGCAAGCAGGGCATCAGCACTAGGACGCCATCACCCAACCACCCCGCGGCACGCGGCCTTGTCGCTCTGGGCTTCACCAGATCGGCTGCTGTGATGCCACCAGGGGATGAGGGGGAGGGGAGAGCGTCTGCGCCCCCGAGAGGATCGGAGACCCCGGGCAAGGGGCATGGGAGGGCCCACGGTGAAGACACCTAAGCCCTTGGCGCGTTCCTTCTCTCGCGCTGTGTACACTAAGGGTGAGGCTTGGGGGGCGGCATGGTGGCTTTGCCACGTCCTGCTTCTGCGCTGACCCCTGTACGCACAGCGTGCAGGACCTAAACTGGCTGACCTATTTCTAGAACCTTTGGAACCGTGGAATAGGGTGGTTCCTTTTTCTTGTGGTCCACGAAGATCAAATTTTTCCTGTGATTTGAGGCTGGGGATGGTATTCTCGGGATATTGGTTGCTGTCCTGCCACCCACTTTCTTGTCCTTTGGAGGTGGACAATGGGGAACCACCTAACGCCTGGTGCATTCACGATGTAACAGTCACTGCTCGTGTCCTCTCACTGTCTACGCAAAAAAAAGCTCTTCTCAGTGCAACACTTGGTGTTGTTTCCATCAACACTTGAAATTTTAATGTTGCTCTCGCAAGTGTGTGTGGGGGGGGGGGGGGAGGGCAGGGGGGGGGGTTGCCACACTGGCTGCCGTGCAGTGGTGTGGTGGTGGACGCAGTCTGCACGGGGATAGGCATGGGAGGGGAGGGGGGGGGGGGCAGGGTCGCCTGCAGGGTGCACGCACCACGATGGTTTCACCGGAAAACAACCCACTTCCCCGCATTACATGAAACGAGCCCCGCCAGGGCCTCCAACGCGGACAGTAGTAGAATGGCCCGCATATCGCATCCCGCCGCTGCCTGTAATCTGGCGAACCTTCTGTCATCGTGTGACAATGAGAGTACACAACCCATGGGGAGCTATGTGGCACCAATCCCCCCCCCCCCCCTGGGTGGTGCGCATTGGCCCCTGAAGGCGCCGCTTAGGGCTTATGTGCACTATGGTGATTCTCTCCACACAAGGGGTGGTGGCAGTGATGAAGGTTGGTCCCCTGCTACTGGGGGGGTTGGGGATTGTGACATTACAAGTTTTGTTAGGCAGTTGTAACCGAAAATAACCTCGGAGAGGGTTGATAGATAAAGCGCAGGTGCAGACACCATATACCCTCCCTTTTTGGGGTCATTCGCGCAGGACACCCCATGGTATGGTACCAAATGTCTAACCCCTTGTAAAATCATCATTTCGGAGAGAAAAAGATCCCCCAATGATTTTTTGGATTTTAACACCGATTTGGGGGGGATGGGGGTGGGTGGGGGGCTCGCGGGGGGGAGGGGGGGGTCAAAGCTTCTTTGTTTATCGTGGGCGCTGTGTGTTGATTGAGACCTAAGTCCTACAGAACTTTTTTCTTGCATCTGGACCCCCTGGTGGCCCTGGTGGCGGTCCCAGGTCTGAACTCCAGGAACCCCCAGTGGCCCCCCCATATGGCCCCTTGTGAGTGAGGACAGTGGTTGTCACACCGGTCAGACTGTTTAGTGGCACTTGAAATTTTTGGAAATTCGATTTTCTTCCTTCTGTCGCCCCTGAGATGGGGTTGCGTGATCATTTGGTAACAATACGGGTACTTGAGCACCCATGGGCCCACTTAATAGCCGCTAGGCCCATGGAACCCAAGCCGTGGGCCGCCCAGCAAACCCAAAATTGCGGTTGTTTCGGTTGTTTAGTGGCACTTGAAAACTTTTGAAAACTTGGCTTTTTGCAAAACCCTTTTGTTGCCCCTAGGATGGGTTGGGTGATCCTTTTGTGACAATACAGGTACTTGAGCGCCCACGGTGGCCCCCGTAATGGCCGCTAGGCCCATGTAGCCCGAGCCATGGGCCCCCCAAAAGTCCCAAAATTGCTGGTTCTTAGGCTATTCAGCCTCACTGGAAAATTTTCGGACGCTTGGTTTTTGTGTCCCTTCGAGGTGCCTTGCTGAAGGCAATAGAATTTGTGATGCAACTTTTACCCCGGGACCAATTGTTTTCGGGTATCAGGTAGTTGGGCTGCATGTCAGGTGTGACACATGAACAACACATGTTGTGAAGCATCTCGGAAACAAAAACTGCTTAGCAGTCACAATGAATGAACAACAAACATCCATAAGTCTCCGGAAAACAATAGCAATCATTCAGAAGTCTCCAAAAAATGTCCAAGCTTGGATAGCAGCCCCGAAGAATTAACCACAACCCTAGCAGAATTAGTAAGAACTCTGCGGGCGTATCTCGTTGATTAACGAAGATCATTCAGCGTTTTGGTGAGCAAAATTTTCCAGGAAGTGGACATCAATAAATCACGCATTATCAAGAACTGGGACAGAATTCATCACGACATAGTTTGTGCAAATAAAATTCCCCCCCGGCCATAATTTCCACGCCCCCTGGAAAGGCAAAGGCTGGGGAACTGGGTCTTGAAGCCTTCCATTCTCGAGACTCTTCTCTTATTGCGTACACATCTTGGTGCATGTGTTCTTATCCTTCTTTCTCGCACTTTGTCTCGGCGCCGCCAAAAGCACACGTGACCACCAGCTGCCAGCAACCGTGAGGCTCAGGTTGGTGCAGGGTGCAAGCAAAGCCATGACCGGTGACTGGGAACACACCTTGTGGTGCACGAGCATGCCGACGAGTGGTCATTCCAAATGGGGCTTATGCCCTGAAATAGGGACGGTTGAAAAAATTTTGCCGGGGGGGGGGGGGGGTCGGGGGGCTAGGAGCCCCCCAATTTCTTGGGGGGGGTGGGGGGGGGGCAGAAAGGGGCTCCTTCGGCCCGGTCTTTGTAAAAGTCCTTTGTTTGCTTGTATTTTGTCCTGATCGCTGTCACCCAAATCTTTGTCCGCCACAGATGCTTCAAGGTTTTTTGGTCTAAAAGGGCTGAGAAAGGCACTCTATGGGCAATCCCAAAGAGCCCCCCCTTGGAAAGGGGGTATGTGAGAGAAGGTGCCTTTTTTGGCAGCCTGTCCGAAGAGCCTCTGCCAGGGGGGGCAGGGGGTTGGAAAAGGGGTTCCTTGCCCTCCCCCCCCCCCCAATATTTTATTTTTGTCCCCACCCAAGCCAAGGCGAGACCTTGACCCCCGTTGCATCTGCTGCCGCACGTGCTGCGAGACGACGGCCGAAGAGGGCGGCCGCCGAGAGACCATTGGGTATTGCCTGGCGCCCCCCCAAGGCACGTGGAACAAAGGGGCAGCAAGTGCACAAGGGCAGGCGGTTCCAGACCGGCACCATCTGCCACTCCAGGGGCCCTGGCTCTTCTGTCCCCTGTTTCATCTTAACACCACAGCCCAGGGATGGATTGGACCGGCTGACAGCCGTAGGAGGAGCCCACATGCCCACCATCTCCCAGTGTGCAGCATGAACTGTGGCTAACCGGCGCCATGGAGGGGGAAGAGCTGACCCAGACAGCCCAACAAACAAGTGCGGTGAACGCAAGGCAACATTCGGCACTTGTCTGGTTTCGGGTGTGGCAGGAAGGCAAACCATTCTATGAAAATGGAACTGAGTAAGTCTGGCATGAGGTCAAGATCGTGCTGGTTATTCCAAAACCTGACATCATGGCCCCCGGACCCATATTTCATGGGGGGGATGAAATTTTCGAACGGAAATATTGATTTGGCCCACTTTTGGTACACACACTTTTGGGTTCCAGGGCCAATTGAGATTCTTCCGCCGTGGCACAAAAGTTTGGGTCTGGTTTCCCATATAGAGGTGGCCAATTGGTATCTTTCCGACGTGGCAAAAAAGGCATGGGGATGAGTTCCCTCATAGAGGTGGCCAGACGGGACCTTTCGGCTGCGGACAAAAAGTGTGGGGGTTTTTTCTCGTTAAGCAATAGCAATGAGTGCAACGCTAAGAAGACCCGTGGGTAGAACACCAACACCTGTGCAGCAGCCCTGCAGGGGTACACAACGTGCAACCCTTGCCAAACAGGGGCTTCTGGATGTGCCCTACAGTGCCATAAAGTTCACACTTGTGGAGGTATTCAGGGAAAAGCTGAGACCCCCCCCCCCTTTCCTTGCTTCTGATACTTCCCACCACAATCCATTCTCCTGCTTGCTGCCCCTCTTCAGCGGTCCGTCAACCCCCCCCCCCCCCCCCGGGCCTTCTTCCTGCCGTAGGGAGCGGCTCCACATCCTCAAAGGCAACTCCAAGTACTCGGTCATGGACTTCCACAGCGCCAACCCCCTCGTCAAGTGCGACATCATTTCCGTGGACGGCGGGCACGACTACGAGGACGCATACGTGGACCTACAGAACATGTGGTTCCTGGCAAACCCCGAGTTTCATGTGCTGTTCCTGGATGACACCAACTGCGAGGGCTCCTGGTGTGACGGGGTCATGAAGGCCCTGCGGGCACATGAGGCCCAGCGGAGGGTCAGAGTCCTCGAAGGATGGTCCGAACGCTGGGGCAGAGAGAAAGGGGCCTATCGGGGCCTGACCGTGTTGCAGTACATCAAATGACCAATGACCAGCGGCGGCGGCGGGGGAGGGGGTCTCAGCTTTTCCCTGAATACCTCCACAAGTGTGAACTTTATGGCACTGTAGGGCACATCCAGAAGCCCCTGTTTGGCAAGGGTTGCACGTTGTGTACCCCTGCAGGGCTGCTGCACAGGTGTTGGTGTTCTACCCACGGGTCTTCTTAGCGTTGCACTCAGGCTATTGCTGAACGAGACAAAAACCCCACACTTTTTGTCCGCAGCCGAAAGGTCCCGTCTGGCCACCTCTATGAGGGAACTCATCCCCATGCCTTTTTTGCCACGTCGGAAAGATACCAATTGGCCACCTCTATATGGGAAACCAGACCCAAACTTTTGTGCCACGGCGGAAGAATCTCAATTGGCTCTGAAACCCTCCTCTGGGGGTTGCTTGCGGAAATTAAATTGGTCGCATTTGGAATTTTTTTTCGCACGGTACAGATTTTGTGCAGCAAATTAGTAAAGCTTTCTACACTACCCTTTGTCACATTGCTCACGATGACTTGCATGAATTCTTCCGTAGAGTTTTGTATTTTGTGCATTTTCGTTTGGTGTAGAGGAGAGGTCCATTGCAACGGAATGGGTAAATTAGTGGGTGTTGCTCACATTGCATTATTTGTTCCTGTTGTTGTATACTGTTGGATATTGTGCATTGTGCTTTGGTATTGAGGACGCCCTAATTGCAAAGGGAGGGTTATTGTGGGAGAATGTATGAGCAGGTCACTAATTACCTTCCCTTCCCCCTTTTTGTGCGATTGCTCTTGCTTTAGACCTCATCACATGTCATCTCCGTTGCTTTCTTCACCCTTGAATATTGCCTGCGATTGGCCACGCCTGGCCAAGGTAGCCAGGGCGGCCTCCACTGAAGTCATGTGGAGGTGGCAGAGCACAAAAGTTGTAACGATGGCACGACAGGGCCTCTTAACCGCCCCCCCCCCCCCTTGTCCAAGCACCGCCCTTGTCCAAGCACCACTACCCGGTGAAACCGTCATTTTTGGAACCATCAATTTTACGGTTCCAAATGGGTTTTTAGTTTGTTTTGTGCAGTGTTGTGCCAGTTTGAGTGCCCAATTGTGTTCCCATTTTCCCTGTCCTGCAGTCCTGAATGTCTCTTCTTTCATTGACGATGCTGTGAGGGAAGGCCTATTTTCCAAATGGCGTGAAGTTTTCAATGCTGGAGGATGTAGATTATTTTGGAGTATTTTTCAAAACGAAGTTTTTCAATGCAGATTTTCCTTTATCTGAATGTTCCAAGTCCAATATGGAGCAACATGAGATTGTCTGGTAGGTTATGCCTGCATTTTGTAAAGTCGGGGATTGATTGATCCCCAGTAAGTACATGGAACATCACTGACATTGATGCCCACTGTTTGCCTGTCTGCACAAGCAGTGTGTTCTGGTTGCTGAGTGGGGACCTCTTTTCAGACGCAGAATGACCCAGCCAGATTGATCCAGCCGGAGTATCTTGTCTTCTGTGCCTGCCAGACCTCGTGCCAAATGACTAGGAAACTGCCTGCAGGGATGCATGTCAGGTCTACCGAGCAACAGGCTCGGTGTGCCACTTCTTCTGACGTTTTCTTAGAAGGTTGGATATTGAGGTTCTCCTGTGTGTTTCTTGGTTGTACAAGGTACTGTTGTTGGTGCATTGCTGTGTACTTCAAATTTCTTGAATGGAAGTCACTGGTGCTGGCCCTGAAACAGTTGTGAAATGGCTTCAATGGCATGCAACACATCTTCCTTTGAGTCCAGCACCCTCAAATGGCCTGAAATGTGCATGGCCCCTTCTCATTGGTTTGTGCATTCGCCTGGACCGTTTGACAAATGCTTCCGTAAAAAAAGTGTTGTCCTGCAGCCGCCACCACTTGTCTCACAGCCACGAAAATTATGGGGGGGGGGGGCACAAAGATCAGTGAAAGCGCCGTTTGACCAGGGGGCGGTTTGCAAAGGGAGGGCTTTGCCTCGGCTCAATGTTGCACAAGGGGCAATGAAGCATTCGCCAAAGTACCAGCGACACCGCAGGCAATGTCCATGACTGTAGTGAACGGCCCCAGCTTCTGGCAGGGCGTGCGACCATTACCAAACTGCGAAGTGGCGAACTTGTACAAAACAGGATTGACCCAGGCAGACCTGCAGATCCTCAGATATGCTGCTATGCAGACATCTCAAGGCCTCAATGGATCTTAGGCACATGGGGCCGCACGCAGGTCAAAGAGCGCTCCACACATGCACGTCCGGGTATGAATATGCAGGCACAGGGGGGGGGCTGGCCGCACGATACGCATGCAGTCCCTGGGCCCCAACCCCCAAAGATGAACCAAAACAAATCACGACGTATGTCACTCTGGGTGAAAATTAAGGAGAGAAAGCGGGGAGAGACAGGGTGAGGGAGAGGGAGATGGAGAGGGATAGAGACAGAGAGGCAGACAGCCGTTCAATACACGGAGTGTCGAGCTGTTGTTGGTGTGAGGACAGGTACTCACTTACACAAGCAGAGGACCGCGCCCATGCGAACATGGGATAAAGACAAGATGTCTCATGTCTCAGTCACCCTTCATGAGCGTTCAAGGGGTACCGGGTCCATTCCTGACCTGTGTATGAGTACTGCATTGCACAGGGGTTGGGCGTCATATTAAACAGGACAAGCACCTGTTAAAGTCTGTACTACCGGCTCAGAGGTGATTACTTCCAGAATGAGGGGGGCGGGTTCCCCTACAATTTTGGTACCCCCCTCCCCCCTTGTGAGAACAACGGTGCAGGCACTGAAAATGACAGAAACGACACCTCCTGTCGTTCTGACAAGGGCTTTGTTCGGGCGCACCGTGAAAGGACACCAGCAGCCAAGCAACGCATCATTGAGGCCCCCACGGCCATGTCTATGGAGGTGCATCAAAGTCACGTACTGAAAGGGGGGGCGGGGGGGGCAAAATTGGCAGGACGGTATTCGCATCCCTGAAATACGTCCCCAGCCCCGGATCACCAGAAAACCTTGATCTTCACAATCACCCAGAAAAAAGGACCCGCCAAACTCCACAGCTCCAAAAGCCACGGAAACAACAGCTCACGCTTTTCTGACAAGGGCGTTGTTCTTACACGGGGGTGGGAGACCACCGAAAGCGGACGAAGTCAGCACATCTGAAGCCCTCCGCTTGGGACCCATATGGCGTGCACTTGGCCCCGTGTGAAGGCGCCCTGTCCAAGCCCATTGATGCAGTCGGGCGGGGGCTGTCAGGGCCGCTGAAATGTGCCCAAAAGTGTCTGCGAGGCTGCTCTTGAGTTCGGTCGAAAGTTTGTGTACAGCACCCATTACTGGGGGGTGACTTCCCCAGAAAAGCAACCTTGAAACCCACCCACCCCCAAGACGACAGGCACAACGGACCCCTCAAAGAGCTTGTGACTCCGAAGAAGGGTTGGGCACAAGCAACACAGAGGCCACCGCCCTGTCAGCACCGAAGGAAGGAAATCATATTGATGAGCATAGCCCACGAGCCAGATGGCTGCCCTGTCAGCAACAAATGTGGCCTGCGACTCGCCGCTTCCTTTGGTAATAATACAGAGCGCGCGGTCCTGTGCAGGCACGTGCACACCCACACACGATTGCGAATACACCCACACACCCACACCCAGAAATACACAGAAGGCAGGCAAGGCAAGGAAACAATTTTGGAATGAGATGGCGCTTAGCAAACCGTCGGGTCTGTTCTCCAATGCCCATCAGCCTTGAGACTCAAAACATTGCTGCAGTGCGGGCAGGGCCATAGACAGGTGGTGTATGATATGATGACTGCTGTCGGTGATTTCAAATACGCCTTGGCGTCACACACACACCCACACACACACACACATTCATGGGTGCAGTGCCATGCTCCATGGGCGCACTGCCCAGCTTCGCTCCCACCTCTGGTCACTTATCCCACTGGCCTCTGACCTGCTCTTTTACCCCTCTGGTTGTGGGCACTGATCCCTCCGGTTGGTCTCTGGTTGCTGGCCCCTCTACTTGTAGGTCACTGATCTGTCTGGTCTGTGGTCACTGCTCGCTGGTCACATGCTCTCTCGACCTCTGCCCTCTGGTTACTACCGATCAGAAGAACGTCAGGGCAAAAGCCTCCGATTATTGCTGACCTGAACACACACGCACACACACGCACACACACACACACACACAGACTTTGCGCGACGATTGAACAACTGACAACACCAATGACAGCCACACCTGAACAGTGCCCAGCACTCACTCCCACCCAGGCCAGCATGGCGGGAGCCCCGTGGTGTGGGCTGCACACAGAGACAGCATGCGCCACTTGCAAGCGATTGAAATGCTCGGTGGAGAAGTGCTGCTCGCTGAGACACCACGCCCGGGACTTCCTGCCCCGTCGGCTGCAACTCCAAACATGCACAGCACACAGTCTCCCCCCCTTGTCCACACTGCACTCTCACATGCGGAGGTGTAAGCCACTGCTGCCCCGTGCCCCAGGAAGAGGGCAGCCACAGGCTGCACAGAAGCCCCACATAAATGCACTCGCTGTCCTTCAGAGCACTAACAGATCTGCTTTGCGGCACCGCAATGGTGCCCACACATCCCACCTCCACTGCCAGCGCCAAAGCGACAGAGGCCTGAACCACGACACCCACACCCGCAGTCAGCCCCTTACACAACAAGGATTTGGAAGAGACTTGCCTCCTGCCCTCCTCACTACACAGGACAGGGGGCGGGTCCCAGGTCCGGACAGGAACCACCTGCACACTGCACTCCGGTGTCGCAGCCCCACACACAATGGGGGCGTTGTCGCACGGTGCGTGCACGGTGCGTGCACGGTGCGCGCAAGGCTCAATGTTTTTGGGATGGTTGCCCAACTTGTACCCCGTTGAATGGCCCCCATAGAAACACACCCAGGGTCCTGATTTCTGCACCTTGCAGTCCATACTGGCATACCAGGATTCTTCAATTTTTAGTCTGATGCTTGTCACAGGTTCCAGGGTCCTATTTTCTGCACCCTGCAGCCCCTATTGGCGTACCGGGAATTTTTTTTTTTGAATCTGATGCTTGTCACAGGTTCCAGGCTCCCAATTTCTGCACCTTGCATGCACCTCCGTAACAAACCATGCACAGGCGACAACACAAGCGACAACACTGGTTGGGTTACGGGAATTTCAATTTCATCCGCCACAGCATTCTGGCTCATGATCATCAATTCTAGGGGCTTCAGCTTCCACTTCAGGTAATTGGGGCTCCAGCATAGCGTCCATCGGCGCCTCATGGTGCATAGGTTGGGGGGAATCGGGGCTCTCAGCAGTCACAATTGCAAACTCCAACCGCTCCTCGGGTGCATGCTCGTACAAGACCTCTTCACCACCCAATTCGTACCGAATAGAGACGCGACTCCCACCTCTTGGAGAAGGGTCAACGACAGTGGCCGACACCCTATCCCCGTTGGAGCGGTGGTAGTACACAGGCAGTCCGGCGACAAGCTAGGGGAGCTCAGATTCAGGCATTGTGGATCTGGTGGACACAGAATACGCAAAAGGACGCACGATGCGCGCACGGTGCGCGCACGGTTCAGGCAACACCCCCAATGTTGAATCGAGTGCGCCTGGCGTGGGGATTGCTGCCAGGGGCACCGTGGCGAGTCATCCAGCGCCAAAGAACTGGCCGCAGGACGTGGCGCTGCACGCTTTGTGACCAACGCAGGGAGCGCTGTTGGAGCGCGAGCGGGGATCAAGCAGTACTATTGAGCAGGGCATTCGGCTCAGTGCATGCACAGGGTACCCTCCCCCCCCCTTGCAAAGTCCCGGGGTAGCGCGCGACGGTCTCCCGGGTGGGGGGGGGGAGACGGTCACCAAGTGACGGTGTCCCGGGGGGGGGGGGGACATTGCAAGGGTATCTCAAGGCAAACTGTGGTACCCTCCACTGACGCAAGCAAAGAGAACACGTGTGAAGCGACTTTCGCGTTGATGCGGTGCCAATGTGTTTCATCCAACACAAATGTTATTGAGGATCCAAAGGAACGGTAAAGAACTTCTGGGTACGAGAATAACACACTTTGAATTGTTGCACATGCTCGGTTTGCATGACAGGCACGGGGTGTGTTGGCGAAGGCCCCACAACAGTGGCCAACACATGTGCACCAAGTGTGCGTGAGTGGTACCGTACATGGTCACCGGGAGAAAACATCTTGGGTCTGAAGTGGCAACACAACACACCCATACAACGCCTTTGGAGAGAGAATATACACAGGTGCTTGATTTGTAGTACTGGGAAAGCAATGCAAGGCCATGCGTAAAGCAGATGGGCAACACAAACCAGCACAATTCATGTTAACTAGAAAAACATGGAAGTGACGGTGTCCCGGGGGGGGGGGGACTTTGCAAGGGGGGGGACTTTGCAAGGGGGGGGGGGGGGGGGTAACTGCTGGGATTTTCAGGTTTGTGACCGGGTGCCATGCTCTGTGCAGGCCATGCTCAGTAAGGTGCTGCAACCAGTGCACGGCATGTGGACAGGAAGTGGTGATGGCGCTGGCATCTGCAATGCATTGTCCGCCGCACCTGCACATTGTCTAGCGCTGCTTGTTGCTTCCACTAATCCAGTGGTTGCTGGCTGGCAGATGCGCACACAGACTTGCACATGCATCACCATGCATGGGAGCACCCTCAAAATAGGGTACCGGGGGCACCAACTGACCACCTGGACCCAGAACACACTGATTTGGGCTAAAAAATGGTATTTTTTGGCCAACAAACTCAATTTTTGACGAAAATTGGCCGATTTTTGATGAAAAAATGGCAGATTTTGGTGCATACGGATGCTGTAAATTGTGTTTTCTTGATGTGTGTGTCCACACAACTTGCTTTTTCACATCCCGCACCCTCAAGCTGCTCGCCTCAGGCCAAAAATTGAAATTTTGGCTAAAAACTCAATGAATCTTGGCCTATTTTTGATAAGAACCCCCCCCCCTTGCCAAGTCCCACAAGGGTCCCTCCCTCCGTCAAGGAGCACAGCATTCCTGCACCCAAGCCCAATACTCACACTGCATTGCACTGTATGCACTGGCCAGCAGAGGTTTGCTCGACGGCTTGGTAGACAAGATGATCTGAAACGCCAGAATTAAATTAAAGACCACGGTCTCCATGCTCCCCAATAGGAGTGGGACTTGTTTTCAGATCCAGGAGGCCTCCATGGAGTAGGCCAGAACGGATGCCCCATAGAATTGCACATGCTATGCAGCAGGTTTGGCTGCAGCTTTGGCAGGTGCCTTGGCACGCTTGGGTGCAGGCAATGCCGGACTTTAGAAAATGCAGGCATGACCTACCAGACAATCTCAGGCGGCTCCAAATTGGACTTGGAACATTCAGAGAGGGTAAAATCTGTATTGAAAAATCAAACCCATGACACCAAGGATGGTGCATTATTGATCCAGTACGGGCCAGTCAGTGAAAGATTGTACAAATTGCTTTAACAACCACTGTTGCAACAGATGCAACACAACAGATGCGGGGGAGGGTAAGTGTTCTGCATGATACAGGGTGCAGTGCAGTGCCTTGCATGCGAGAAATTGGAAGGACATAGCAATGTACCAACCATAGTACCTTGTACAACCAAGAAACACACAGGAGAACCTCAATATCCAACCTTCTAAGAAAACGTCAGAAGAAGTGGCACACCGAGCCTGTTGCTCGGTAGACCTGACATGCATCCCTGCAGGCAGTTTCCTAGTCATTTGGCACGAGGTCTGGCAGCTTTGGCGGCAGGCTTGGCAGTACATTTGGCAGGGGGCTCCAGCCCCTGTGGCAGTTTGCCTCAGGAACATCGCGGGTGTAGTGCAATTTTCCGTTGGCAAAAATATTTGCCAAAATCCCATCCACCACGAGTACCCTTGGCCCACAGGATCTCGTCGGACGCACTGCCACTGTCTTCTTTAACACCACTTGGGAGACCACCATCAACAGATGTCAGGGGTGGCACATCAGAGTCTGTTGCAGTCTGTGAGGCATGGGATGACAACCCTGACGCTGACCCTGAAGTACCAGTCCCATCACTATCACTTTCCGATGAACTTGTCTGAGATGGTGAAGGAGGGCTGGAAGGAGGGTTGGATGATTCTGAATCCGAAGAATCAGCCGTCTGAACGTTGAAAATTGACAACAGCACGAGGAGAGTACATGTCAATCGACATTCATGGCTGAAATGGCGACAAGCACCAGAAAAACACCATTTTTTGCCCTAAAATGGCCAAAAAATACCAATTTTTGGCCAAAATCAGTGTTTTTTGGGTCTGGGTGGTCATTTGGTGCCCCTCCTGGCCTAATTTGAGGGTGCTGGACTCGAAGAAACATGTGTTGCATGCCGTTGAAGCCATTTAACATGTGTTTCAGAGGCACCAGGACCAAAAAACACCTTTTTGTGCCCAAAAATGGCCAAAAAGTGCCAATTTTTGACTTAAAACAGTGATTTTCAGGCCTGGGTGGCCCGATTCCCCCCCCCTCCCTCTATTTTGAGGGTGCTGGTCTCAAAAAAAGATGGGTTGCATGCCGTTGAAGCCATTTGACAAGTGTTTCAGGGGCGTCAGGACCTAAAAACCCATTTTTCGCCCAAAAACGGCCAAAAACTGCCAATTTTTAGCCAAATCAGTGTGTTTTGGGTCCAGGTGGTCAGTTGTTGCCCCTCGTTCCCTTTTTTGAGGGTGCTGGACTCAAAGGAAGATGTGTTGCATGCCATTGAAGCCATTTCACAACTGTTTTGGTGCCACCAGCACCAAAAGACACCATTTTTCGCCCAAAAATGGCAATTTTGGGCCCAAATCAGTGTTATCTGGGTCCGGGTGGTCAGTTCCTGCCCCCCCCTACCCTATTTTGAGGGTGCTGGACTCAAAAGCACATGTATTGCATGCCATTGAGGCCAGTTTTCAAGTGTTTCAGGGACACTAGCACCAAAAAGCATAATTTTTCGCCCCAACACGGAGAAAAAATGCCATTTTTCGGCCCGAAACGGCTTAGAATGTGGTCTTTTGGCAGAAGTGTACAGTTCAAAGACCCCCCCCCCCTTTTGGAGGGTGCTGGTTAGGGATGGACAAACGGAAAAGGTTTTCTTTGGTAGCAGGGACACACATTGAGGTCATTTTTGATCAAACATTGCCATATCTGTGCAGATTTGGCCAAAAGTGATACAAGCGGGGCACTGGGTTCTATTCTGAGCCCATATAGTTCCCTGTCGGTGAATCAGCCCATGACATGAGAAACTGTGATGCAGATTGAAGAGTCCAGAGTTCTGCAGTGCTGTGCTGCTGAATGTGTCCTTGCTTTTGTGCCAGACACACCTTGGGGTCTAGGGGACACGTCACAAGTTGAAAACGATTCTTGACCAGGGTTGCCGCGCGCAGTCACCGGCCTTGTCCAAGCACCAATACCCGGTGAAACTGTCGTTTGTTGTGCCTTTGGCGGTGCTTGGACAAGGGGGGGGAATCACAGATTATTTTGGACAAACCACCCATGCACCTTGAAACGGCTTGTTTAAAAGGAAATTTTGGGCAAATGTGCAAGGAAAAAATTTTCGTACCCCTCCCCCCCTCCCAGGGGTTTCCTGCGAAAATAACGCTATAGCCCGGTGTCAGGAATTTTTTTCTACTCCCCTCCCTATCCAAGCTTGGACATTTTTTGCAGACTTCTGAATGATTGCTATTGTTTTCTGGAGACTTATGGATGTTTGTTGTTCATTCATTGTGACTGCTGAGCAGTTTTTGTTTCCGAGATGCTTCACAGCATGTGTTGTTCATGTGTCACACCTGACATGCAGCCTGACTACCTGATACCCGAAAACAATTGGTCCCGGGGTAAAAGTTGCATCACAAATTCTATTGCCTTCAGCAAGGCACCTCGAAGGGACAGAAAAACCAAGCGCCCGAAAATTACTAAGAACCAGCAATTTTGGGACTTTTGGGGGGCCCATGGCTCGGGCTACATGGGCCTAGCGGACATTACGGGGGCCACCGTGGGCGCTCAAGTACCTATATTGTCACAAAAGGATCACCCAACCCATCCCAGGGGCAACAGAAGGGTTTTGCAAAAAGCCAAGTTTTCAAGTGTTTTCAAGTGCCACTAAATTTTTGTTCTCCTCTTTTAGGGACCCCCGAGAAAGCAGGGGTGACGTAGCATTTCTGCCCTGTTTTGGGCCCCGAGAATGTAAGGGTGGCATAGCATTTCTGCCCTCTTTTGGGCCCCTGAGAAGGAAGGGCTGAGGCAGCCAATTCTGATTTTGTTCCCCTCTTCTAGGGATCCCCGAGAATGCAGGGGTGACATAGCACTTCCGCCCTTTTTGGGGCCCCCGAGAAGGGGAGGGTGAGACAGCCACTTCTGATTTTGTTCCCCTTTGTTGGGGACCACTTCTGATTTTGCTCCCTGCGCTTGGCGTTGGGGATCCCCGAGAATACAATGATGATATATCATTTTTGCACCCTTTTGGGCCCCTGAGAAGGCAAGGTTGAGGCGGCCAATGGTGATTTTCTTCTCCTCTTCTCGGGACCTCTAAGAATGCCGGGGTGACATAGCACTTGCTACAGCAAGGCACTAAGCATAACAAGCTTCAAGGGCATACTTTTTTGGGAAACATTTAACTTTTGAGGCTTTCAAGAACTTGTTTTGGAACCTTTGAAAACCTCATACCTGTTGTGGAAACAAATGAAAGTTTTCCATTTTTTGCCTTACGTCGCACAAACACATAGAGGTGTGTACAAATGTACTCCACATCTTTTTAATGCACACGTGTCTACTAGCAATCCCTTCGGAGAGATTAATGGACACAACCAAACTTCTCTTGAGAAACGTGCATACCAAAGAACACCAAAAGAAAAAGAAGCGAAAAGTCTTCGATTCCTATCGTGTCCGGGCCTAAAGAATGGATCAGTATTGTGAGCTGCTTGCCTCGCCTTGTATCAAAAGTGACAACCCTTTCTTACGGTGCCACGGTGACATCCTTCTTATCAAAATGAAAAATTGTGTCGCGCCAAATTATGAACATTCACATGAAGGTTTATGAAACAGGCGACTGGGTTCGTGTTTTTCCCAAAATTGTCCTACCAAAAATTGCCTAGAGAAATTGTTTAACCGGCCATTGTCCCATTGAATTCTTCAATAGCACTAAACCCAAGCTTTTTCAACCACCCTTTCTTGAAGATCTGTGACTGCCCGTTGGGGATCACAAAATTGTGAATATTGGCAAAATTAGCAATTCGCCGAGAACATGGAGGATTGTCGCCACAAGTTGAAACTCATTGGTCCCCCCACCAAGGATTCAACAACATTCACTAAAAAATGAAGCTCTAAAAAGCGCTCATCTATGAGTTTGTTTTTCTCCAAAATTGTCCGGACCAATGAATGCCCTGAAAAATTGTTCAACCGACCATTGTCTCCGTGAATTCTTCAATGGCACTAAACCCATGGTTTTCCAACGACCCTTTCTTGACGATGTGTGATTCCCCGCTGAGCATTACAAAATGGTGCATATTGGCAAAGTGAGCCATTTGCCGAGAACATGGAGGATTGTTGCTACAAATTGAAGCTCATTGGTCCCCCAACTCCCTCACCAAAGATTTAGCGACCTTCAAAAGTCTCTTAACCCTCGGAAGAGTGCCAACAGTGACCAGTGGATACCCAATAAGCAGGCTGTCTTCTCCTGGTGGTGGGGTATTGCCTGTCTGTTGCCATGATTAAAGTGAAAACCAATCAACCCTACAGCGGAAGCAGCCCTTTACAACATGCCTCCTTGCAACCTAACGACCCGCGTTTGAGGCCCAAAAGCATCAGTTCACTTTGCCTTTTATTCCTTTGTTTGTCCATGTGACATGGGCTGGCTATCTATGAATTCTCCAGGCTTTCTGTACCAGATTATCCTCATCGATTCTATACAGAAACAATGGCTAACAAGCATATATATTACTCCGCATATTGTTGCAAACTAAGGACCTGTGAAGAGTTAGAATCAAAATGCTGTCAAAATAAACCTCTGCCTATCCGGTACTGTTTGTGGGAAGTGCAACCTGCACATGTTGACAAAATTGCCAATATACATCAAGCAAAAAATCACCACACAATAGTATGTCAGCTAAAAATATCCAATTCTCAATCCACTATGAGATATACCACCCAATATGCCCCATCATTGTTTGGGTGCCCCCAGGGACTCAGGGTGCAATGCGGAAATTTGATATTTGGACCAAGCAAATCTGGTGACAGTACAATCTGTGAACCTTTAATGCAATTGATTTTGTCAGTTCAATATTGAAGAAAGAAACTGAGGTTGTTGCAGCTATTCCTTATCCGGTCTGGGAGCTCCCACTTGGATAGATGGGAGGCACAGTGCAAAGGGGGGGGGGGGGATTTCCAGAATAAAAACAGCAGCATGCTCCCTCATCAACCTACTTGTCCTTTCCCTTGGTGAATATCAGCGCTCAGATGAAATAATGCGCCCAAAAATGCAGTTTGAGGAACGTACAGATTCATCTCCTGAAATCTCATAAGCATCATATTGCATGCAAATAATGTTTTCATTTTTGCAACTGCAACATAATGAAAGATGACATTTACAACGAAGTTGCACAAACTCAAATCAGGCAGACAGCACAAGATAAAAACTGGTATCAATTGGACAACTCAATTTACATCTAATGCATTCATGAGAACGTGAACAAATAGCACCACAAAATGACAGTGATGATGAGTGGCTGCTTGGGAGTGCAGGTGAAAATCATCAAAGTATCAACACAGGCCATTTTGCTATCACAAACATTTGGTGAGCCACCAAATCGACACAATCATGTCTCTTGAACTGCCAAACCGAATATTGTACATGAGCCAACATGTTGGTCTGAAACTGAAAAACAAACCGTTGTGGACAAACCCGCCCCCCCCAGTGTGGACAAAACCGCACCTGGGGGAGGGGGGGTTGATACCATACCCGTAGCACAGCCCGCCCCCCCCTTCTAGCCCCTGTAGGGTACAACCCCCCTGTGGGGTGGAAAAACCTCCCCCACCATTGCAACCCCCAGGAAGGTAGTTTGCACCCTGCCAGCCAAGACGTTAACCTAAAAGGGTCAGAGAGATTGTGTAAGATCAACAGTAAAGACATCGAATCACCAACAATATGATAATAGTGCGATAATCTATGGCACTGTGTGGGGCCGCACTGCACTCGCTCCAATAGAGTCACTGCACTCCAGCCACCAATAGAGGGCCAGGGCAGGCAAAATCTAGGATGTACGGTGCCGGGAAATGAGTTTTGTTCTGATACTTAAAGCAGTCATCAGACCACGACTGCTTTAAATACATCAGAGCACCAAAGGCCTCACTATGTGGACAACATAGTGTGTGTGTGTGTGTGTGTGTGTGTGTGTGTGTGTGTGTGTGTGTGTGTGTCTGTGTGATTGTACCATTTTTACCAGGTCTCCCGGTTGAGCCCGTATAGGCCACACTGGCGTCCTCGGGTCGGGTCGCTTACCCCATCATAGCAGGCCCACGGTGCAGGCCAGGGGTGTGAGTGCGTCCCTGTGTTACCCCTCGACCAGTGTGATATGCACTTGGGCCAGAACCTGGCTCGCTGCCCCAGGACCACCCTGGAAGTGGGGTGGTGGCTCCGTGGCTTCCGCCGGGCCAGCTCCACGGCATGAGTTCGACGAGCCCGTCATCGCCATGTCGCCCCGTGTGTTGTATGTGTATTGGGGCTTCCACAGCTGGTGGTGCTCGCGGCAGCGAGGCGGCCTCCACGGCCTACTCATTTGGCGATTTCCCCAGAAAGGATGCCCTTGACGCACGGCTGCCGCCGCCCGCCTCCAGACATGCCCGCTCCGGGGATCGAACCCACGACCTTACGGTTGCGAGACCTACGCTTAGCCCGGTTGAGTGAGCCGGGGATCCTTGTGTGTGTGTCTGTGTGCATGCATGCGTGTGTGTGGATAATCAGCGGCAAACCATATTAAGGAGGGACACCAGCATGGGCCTCCAGGGTCATATAGGCTATACAGGCGCTCCGCTCATCTCCTGACCGGAAGCGTGAGGCTGGTTCCACAATTATGGAAAATTTTCTTCTGGGAGAACCCCCCCTCCCCAGTTCCCGAATTGGGGATTGTTGTACTCTCGGGAGAACCCCCTTCCTGGTGCCCGAATTGGGGATTTTTGTCCTCCTCGGCCTTGGAAATGCGACCCGCAGCAGATCGAGGTTCCTGCGCCTGCGCTCCAGCCTTGGTGACAACCTCCTGTGGCTGTGTGTGGGTAACCAGCAACAGACTTTTCCACGCATCACCAGTCCCACTGGGCACTCCCTGGCTGACTGAATAACAGATATGTGGATTGTTCATGGTTGATTGCTGATCCCCTGTACACAAGTCGGGACAATTGGGGAGATCTGCAGAAGAACACTGAGACGTGTTTGGCTGGTTTGTCCCTGCTCCCCCCTGATAGGCACTGCTGCTGATCAAAAAACCACATGACGGGCAAAAAACAACATGCACTGCAGCAAAGAGTGGACAGTGAGGCCAAACTTGGCTTTCTGGGGAAACCTGGGTTTCTGGACCCTGGCACTTCCAGGCGTCCCAGGGCAACGTGATGCCTTTGGGAACAACTGTTGCAAAGCGGTGTTGCCATTACAAAATAGCACACAGCGCAGTCTTTAAACAATAAGAGCAATAAGAGATGGGCTGAATCAAAGCACTGCTAGGCTTTGCAGTCAGTCATGCCCAACTGGACCACTGACATATTTCCTAACCCTCAGGCTGTGGCTGGCCCTTGCCCCTTCTCAGAAGGGCCTCTGAATGCTTTGTCACCCGTTCAACCCGCTCGGACGGGGGCAGCCGAGTACAGGGGCAGAGGGGTCGAGTGAGGGGTCAGGGAGGCAGATGTCAAGGGCCTTGTCCCACACCCGCAACCTCCGAATGCTGGACTTGAGATCCACACAATTGCACAGTCTGGTAGTTCCACAGTTGCCAACAGTGGAGACAAGCCCATCCCCCCATGTCACGTTGCTGCTGTTGTCCACAATTAATGGGTTCTTTCTGAAGATGGCAACATCTCCAAAAAAAAACCCTTATCCCACGTTGTTGACATTTGCAGGCACAACCCAGACCCTACCCCAACAAACAACTGCCCAGGCCACACAGCATTGCCAGATGGCTGATCACAAAGACAAGTTTTACACCTGCCCCCTCCCAAAATGCAACACTGAAAGGTGGAGGAGTTGCACTGCAGGCGTACTTCTTTAGAAATTGTTACAAGGCCCCAAATTCAATCCCCCCCACACGTCCACAATCAGAATCTCATGGGGGGACACCAATATTGCCTGTCTCCCATAGCCCAGGACAACCAACATGGCAGCGTTTGAGCAACAACTTGTGCATTGGTGCCCATGTAATACGTACTTTCAAGGCCGTTGATTCAAACCGCTGTCAGCCTACCACACATGCAGGTGTCCATACAATCCTTGCAATATGACAGTCCACACGCGTCACAAGCTGACAAAGCCGCAAACACACCCTTGTTACAACAAAGGAAAGGGTAAACACCATCACCCTAACTTTGGTCCCGGTGTCATCAATGTGCATCTCCCGGGAGGCGCATCTCCCCAAAGGAGCACAGGCGTGCTCCACAGTATTGAGGAGCCCCATACTTGCCAACAAATCAAAAATCGTTGCAAATTCCAACGTGTCCTCACATATTCATGCAATTCACGGCCGGAAACCCTCCCAACAAAGGGCCGGTGCCAAACCTGTGCAAAACCGATCAATCATTGTTGAACGTACGCGGTGACATCCAGCACCTCCGCGGCATATCAGGGTTGTCCAAACCGGTTGTCGGAAACCTTCGGAACCCCCCTCCCCCCAATATGTACCCCGACCCCCCCATGTCCAGCCCCCCCCCAGGGTACACGGTTCCCCCCCACCCCGGGGGGAACCGCCACCAAATGACGGTTCCCCCCCTGGGGGGGGGGAACCGTACACCACTCCCGACCAGCCGATTCTAGTATAACCCAACTAAAAATTTTCTTCGGCGCCTGTGGTTTCCTATTGATTTCTTATTGTTCATGGGCCAAGTGACGGTTCCCCCCCCCGGGGGGGGGGGGATGGACAAGCGGGGGGGCTGGACATGGGGGGGTCGGGGTAACACCAATATGTAACCAAACACAAAACCACAACAACTAAAGTGGTGTGTGGACACAGACACATCAACGAAATATAAAAGCTTGCACACCCACCCACCCCCACCCACACACACACACACACACACAGCAACATGCAAGCAACCAACCAACACACACCTGCAGCAGAATAGACAAGCAGGTTGACAAACCACACACGCGCGCGCGCACAAACACATGTGTGCGGATACGCACAGGCATGCGCCCACGCGACGCGCAAGTGGCGTCATCATCGATGTGATGAGACCAGTTCTATTTCTATGGACTTGGGGCGGCCAAATCAATCACTATGACTTTCGGATGGTGGAGGTGCACCGGTGATGCTGTGCTCCTGGGGCTCGCTTGGTGGTACGCAGGGCCCGAGAAGCGCCGGGATGGCTGCCACTGGTCTGACTGTCGGCCTGTGCAAAGAGGTGAACAGCGCCATGGCAGTGCCGGAACCACACCACCAGGGCCTAACCCCCCCACACGCGCACAAACAGCCATCAAAGTTTGCTGCGAAATGGCACGCCACTGTCTAAACCCCCAAACAACCCCCCCCCCCCCCCAGGTGCACCATGGATCTGGAGTTGCAGGGGTCCGAGGAGGTTAACCAGGGGTTGGGGGGATTACCCCGTGTTGTATTGCCCGTCCCCCGCCCTATCGTTTGTACCAGTAGTCACTATGGCAGATATTGTGTTGCTCAGCCTTCCTTGTGATGATGATGCCCCTGACATGTTTGACGTAGCAGATGCTGAAAGCATCTCTGATGGACATGCTGCCGGTCTGCTTGATAACGGGGAAGATGCTTGTTCTGTGTGTTTCGTTCCGAGGCACAGGTGGGCTGGTTTTATGAGCTGGAATTTTTTTGGGGGGGGGGTGACCAGGGAGGGTGAGACCTAAATAGTTGGATGAATTAATTGAACGATAGAAAAACAGACAGACACCCCCCCTCGCAACCCCCCCCCCCCGGGTATGGGTGTTGCATGTTGACGGCTGTTAGTTGTCTCTATTGATTTCTGCCAGATGCTCTGTCTGCTGATAGTGTGTTTCTGAGGTTCAACCAGGTTTGGCATAAAGATGCACTTGTGCCTTACTGTGGAGGGGGTATGCACGTCTGTGTGGCCCACGGACATGAACACAGTGGCAAGGCACTGCCCCTGGAGCCCGGGGCCTTTGGGCCCACCCTATTCGCACCCCTGGGGGAGAATGGGGGAGGACTCCACAAAAATGCCCCATATCAACTGCTGGCCCCAAACCGTAACAGAAACAGTGCCCGATGCGGTGTGGGCAGGGTGCTGGTTGTGGAGGGTGGGGCTGGGGGTTTGGACGGCCCATGTGGCTGGTCTGCTGTTTGCAGCCGCGAGGCTGCAGTGATGCCAGCGCATCCCAGTGGTTTTTCGGGATGCTCAACCCTCCACCCAAGCGGTGTCCTGTGCTCACCCATGTCTGGCCAAGCTGCTGTCCTGGCTGCACACTGGTTGCTAATGCACGCCGGTCCATGCAGGGGGATACATTGCCATCTTGCGGTTCCTTGTGGCACACAGACCTGCAACGAAACGAACTCGCACAATTGGTTGTTTTTGGTTGTCCTTTTGGCGCATGGCCATGACCAGCAACAGTCTTGTGATGTTGGATGTGACGCTGCGTGAGCGCACCGGACCCCTCCCACACCCCACTGCAGATGCCGCCAGATCACGGGTCGGGCGTCGCCCGCTCCGCAGCACGGCATGAACACACTACAACATAAGCGTCTGCTTGCTCACATTTCAATGCCCTGCAGGTGCGCCGTGCGTCGCAACAATATAATGTTGATGCTACTTGGGGTGGGCAGGCTTTCAACTGGAGGGGGGGGGGGGGGTCGAAACAGCCCTCTTGCTAGACCCCCCTCCCCCAAAATCCTACCGAGACCGACCCCCAGGCCCTGGAGGTGAGATGGACCCATAATTTGGCCAAAAAAAAATGAAAATGGGATTTCTGGAATCAGCATGTCGAGGGGGTTCAGTAAAGTCATCATTCGCCATGGATTCTGTGGAAAAAAATTGACCATTTTTAATGCTCAAAAAAATTTTCGGCGCCTTCGGCACCAGAGATCGTGACTACTGATTAATTGTCCTGTCGATTGAGCCCTTTTCCTTAACACACAACCCCTCCAAGTTGAAAACCCAACTTCCTCGGCGAGGCCGCTGCCTCGCGTTCTGCTGCTACGTACCTGTGTTGTCTGCAATGTGTCACCCCCCATGTCTGGGCCGCGCAGACTCCGTGAGCAGCGGGACGGAGAACACGCATGGGTGCCCATGTGCGGACAGTGATGGCACTACGGTTGTAGTGGCTCCACAGAAGACTTGGGAGGGCCAGGGCTGTGCCCAACGGGAGGAGGGGGGGGTGTGACCTAATTAAAAACAGACCAATGCAAACCAGAGGTAATGCACTCCACAGTCAGGCATAAGTGCATCTTTATTCTCTGTGCCAAACCTGGTTAAACCTCAAGACACACACTGTGTCTGAAACAGAAAACAGAACATCATGTCTGACTACATTAGTCAGACAATCACAGTCAGTAGCTGTCAGTCAGACATCAGCAATCAGTGTCAGATAAAGACACCATGCATCACCGGCATGGCCGAAGAGAGCAACCCGCCGCTTGCCGGCTGGAGAAGACTCCTGGGGGGTGTGACCTAATTAAAAAACAGACAAATGCACCCAGAGGTAATGCACTCCACAGTCAGGCATAAATGCATCTTTATTCTCTATACGGGAGGAGGGGGGGGGGTGTAGGAACCAAAAGTTTGTGTACCAAAAATGGCCCAATAAGATTTTCCCAACGGTACATTTCGTGTTTTCCCACGATGCTTCCTTTGGTCTGGGGGGGGGGGGGGGACCCGGGTACCCTCCCCCCCTCCTACGGTGTACGGCCATTGTAATCCTTCCCTGGGGCACAGATCCGGAATGCCGCTGCTCTGCTGGCAGTTGGCGGCGCCAATCAGCCAGTGACATGGTAGACTCCGGATGACGGTGAAGGTGGGCCCCACTTGAGGAAAGGGGGTGGGGGGTAAAACCTAACCAGGGAGGGCCAAGCGAGGGTGTGGGTGGGACCTTTCGTAGACTTACCCCGTTTCACACAGCCGCCACCAAGAGCTACTGGATCGCACCCACTCAAAGGCACAGAGGAGGGGGACGGGGGGGGGGGGGGCGGACAGAGGATGGTGCCAGGGAAAAGGCAGAAGGGGGGGGTCTGGGAACAAAAAGTTTGTGCACCAAAAATCGACCGACCAGATTTCCCGATTGTAAATTCCGTTTTGTCCCACGACGGTCCTTATGGTCTGGGGGGGGGGGGGGGGTACCACCAGCGCTTATCCCCTTCAGCCGTTCCAAACCGAGGACCCCCTATCCGCAGGGGACTCCGCGTCAACAGCGGCCCCCTCCCGCCACCGCACGCACACACCCGCTGCGGGGGTCGGGCTCCCGTTGGAGATGTCCTGCAGCACGAGCGGCGACGTCCGCCCCCCCGCGGCCTCCGCCGTGCGGAGAGGGGCGGCGTCCTTCCTGCCGGCCCCGCGTGGGCGGGCGGTGCCCGTCGGCCCGGCGGCCGCCGCACCCCCCGCCGCTCGAGGCTGGGGCCCGCTGGTGGTGGACCGGGGGATGAGGGTGGGCGAGGTGTTCGCGGGGCTTTGGGCCCGGGGCGAGGCGCGCGCGCTCAGGGGGCGGCACGGGTCGCTGAGGTGGCGGGCGGTGCGCGCGGAAAGAGGCGTGTGGCCGGCCTTGGCCTCGCCGCCCATGGCGGTGCGTCCTGCACAAAGAGGGGCAGCGATGTATTGGAAGAGAGAGAGAGAGGGGGGGGGGGGGGTCTGGAACCGAAAAGGTTGTGTGCCAAAAAAAAGCACAAATCAATACTTCCCACTCGGAAATGTGGGTCCAGGGGGGGTGTTGAGAAAGAGGGCTTCAAAATCCATGAGAAGCGGGGAACATCACCATGTCAAGCTCAGAGCCTCCCCCCCCCTCTCGACTTCTACACACTGACCCACACACAGTGCCAGAAGAGTGTGGGGCTGCTAAAGCAGTGACCCCAGATTGCACCATATTATGTAGGCTGAGTCCCTGAATTGGTCATCATTGACGTCGCTATGGGGGTGCTGTACGGAACCAAGTGCACATCCTGCAATGCCATCAGAATAGGGCCCTCCTCAGACCATGCCCTCATGCCATGCCTCCCCTGGTGGCCCCCATACCATCCCCACCCCCCTGATGCACCAGAAGAAGCCCATACTGCACCAAACCCCCATCAAAATGAACTACAAAAAACCAAAAGAGTGCTAAAAAACGCCCCAAAATGCATCACACAACCCCTAACAGGTACTAAATGTACGAAAAAAAAGCCCTTGAAACACACTGAAACCCCCCCAAATTGTACTATACAAACCCCCAAACCAACGGGTGTACAATGGGTCCATGTACTCAATCCCTGCTTCAAGGAATGCCCCCATTTCCTCTACGGCAGCAGCAGGATGCCCAGCTCTGCACAGCAGCCTCGTGCTGTGCTCTGTGCAGGCCTCAGGGCACTGTGCTCTTGGGCAGCAGCAACGCCGTCAGGGCAGGGGGGTCCCCCTCAGCCGCCCCCTGCCTCCCCCCCCCTTGTCCCGTCCACCGGTAGGTGTCCACGGATAGGGACAAGCACTAATCCACTGCATCCATGTCCACACGGTAACAGCCAGCCGTGGACATGTACCCTGGGACATGTCCACGGATAGCCCACCCCAGGGGGTCCGTAAGAGAGAGAAAAAATTAAAACAAAAGTGTTCCTATACATAGTTTTCCCAAAAAAACCGCATGTAGCTCGTATGTTCAACCATGGTTGGTGGCGGTTGGGTGTCGGTGGCGGTTGGCGGTTGGCGGTTGGCGGCGATTGGCAGTTGGCGGCGGTTGGTGGTTGGTGGCGGTTGCGGTTGGTGGCGGTTGGTGATTGGCGGTTGGTGGTCCCTTGGGGCGGTCTTCAACAAAAAAAATCAAAAAAAATCTAGTTCCTAAAGGACCCCCCTGGCCAACCCCCCCTCCCCCCCCCTGCACCTCCACCCATAGCCTGTCGCGATTCTTGTTGACAGCCCTGATGGGCCGTGGCATGAAGGTGTGGCATTGGGGGCCCATGTTATGAGGATGGCATGCAGCAGGCCAGGGCATGAGGGGGCCATGGTATCAGGGCACAGCATGAGGAGGGCCAGGGGTGTATTAAAAGAGGGGGGGGTGGGGGGGGGGGGGCTGGAACCCAAAAATTTGCCTCCTAAAAACGGCCCAAATCAATATCTCCTTTTGCAAATTTCATTATTTCCCACTGTGAAATCTGGGTCCAGGGGGGGCTACTGGGTTCACCGGGGCTACCGGTACCCCCCCTTCTCCCGTGGTGGTCAGCCCCCGGGGGGGCGACTACCAACGGTCCTGATGCGACCACCCCCCCAGCTATCTGTCAAAACTTGGGGGGGAGGGGGGGCAGTGGAGGGGGGGTCCAGCCGGGGGTCGGGGGGGGGGGGTGTTCCTGCCGGGGGTCGGGGGGGGGGGGGTGTTCCTGCCGGGGGTCGGGGGGGGGGGTGTTCCTACCGGGGGTCGGGGGGGGGCGTCTGGCCGGGGGGTCAGGGGGGCGTCCAGCCAGGAGTGAGGGGGGGGGGGGGGTTAGGGTTCGGATTAGGGTGAGGGTTAGGGTTAGGGTTAGCCCTAGGGTTAGGATTAGGGTTAGGGTTAGGGTTAGGGCTAGGGTTAGGGTTAGGGCTAGGGTTGCTGTTAGGGCCTGCAGCCCTCCTGTAGCTCTCCTTCAGGTCAAAAATTTTTCTTGTTGTTTTAACACAAATATGAATTCTCTACAAAATTTTGAGTATTTGGAGTATAAACACATAGTATGAAAAAAAAAAATTGGCGCCTTTGGCGCCGGACAGTTTTCTCTAGGGACACTTGTTGGTGGCCGACCCGGCACCACTATCTTTCAAAACCCGGGGGGGGGGGGGGGGCTGGGGGGGGGTCGCATACAAGGACCCGGCCCGGCTGCCCCCCCGGGGGTCAGCCCTTCTAATACATCCCTGAGGAGGGTCAGGGAGTGCCATGACATGAGGGGGGCCGTGGTGTGAGGGCATGGCATGAGGGCCATTGCATGAGGGCATGGGATTGAGGGGGGGGGGGGGGGTTGGACGGTTGCCGTGATGTGAAGGGGGCGGTGCGCGAGGGGGCCTGGTCAGTGGATTGCTCAACCACTCTGGACGAGGACAGGGATGCGCTTATCCACAGGGGGGGGGTCTGGCGCACCCCCCCCCCAGGGCCAAACCACCCACACACCCAAAACCAAAAAAAATTCTCCTCCTCGGAAAAATGAAATTTTCAATAGGGAACCAAAACGGAGAGGCCCAGCTCAGGTACACAAACTTTTTTTGCCCTCATACCCCCATCACCCGTTCCATAGGCCCAACACCAAGCGCGAGCCCTGGAGGCATGCCCTGAATGTTGGGTGGGGATGCTGGTTGGCACTTCCGGGGGGGAATGGGGGGGGGGGGGGCGGGGGGCGGGGGCCAAAATGGGGAGCCTGGCCAATCCATTGCACCCACCCACCCACCACCAACCCACATCAGAAATTTTCTTCAGGGGAAAAATGTAGGGGGGCAGCCAATTCGAGTCGGATTGTAGGCACACAGCCTTTTGGGGGGTGGGGTGGGGGGGGGGGGCTCAGACCCACTCACCTCCGAACTGGCAAGCTTCACTCGGCGATGGCCTGGCCCTGACTGGGGCCATGGGGTGTCTTGGGGCTCGCCCATGCCCCCGACGTCGACCGGCAGCACTGCGACGGACGCAGTGACGCCCTCAGCGGCACCGCATTGCGTTGACCCGGCCACACACCCGGCACCCGAATCCCAGACGGGTGACTATAGCCAGCAATGGGCCTGGTCAAGCATGTATTAGAAGAGAGGGGGGGGGGGGGTCTGAAACCCACAAATTTTCGTACCAAAAATAGCCAAAATCAAAATTTCCTTTTGTAAATTTGTTTTTTTTTGTTTTTTTGCGTTTTCATGTTTTGCCACTATGAAATCTGGGTCCAAGGGGGGGGGGGTTCAGGGAGGGAGGGGTGGGAAAGTACACCCCCCTCCTCCTCTGGTTGTCAGCCGTTCTAATACTAATACATCCCTGGGCCAGGCACACCTGCATCAGAAGGGCCATCCTTCTTCGCCCTCACGCCCCAGGCAGAGGTTCTGCTTTGGGGCAAAGGCTTCCCTTTGCTGTGTGGCAGCACTTTGGAGGGCGCGGGTTTTGTGGCGGTGTCAGGGGACACACTGCTCCGGGTATCGCTCTGCGCGTGCCCTGCAGCGCCAGAGGCCCGCTGCATGGGAAGCGACTTGCTGGAGTTGAACGGGGTCTGGCCGTGTGGCATCTGGGGCTGCAACGAGGGCTCCACACCTGAACAACAGGGCCCGGGGCTGGAGGCAGAAGGTTGCAGGAGGAGCACGTTCTGCCCCCTTGTCCCGCTCGTTCAAGCGCTGCCATGCACAAGCACGACACCGAGACCAGGCCATGGCTCGGTGGCGACCGTGACCTTTCCCGGGGGGGTTGGTGAGTGGGGGGGGGGGGGGGTCATGGGTCATGTCATGTGCCCAAGGGGGCGTTTTCGCACAGCGCGGGCACAGCGCCAATTATTACGGTGATTATCCAGGTAACAACCCTGAAAACCACCCCCCCTGCGGAATCATGCACAATCAATTCAAAACTCAAAAATTCGAACATCTGATGCTTGCCATGGGTCCCAGGGACCTAAATTCTGCCTCCTATAGCCCCGTCCACTGCAGCAGCCATTCAATGACGTCCTTTCAATCTTCTGAACTTACCGAACTCCAGGTGGTGGAGAACAGCCAACTTTTCGCACAGTGCGCGCACAGCGCACTGTACGCCCCCCAAAATCGACCTCCAATTTTGGGCCAATTTCGTGGATGGTGCGCCAACTGTGCAGGAGGCGTGGCCGTTGCCGAATGGAAGGAGGCGCTTGTTGTCTCCACGCGTTCCAATGCCCTGCACGCCCCTTTCCAGGGATCCCCCCAAACAACAACGCATCTGGCACACAACGACTGGCCCCTGGCATTGACCCCCATCGAAAGAATGATGCATCCGGGGCCCCCGGGCGTGCGGCCCACCAGTATCAGCGCAACCACATCCTGCAAAGCCGCAGCACCGATCTGCCAACACATGTTCCATTCAACGGCACCATGCATGTCGAGTAAGCCCCCCAACACCGAAACAAAAGTGCTGTCATGTTCCCGAAATAAGCAAAAACAACAACAACCAACATCTAGTGTCCCTCGTGAAAAGTTTTTTTCCTGTCTGAGGCCGAGGCATGCTGGAGGTGGGTAGTTTCCCCAGATTGTGCCCCGGGAGGGGAGAATGGGGGGGGGGGGGGGGCAGCGTTTGGAGTTGGGCATCTGGCAAGTACCCCCCACCCCCGTGTCCAGCGAACAATGAAGTCCTCGAAAAATACGGTCCGAACAGGAATGTTCATTGGACACGCCGTTCGATGTGCGCGACAATGTTGTGAAACTCCAGTAACACGTCCCTAAGCACAGCTGCCAGCCAGGTGCAAGTAGAGAATCCGTCATGGTGGGCAATAGAGGTCCTGTATGGATACCATTCCCGCACTGCTTTTCAGATTTCCCACCAATATTGCAAGACACATGACAACAGCCCCTCATTCCCCCATTCCTTTGGCCTGAAACCTCGGTGCTGAACCCCAGTACCTCATTCATGAGGTCCCAAAAAAATACGGTCCGAAAGGAAGCGCTCGTTGGAGAAGGCATTCGTTGGACAGCGGGGGGGTAGTATTTTGGAGGGAGCGTGGGGGAGAGTTTTGACAACAGGTCTGGTGGGTGGTGTTTGGAAGTGCAGCAGTGGGCTTGTGGTTGAGAAGAGTGTCAGGGGTGATATTAGGGTCTTTGTGGCCTGTGGCTAAAGGGTGTAGTGTAGCGCATCACCTGCTGGTGCGGGGATACTGGAGGTCCTGGCAGAGGCAGTACTGAGCTGCCTGAGGGCACTTAAAGTGCTCGCTGGGAAAGACTGAGCACTGCAGGAAGCCTTGGCAACTGGGATAGAGGTTGGGACTTTGTCTTGTCTTTGGGTCATCCACTGCCTAGAGAGGAAAATGAGCAGGACGCGAGGGTGGAAAATGAAGGAGAGGTGGGATTGGAGAGAAGGCCAAGTGAGGGGTGGTGTTGGCTAGGACTGAGAGGATGAGCAATATGGGAGAAGCTCACAAGCATTTTTGCAACTGTGTTGCAATTGCAGGATGAGTGTAAATTGGCAGAACATTTGTAACTTGGACTGCTGAGGCAGCACCCAGGGGCAGGCAGGGGGGGCCGGGGTTCTCTGCAAAAATTGTGCCCTCAACTTTTGCCCTCAAGGTTGAAAAAGATGGTTTCTTGAAATAAGTCAACTGGAATTCACAAATTGGCTAGAAAGGCCCCTACTAAAAAAAAAACAGTCCTACCACAATACCCTCCACCCCACCATTCCTTCTCAATGTGGTGATTTTTTGTGGTGGAGGATAGGCAGAGGCATTGTTGAAGGAAAAAGTGGCAGAATATGAATGCATCATGAAACTCTTAAACGACATATTTAGTTTCGGTGGTAGTCCATGGACGGACAGATAGATAGGTGGATGGATGGATGGGTGGATGGATGGACTCTCCACCTCATGTGCAGTCAAGCAGTCATTGCATCCTTCTCCAGCAACTCATCCCATACTTTACCCACATGCCGCACTGGCATGCTCAATTGGGGTCTAAACAAAGCTAATCACTAGCTCCGATCCAAATTTTATGTTCTGTGATGTGAACTTCATGTGGCGCAGCATAGCCCTGGCATACTGCATTCTACAGCATGCACATGCTACAGCAAGGTTTTTGGTTAACATGGCTCAACATGGCTCTTTTGGACGCATGAATGCCATGGATACATAGCCTTTTATCAAAGCCCCCCTGGATGAATGGTTCTATGTTCTGAACAAATTGTCCAAGTCATAATGTACTACAGAGGGGGGCCAAAAAACACCGTTGGGCCGCAACAGTGGCCATCGATGAGATGTTCCTCATCCAGTTATGACGACACGAGAAATGTAGGAAATGCCAAAACATGCACAGTCATGGAGTTTGGTTCCCTGTCAACTGGTGTGGGCGAGGACTTGACTATCAAAACCCATTTTTTGGCGAATGTACTGCAGAGCAAGCACAGTTTCAAGGATTGCATCCTTCATGCTGTCTGTGCGAGAGCGGGAGTTGTATGGATTCAGAAATTCAATGGGGGTGTAATGTACTCAGCCTGTGCACCCACCCCAAGAGCCAGACTCCAACACTGAAGACCCTAAACAATTGGGGAAGGGTTGCGGCCTTCAAAACAGCCGAAACACTCGAGGTCAGGCAGCGCACCATACTCATCATCAGAACCAAACCCACGCCCAAACCTCCACATCTCGCCTTCCATCTGGCGAATCCCCAGCCCACATTTTCCATCGTCGTGCTACGACAAATGCAGCCAACAATCGCAACAGTGGGCGCAAGTCAGGCGTACGCTCAAGAAACAGCAAAGGGCCAGGTGTCTGCGGAGAGGCAACCGAAAGTGACCCAGCAAACGTACCCACTCGAGTCGACGTTGGCAGCGAAGCTTCGTGTGCGCTTTTCTGTTGTTGAATCTCTGGAGGGCGTCACCGGGCCTGCCCCGAGGGTTGTGGAGGGCCCCTGTCTGTGCGCCGCTGGTGTGCCTGGTGTACACCCTGGGAATGATGCTCTTGGCGTGCCCCAGGGCTGACGGTCTGGCAGGGTCTCGGATTTCTGCAGCAGGATGACAGGGGGTGCAGGAAGGGGATGCAGGTGAGCAGGCAGTGGGACCCGGGGCGGAATGGGTCAGTCCCTGGGAACAGGCTGGGGTGATGAGGTGCAGAGGGGCATGGGATCCGAGTCTCTCGATGCCTGCGTCCTCCATTCTGTGGCATGCAGCGGGCCCACGTGATCGTCCAAGGCCCCGAGGTACCCAAATTGGAGGTCCCTGCGTCCCCAAAGACGCCTTGGAAAAATGAGAAAAATAAAGATGGGGGGAATGGTGGGAAATGGGGGGAATTGGGGAATCATAATATGATCACAATAGAAATTGTATGAACAACCTCTACCAGTGGCAGAAAAATGGCGAAAAACGGGGGGTAATGGGAGAAAATTGGGAGAAAAATGCGATGAGATTCCCATGATCCCCAGTCCCATTTTCCCCATTTTTCTGGAGGCCCCAGACCTTCCCATTAGTTCCCTTTACAAAACTAAGTCTCCGGTATCTGGATGGAAAAATTGGGGTTCCCAAGGTGGGGGGGGGGGGTTCCCAAGGTGGGGGGGCCTGTGCGCGACCCACTACTACCACATGCATACTTCCAGGGGGGATGTGTGTCTGGGGCGGGTTTGGGGAAGTTGCTGGTGGCTATTGTGAAGCAGGGCTGTAGATGGGCAGGTGTGTCCATAGTGGTTGTGGTGATCTTCACTTCGCAACAAACGACATTTGTTTAGCGCCTCGTTTTGCTAATCTGGCGCTCAAAACATGGATGGTTTGATGAAAGGGAAGCATGCACAAAAAAACTTCAGCGCCGTTGGTGCCATGGCCCCGACACCACTATCTCTCAAAACCCGGGGGGGGGGGCGGGGGGCTGGGGGGTGTCGCATACAAGGACCGGGCCCGGCCGCCCCGCCCCCCCGTGATCATTCCATCCAATACTGAGAGGCTCAGTAGGGCACTGTTCACGAATCCGTGCTTCAGCACGCCGGCCTCCCCACACCAACTAGGGCCAAGCACCAACGGTCCCGAAGAAAAATTTGCTGTGCTGCGGCATGCTTCAAAACCCCCACCAACAGGCCCCAAAAACAGGTGCTGTAGCAGGCTGCGGCATGCTTCAACCATTGGTGCTTGGGCATGGCCCTCTATGGCCCCCACGCGTCTGGGCTGGCTCCAACTTGCTTATGGGGGGGGGGGGGGGATATACCATCTCAACGCGTTGAACCCCACCACTGTAAGAGGCCCCCCTCCCCCGCTGACATGGGATGCCCCCCAGTTTAGACAACAATTTTCAGACCCCCGATTGTGGCATGACTTTTCTCTAAATATGTCAAAAACCCCGTGTGGATTTTTGTCATGCAAGAATGGGGTGGGTCCTGAAATCCCTCCTGTTTTGACAATTGAAATTCATTTTTCGCATGCATGGCACTGATACTTGGATGCCCTGTGTTGTTTCCTCAAAGGATCAGGGTTGCTGTTGGGGACACTGCAAATTTCTCAACACCAGCCTAATTGTAAGAATTTGTCCTGAAATTTTGTGTTGCATGCTTTGCCACAATTAATTTTGTTTTGCAATTGATTGCTCTTTTGTGTGCAAGAAACCAGATTGACAAGTCCCAAAAATATCTATTCTGTTGCAATTCTTTTGACGTTTGTGTTTTTCTTAATTCCTCGTGGCTTGATGTAATCTCCTGGATGGTTGTTGGGGTGCTTGGCGTCGCGGTCAAGGTCATGGGGCAAGACGCGGCAGGCCGGACATGGGGCCAAATCATTGACGGGACCCCCCCCTCCTGTGGTTGTCAATATAGGAGAGTGTAGTGTGCTTCTTGTTAGTTCCTAGAGGGTTCCAAACAGTTGTTGTTGCTTTCCCGGACTCTTTTGCATTGTGCCACATTTCACACTGGGCAAAGATCCGGTACAACTTGTAGAGAAGTGGGAGAAAGGGTGGGAACAAGAGATGTATCATTCAAAATGCAGCAATGAAAACGATGGGCTGTTTTCCCCCCTGTGCATGATGTCGCATGCATACGGCCCTTCCCCTCTGCATTCATCTATTCATAGGCAGGGTATGTCGCCAGGTAAATACATTAATGAAATCAGAAAAATGCCTGATATGCTCGGGCAGGCAGAGGACACATCAAGAAGAATGCACTGAAATCCACTGCGATTGCAACACGGAAATAACGAGGGTTGAAAAAAACACGCAGACAAGCCAACAGCCGGTCAGTAGGTGGGGGGTAACGAGCAGCACGTCCACCCTGCCCTTCCCTTCCACCACTCCTTCCAATCCTCCACAGTCCGCAAAATGCCGAGCAATGCCAAAGCCGTGGGCAGGTTTGAATACCTCCGTATCACCTGCCGTATCAGCCGAGGACGACAGTGGCAATGTGTGGCCCAACGCCAAGCGGCACTGCAGGTCGGATAGTTGTGCTATCAACTTGCAATACTCCACATTCCAATCCGGCTGATGAAACAGGGCGTTGGCGGGGCAAGGGGCGGCATCCCGGGGCCCCTGGGCAGGCACAAGAGCAGTGGCATGAAGTGATTTGCAATCGTAAGTCAACGAAAAGAGCAGTACAACTTCTGCACGGGCCCCAGTCGGTTGCGCTGGAGCAGTGAACGTCATCCCCTAACGGAGTCCATCAGCAATGGGCTTGTGTGCTGTACCCCAGGGCTGTGCTTGAGCGGTGTGTGGGAGGGGGGAGAGAGGGGGATATCCAGCAGAGTGCCCCCCGTCGAAATGCACCCTAAGCACAGAAAACAGCCAGACTGTGGGCCCAATCAGCCTATGGAATTGTCATGGAATCAGACAGAAACAAATCCGAATCATCAACAAATCCTCAACGGGTACAGATTGATGTATTTCCCCCCAAAAAAGATTATAATGCGTCGGGGACAGAGTACTTTTTTGTGATACCACAAAAGCAGCCAATGGAAGGGCACGCACGATACTGTGCGGGTGCAGAGTCCCGGGGGTGCGGCTTACCATTTACGGGGGTGGGGGTGGGGGGCGGAGTGGCAGCCTGGGCTTCGCCGCCTGACCCCCCTGTGTGACATATAGTCCATCTGTGGTTTCTTTACGGGGCCCTGGACAGTCACCCGTTTATTCTTCACTGCATAATACAGCGTCGATCTTGTCCTGAAGGTCCGCCAAGCCGCTGTCTTGCCCCCTCCACACCCACATCAGAAAATGGTTCCTCAGGAAAAAAAATGAAATGCCCGAAATTGGGGGTCGATTTTAGGTACACAAACTTTGTTTTGGCCTGTGGACCCCCTCCCCCCCCCCCCCGGGGTAAAGGTCACGGTCGCCACTAAGCCGCGGCCTTTGGGGGGCTTTGAGGTGGGGTCACCCCAGTGACAGGCGGTGTGGGGTCACTGTGCGCACAGTCGGTAGGGCCCGGGGTCTGTGGGCTGTGGGGCCTGTTGGGCTTCAGGGCCGGTGTGCCTGGGGGCCCATCTGGCTTTTGGCTTGTGTGTCCAGGAGTTCATGTGCCTGGGGGCCTGTGCAGCCGGCGGCCGAGTGGAGCCTGGGACTCTGCCCTCAGCAGGTCCATGCCTGAGCCTCCCAAATGATCTTGGAACCCACAGACCCTGGACAGGGGGGGGGGGGGCGTGACGCCTGCAGTGGATTGCTGTGTGCAGCCGGCGGCGCCGATTGGCCTCTCGCCACTTACCCTTGCCCTTTCCTTCAACCCTCTCCCTCCGGAGGCGGCGGCGCCCATCGGCCTCTCACCCCCGCGTGCCCTCCCTCTCCCTCTGCCTGGCCTATCCCTACCTCCCCGCACACCCCCTTCCATTCCCTTGGGAGGCGTGTGCCAACAGAGCCCCAACACCGTCCCTATTTCACTGCCCTGTGTCGGGTCCACACACGGGGGGATGGCAGGTGGGCAAAGTGGTGTGCCGCGTTCGCCCACATGTCGCGGTGCCGTGTATGCAGCCAATCAACACGAGACGCCGCACACGCACGTCGTGCACACCTGCGAACGGAGGTCATTGCAGCCACTTGGCGCTTCGCAGTCTGAGATGAAGGGGGTGGGAGCTCCCTCCTCTACGCCGATGCTCTGTCACACCCGGTGCATGCCCCTGGCACCGCCAAATGCGACTGCCCCGGACCGCGAACGCTGCGAGAGCGCATTGCATTGTCTGCCACGCACTGCACATTGTCCAGTCCCATCGGGCAGGGAGGCGAGGGGCACAGGACAGCGGAGAAACGAATAGAGGGGGGAGAGCGCCCAAAACCGTTTGGTGATGATTGGGGATGCAGGTTCGAATTCGCACAAACTTGCTCAAATTCGGATTCGGTATGAATTTGCACGAATTCAGCCATTTTGCATGGTCCCACCTTGAATCTATTGAAAGAGAATTCGCTCAAATTCGAATTCGGTACGAATTCGCATATTTTCAATTGAATTCGGGGGTAATGGGCCCTATGTGCTGTGTGTCAGTTGCTAAGCGGTTGTGGTTTAAAATCTGCATCCATTGTTCATCATATGATACAGCCCAGTGTCAGGGGGGGTCGGGCCATTGAGGACGGGGGTATTCCACAAAACAGGATCGCGATCGGGCAGCAGATGCAGTGGGCACATGCAGACCCTTGCATCAAACAAAACCAAAACACACACATGTACACACGCACTCATGTTGCCCTTTATGAAAAGGGGATGCGGGAAACCAATGCATCCTTCGTTGTTCATGACCCCAGACGCTCGGCAGGCGGCTTGCCCTGGTCGGCCGTTGGGAAGTATAGCCGACCGCAGCCCATGCCTCTTTGCAATGAAGCAAGTTTGTGTTGTGGATGCTTCTGGCCAAAGTGTTGGGGTTGGCTGTCCAAAATGCTCCCGTCAGTATTACAGGGGGGGCGGGGGGTGGGGAGGGCCGCCAGGGGACAACTTTAGCAGGGATGCTTTCAGAAGGGGGAAATTTTCGCCACCTCCGGGAGTCCTGAAGCTTGCTCTTATTTCCTGGTGGGCTCTGGATGGAAACAAACACATCTTTGTCCGCCTGGTACACCGCTGCACATCTGAATTCACAATGCTCACTTGCATCTGAATTCACAGTGAAGTTGTTGGTCACACACAACGCAACGAAAATTGCGCCACTTTTCTTAACGGCGAAATTTGCCCTGCGAAATTCTCCCCTCCTGAACCCCCCCCCCCTGCAGCGCATTCCTCCATGCAAATCCTATCAAGCCCATCCTCTTGTTCTCATCGCTCAACACCGCTGGAGAACTGGACCCCCCGTTGTGGGTCACTTCGGCACCCCTCCCTGAAAGAAAAAAGAGATGGTCAGCCTCCATGGCTTTTTGAATGCAATCCGCCTGCACGACATCACACTCACCTTGCTCAGGCCCGGGCAACGGCGGGGGCCCAGGGGGCGAAGACGAAGTGGTGGCGGGAGACGTGGCATCTGAACGGAATGGTAAAGGACTCGATGGGAATGACTTAGTGATACTGGTGTGGCCTGTCGCAATGGAATAGGGTATGACTGGAGTGTGAGGAGGGGGCCGCACGTCTGACATCGCCTTTGAAAACAGATTTGGGCCGAGTATTGTCGCGGGGGAAATGCGCCAGTCATCCCCTTCATGCCCGCATGCACTCATAGGCACATGCACAAAGTCCAAGATAACTTACACCCCTCGCCCCCTGGTCCAAGCAGCGGCAACTGACCAGAAATTGACGGAACCATTGCCCAGTGTTGCTTGGACAAGGGTGTTGCTTACGTGGTACACGGTGCATGGTACATGCGGAAAGACATGGTGTACTGTTCTGAAAGCCAAGGGGCAAAATATGCTACAAAGACCATCATGTCGCGATCCGCTTCCTTGTCACAAAGCATGAACATCGTGCATCTCAAAGCCCAGGCATCAGACAGCACACATGGCACACAGTAAGACCAATTCAAAAATGCACTGCCGAAATCCACGGTTCGAAAATTGATGGAACCAACGCCTGGTGTTGCTGGGACGTAGGGGTTGCTTGGACAAAGGGGGCGTTTTCACACAGCGCGGGCACAGCGCGGGCACAGCGCCAATTATTACGGTGATTATCCAGGTAACAACACTGAAAACCACGCACCTGCGGAATCATGCACAATCAATTCAAAACTCAAAAATTCAAACATCTGATGCTTGCCATGGGTCCCAGGGACCTAAATTCTGCCCCCTATAGCCCCGTCCACTGCAGCAGCCATTCAATGACGTCCTTTTAATCTTCTGAACTTACCGAACTCCCGGTGGTGGAGAACAGCCGACTTTTCGCACAGCGCGTGCACAGCGCACGGTACGCCCCCAAAGGGGGGGGGGGGGGTCACTCACATAAAACAACAAATCAAACCAAGCATTAAATCGGTTGCCCCACACCAGACAAACTGGCCCTGCTGGGACAGTGTTGCTGCCATGCCACATAAAAATGTCACAAAACTGTGCCGCTGCAGCGTATCCTTCCTTACATAACACGACGGAAGATGCCCCGATGATCGCAGATGCAACCACTTTCATTTACAGAGCCCACAGGCCATGTATCTCAGCACCCCGGGCCGGTGAAATAGCATGGGGTGTGGCTGCATATCCTTTGCAACATTGGGGCCACCCCCCCCCCCCCAAACAGCGCGGGTTCTGGCCCCATATCCCCTGCTGCATCGCGGCCACACACGCACCAAGAGCGCGGACGTCCCGCATACAGCGCCCTGGCGTGCTGGGGCCACGCCCCAATCCGATGGATTGGGGCGTTGTACTCCCTGCACATTCACGGCACATCCGAGAGAGTTTTGTTTACACCCGCGTGACACTTCACTCCTCCGCATCCTCCCGGCGCACGTACGGGCCACTGCAGGTTTCGCAGCAGCGGCTCCATGGCCACCGGCACCCACACGTCCCTGCGCAACGGCAGGTCTGGCAGGTCGCATGATCACGGCAGCTGCAGTCAGCAGATGCCCCGCGGGCGGCGGCGGAGCCCCTGCCACGCCTGGCCAACCGGCGTGGGCCTGCCCAAGACCCCAAACCTGACATCTATCAAAGACAGATGGTTGATCATATGGGCACCCATGCCGCCATAGGGGCACTAACCCCCCCCCCAAATTAGTACCCCCCAAAAATTTAGTTCCCCCCACTGGCCCTATCAAGCAGTCTTGAGCCTCCCAAGCAAACGGAACATGAACAAATGGAGGGTACACTGGGAGCAGAACTGCAAAAGCCACTCGAACAATCAAATCAGTTTCATCTGCTTGTTGCATTGGAAACACCAGGAAAGGAATGAGCCACAGCTGCAGAAATATTTCATGCAGTCAATAGAAAGGAAAACTGAATGAGCCGTGAAAATCACATGTGGCATGCACCTGCCCGAAATTAATCCCCCCCCGGAAGGCCTTATTGAGCACTCTCCTGAAATTAGTGCCCTAGGGTACTAAATTTGGGGGGGGTTAATTCACATGTTGCACTGCCACTACAGACCGCTGTTTCGACGCTGTCTCTGGAAATGTTGGTTTGGTTCAGCTTCTGGGGGCCTTGGTGCCGTGGGGTGCGGACTGGACATCACTGAAGCCCACCGCTGGAATGCACCAGCAACCAGTATCAACCCCTGGTCGTGGGCCTGCACAGCACCTGCAGCCTGCAGCTTGGGTGGAGTCAAGTCCGGGTCCGAGGAGTGCAGCGCCGTCCATGTCTGTTCCAGTGATCGGGAGTGCTCGGAGGCAGTCAGAGGCTGGGGGTGTTGCATGGGCTGCGGGCGGCTGAAGGCCTCCGCCAGCGATACGGGGCTGGATGGGGAGGGTCCCGTGCAGCCGAAGCTCACTGGGGAGTGGGGGGCCTCTTGCACAGGGGAGCGAGGGGCCTGTCGCAGCGGAGACGGGGGGCCCTCCTGCAGCAAAGTGCTGACAGAGAGGCTCGAGCCGGAATCACCAGGTGCAGCCTGAGGGTGCATGGCAGGGACAGAGTGGGAGCGAGTGTCCAGCAAACCATACGCGAACCAACGCGAGCCTATCCCTCTGCCCGACACTGCCAGACGCGAACCATGTCAAAAAGCCCGGCACCTGTGAACAGTTACTGCTCACCACCAGAGGGGGGGCCTGGGGGCGACTACAACCGGTCCTGATGCGACCCACCGCCCAACTATCTTTCAAAACTTTGGGGGGGGGGGAGTTGGGGGGGGTGTTCCTGCCGGGGGTAAGGGGGGGGTGTTCCTGCCGGGGTCGGGGGGGGTCTGGCCAGGGGTCAGGGGGGCGTCCAGCCAGGGGTGAGGGGAGGGGGGGGGGGTTAGGGTTAGGGTTAGGGTCACCGAGCTGGTGGAACCAGTCTTGGTTTTATAACCCTTTTTAGTGTCTAGGGTGGACCTACCAGGTTTAGCAAGCAAGCAGCAAGCAAGCAGCAAGCAAGCAGCAAGCAGCAAGCAACAAGCAAGCAGCACGCGCGAAATGGGAAAAAATCAGAACTCCGTCGTGGTGCTTTGGATTTGAGTGAAATTTTGGTGGATGATACCTATGGGTGTGAAGTACAATCACACAAAGTTTGAGCAGGAAACTTGACAGTGGTGGCCGGGAACGAGATTCGCAAGTGGCGGACCTCAGTTTCAAAAACTGCAGTTTAGGGCCAAAAACAGCCATTTTTCGGCCAAAAAAGCCCTAGAACACATTCAAAACGGCCAAACGAAGGGAAACGGTGGCTACACTGCATGTGCGGCTTGACTTCCCCGTGTCAACGAGCTCTTTGCCGCCCTCTAACTCCATGATATGTCCTGGAAACGGCCTAAAAAGGCCCCCGGAAGCTCCAAATGCCGACAGCCACAAACCAAGAATAGGCCATATCTTTGGCTACATGGCTCAAAATGCGATTCCGAGGGCACCTATTCCACCCGCAACCCCCCACTTTTTGTGGTTTCCACCCCTCAGAATTGCCCAAAGGGACGCCTAGACCCCAATGCCTAGGCCCACTAGGCTGCGGCAAGCTGCAAGCTGAAGCCCAAACAGGTGGGTGCCCAAATGGGTCAACAGGGTCCAGTAGGGGCAAAAAGATGACTTTTCTCAAAAATGATCCTAGACCATGTCCGACGCTAAAACAAGTGTTTTTGGGCTGTTTCGAGCTTGTGGTGGCCCATTTTGGTCCTCCGAAAATCCCAAAATGCCTTGAAAATGGGCTGTTTTGGGACCAAAAATGGGTCAAAAATGGTTCAAAAACACATTTTTCCAGACCTCATCCTAGACCATTTGGGGTGCACAAACGGGTGAAATGGGCCCATTTTGAGCCCATTTTGGGGGCATTTTGGCCCCTCAGAAGTCCAAAAAGCCTTGAAAGTGGGCCTCGTGGCACCCCGTAATGCGTGATTAGGGTTAAGGTCACCGAGCTGGTGGAACCCGTCTTGGTTTTATAACCCTTTTTAGTGTCTAGGGTGGACCTACCAGGTTTAGCAGCAGCAGCAGCAAGCAGCAGCAAGCAGCAGCAAGCAGCAAGGAGCAGCACGCGCGAAATGGGTAAAAATCAGAACTCCGTTGTGGGGGTTCAGATTCGGGTGAAATTTTGGTGGATGATACCTATGGGTGTGAAGTACAATCACACAAAGTTTGAGCAAGAAACTCAACGGTGGCGGCCGGGAACGGGATTTGCAAGTGGCGGACCTCGCTTTCAAAAACTGCACTTTAGGGCCAAAAACAGCCATTTTTGGGCTTAAAAAGCCCTAGAACACATTCAAAACGGCCAAACGAAGGGAAACGGTGGCTACTCTGCACGTGCGGCTTGACTTCCTTGTGTCAACGAGCTCTTTGCCGCCCTCTAACTCCATGACATGTCCCGGAAACGGCCCAAAAAGGCCCCCAGAAGCTTCAAATGCCGACAGCCACAAACCAAGAATAGGCCATATCTTTGGCTACATGGCTCAAAATGCGATTCCGAGGGCACCTACTCCACCCGCAACCCCCCACTTTTTGTGGTTTCCACCCCTTAGAATTGCCCAAACGGACGCCTACACCCTCGTTCTTAGGCCCACTAGGCTGCGGCAAGCTGCAAGCTCAAGCCCAAACAGGTGGGTGCCCAAATGGGTCATTAGGGTCCAGTAGGGGCAAAAAGATGACTTTTCTCAAAAATGATCCTAGACCATGTGCGACGCTAAAACAAGTGTTTTTGGACCATTTTGAGCTTGTGGTGGCCCATTTTGGTCCTCCGAAAATCCCAAAATGCCTTGAAAAAAGGCTGTTTTGGGACCAGAAATGGGTCAAGAATGGGTCAAAAACGCGTTTTTCCAAAAATCATCCTAGACCATTTGGGATGCACAAACGGGTGAAATGGGCCCATTTTGAGCCCATTTTGGGGCATTTTGGCCCCTCAGAAGTCCAACAAAAGCCTTGAAAGTGGGCCTCGTGGTGATGGGGTTGACTTGCAAGCTGATTTCACTTTGTGAAGAGCCATCAATGTGTGAATCATTCTTGATGTCCTTCACCAGTCATAGCTAATGTTCCCTCCCCCACCAGCTCGGTCCCAATATTCAGTCTTGATTAGGGTCACCGAGCTGGTGGAACCAGTCTTGGTTTTATAACCCTTTTTAGTGTCTAGGGTGGACCTACCAGGTTTAGCAGCAGCAAGCAAGCAAGCAGCAAGCAAGCAGCAAGCAAGCAGCAGCACGCGCGAAATGGGTAAAAATCAGAACTCCGTCGTGGTGCTTTGGATTTGGTTGAAAATTTGGTGCATGATACCTATGGGTGTGAAGTACAATCACACAAAGTTTGAGCAAGAACTCAACGGTGGCGGCCGGGAACGGGATTCGCAAGTGGCGGACCTCAGTCTCAAAAACTGCAGTTTAGGGCCAAAAACAGCCATTTTTGGGCCAAAAAAGCCCTGGAACACATTCAAAACGGCCAAACGAAGGGAAACGGTAGGTACACTGCATGTGCGGCTTGACTTCCCCGTGTCAACGAGCTCTTTGCGGCCCTCTAACTCCATGATATGTCCTGGAAACGGCCCAAAAAGGCCCCTGGAAGCTCCAAATGCCAACAGCCACAAACCAAGAACAGGCCATATCTTTGGCTACATGGCTCAAAATGCGATTCCGAGGGCACCTACTCCACCCGCAACCCCCCACTTTTTGTGGTTTCCACCCCTCAGAATTGACCCCAATACCTAGGCCCACTAGGCTGCGGCAAGCTGCAAGCTCAAGCCCAAACAGGTGGGTGCCCAAATGGGTCAACAGGGTCCAGCAGGGGCAAAAAGATGACTTTTCTCAAAAATGATCCTAGACCATGTGCGATGCGAAAACAAGTGTTTTTGGACCGTTTTGAGCTTGTGGTGGCCCATTTTGGTCCTCCGAAAATCCCAAAATGCCTTGAAAATGGGCTGTTTCAGGACCAAAAATGGGTCAAAAATGGGTCAATAACGCATTTTTCCAAACCTCATCCTAGACGATTTGGGGTGCACCAACGGGTGAAATGAGCCCATTTTGAGCCCATTTGGGGGCATTTTGGCCCCTCAGAAGTCCAAAAAGCCTTGAAAGTGGGCCTCGTGGTGATGGGGTTCACTTGCAAGCTGATTTCACTTTGTCAAGAGCCATCAATGTGTGAATCATTCTTGATGTCCCTCACCAGTCATAGCTGATGTTCCCTCCCCCACCAGCTCGGTCCCAATATTCAATCTTGATTTGGGTTAGGGTTATGGTTAGGTCTAGGGCTAGGGCTAGGGCTAGGGTTAGGGTTGCTGTTCGGGCCCGCAGCCCTGCTGTAGCCCTCCTTCAGGTCAAAAATTTTCTTGTTGTTTTAACACAAATATGAATTCTCTACAAAATTTTGAGTATTTTGAGTATAAACACATAGTATGAAAAAAAAAATTGGCGCCTTCGGCGCCAGACGTTTTCTCTAAAGACACTTGTTGGTGGCCGACCCGGCACCACTATCTTTCAAATCATGATTCCACTGCAACAGTTCGAAAGTCTTTGAGATGCTATGTATAGGATGCATACATCTATGAATAGAAGGCAGAGTTATAGTTATACGGACCTGTGGCTGAAAAACAAATCATAACGATTTAGTTGCGGGCGTCACGGTGAAACGACAGCCCTATAATATACTCACTGTCTGCATGCAAAATTACCATCCTACTCACTTCCTGTTGGTAAGCCCCGGCATTCATTCGGCCATACAGTTGCTGAGTCCTAAGCTATTTCGTATGTGTAGTGTGTCGGCTCAAAATGGGGTTGTTGTCGTTGGCAGGCAGTGTGCAAGGTTGGTACAATCAAAGCAAAATACAGATAATTGTTTGCTTCATGCTGTGTAAGGACAAGTGACAGTTGTACGGGCAATACCGCATGTCTATTCCTGAGCGGAATGTTGGGCTGTGTGTGAGGGAGCCGTGGGCCCAGCCTTTGTGGTTCCGGTATCCTGATCACGACGACAAGATATGCCCGACGGTAGCTTGCTGAAAGCTAGCTGCCCACAGGCTAAGTTTTTCGCCTCGTACTGCAGCAGCTGTGCAGCCGGCTGCTGCCCTGAAGGCGCCAGTTCGAATCCCCAAGGGGGGATACGAGGAGGAGATGCGACTCCTGTCAGCCGGCGATGCCGGTGGCGGGGCGCATTGCTACAGGCCTGCGGCGCCTGATGCCTTGTTTTTTTTTTTTCATGCATGCTATGATTCCGGACAAAAAACTACGAGGACGAGACACGCCACCCACCCACCGGCGGTACCAATGGTGGAGGGGGATGATGAAGGGGGCGGTGGCGGGGACCTCGCCAACGGGCCCCTGGACGGACGGAGGAACCGGGGTTCAAACCCCCGACAATGACGATTGCCAGTCCATGGCGCATACTACTAGACCGTCCATGCCTCTTGTGACATATGGCGTAAAAATGTTACAAATCCAGCAAGGTCTTTCCCTCAGGGGGGAGCGAAACAGTCAGGTAGTCAAAATCTGTCACTGGCGTGTGGAAGCCGGAGGAAAAGGACAACTGTGGACAGTTCAAGTAAAGCCGTGTGCTCACGTGTAGTGCTGGGAGGGGGCCGTAAGCCCAGCCCGTGTGGATTATGTGGGCCCATCGTGCCCAACAGTGTGCAATTCACACGAACAGTCCGTAGAGCAGCTACAGTCACTATGGACACTGTCACGTGGTGACTCAGGCATGGGCAGCATGCCCAGTTCATATCAATGCATGCGCGTTGTTGTGTGGCACGCAGGCTGGCTCAGGGGATAGAATGGCAAAGAACGAAAAATCTAGGATTTTGGGAAGCAGTGGAGTGTGGGGGGCATCACGAAGGGGCTCATGTTTGGCCTTTTTCACTTTAGGGGTGGCGGGTGTGGTGATGACTTGCAGTGCCGGTGTGGCCTTTGTAGGAAAAAGTGGGTGGGACATGTGGGACAACCCAACCCCGACCGCCGCGCGGGGGGGGGAGGGGGCCTGGAGCCCAAAGTTTGTGTACCAAAAATGGCCCATATCAATATTCCCTTCGGTAAATTCCATTGTTTCCCGCCATGAAATCTGGGTCCAAGGTGGGGGCCACCCACCCTCCTCCTACGGTTGTCAGCTGTTCTAACACATCCCTGCACACAGGTAAACGGGGACAGTGGCTGTTGCAGCATGCAGCTGTCACAGGCACACTACCATGGATGTGCTATTGACAACGCATGCACTACAACCGCGCCTCGAACGGCATGCGAGCACAGTCCTCCTGGCTTACCTGGCCTTAGAAGTCACGAAAATGAACAGCTCACACTAAGGGCGGGAAATGCCAGGGCGGGGGCATGCAGTGGATAGGCAACTACTGAGCCCACCCACGTGCCTGTCATTCGACCCCCGGACATCTCAGTCCACCCCCTTCCTCGTTTGTGGCCTCATTGGGCTTCGCTTCACCTTTCGTATTGGTGAGGGGACTAAATTCATCGCCCGGGGATCTCCATGGGCCTCTGCCCCCTGTGTGACATTCCGGCTGGTTGTTCTTCCTTTACGGGGCCCTGGACAGTCACCCGTTCTTCCCTTCGCATGTTGCATTGGGTTGCTGCTTTCTGTCGGCCGCTGCGGTCGGTGCTCTTACCCCCCCCCCCCCCGGCCGGCCACTGCGCTGACCTGAGACACCGCTGCACAAGACTAGGGCTGAGAAGCAAAAATTGTGGGTTTAACCCCTTGTAAAATCATTTTTGTGTCCAATAAACGCATCCTCCGATGAGTTTTTGGTCGGAACCCCCCTAACCCCCCACCCCCTCTCACTTGAAACTCACTTTTTTGGGTGGGGGTTGGGGGTCAAAAAATGACACCCCCCTTTTTTGGGGGTCGAAAACCACGAATCTTTTGGTTGTTTCGATCCGCCTGACCACCTGTAGCAGGCCTTGCACATCGTCAAGCAGGTGGGCAGCAACATCCAACGACCAACCCACAGAGGCCCCAGTGTTCAAGACACGGGCACTGGCAGCGGCACTGGACTCTTGCTTTTCCTGGTGACCGGCACACAGCCAATGAGCCACCACTGACCACCCTGCCGCAGCCCTGATAGGGACCCAAACTACGTTCTGGGGGCCTGTCAAGGTTTGGAAATGCTCAAACAACAGTATGCAATGGTCTTTGTTAGGGAGTTGGAACAGCCCAAAACCACAGGGCAAGCTGGTTGCCTTGGGGGGGGGGGGGGGGCACAATTTATGCGGCAAGTTACGTAAAATTTCTAAATTGTGCAGAAAATGGTAAATGTGTGTAAAATTTTGTAAATCCGGCGTAAATTGGGGGATTCAAGTGCTGCACATGTTATTAGATGTAGACGTAGGTATCTAGGATATCTAGAATTGTGCTTGCTTGTATTGAATCTTGCTCATAAATTTCGTAAATTGTTCTCTGCTGTGTCAGTTTGTCAAGGAATGCGGGTGCGGAAGCAGGAGCCAGTTGCGGAGTGGCAAGAGTTTGCTACTCCCACTGCCACCGTCCTTTCTTTGAATTTACACCATTTCTAGGGAAATTTACGCCATTTTGGGGAAAATTTACACCAATATACATGCAATTTACACACAATGTGGGGGTTGGGGGCCAAAAACCCTGTAAATCCCCGTAAATAACTGGCTTGCCACAGAGGGGGGGAGGGGGGAGGGGGGGTAGCCCCCCCCTGCCGGAATCAAATGAAGGCAAGCCCCTGCACATGAGGTATCCAATGGGCACGAACCACCCGGGAGGAAGGGAGCACAGGCGGCAGCAGCTGCACCTGGGAATTGCAGGGGTCAATATCCCACAACTCGAGGGAGCCACTGGTGATGTTGTTCTGATCCGTCAGTGTGATAGACGACACCTGCAAGGAGGAATGGATCTGCATGGCGGTGGCTCCTGGGCTGCACATCTCATTGGGGACTCCCCATGAAGACTGCCAAATGGTCTGGCGTGCAGGCGTGTGCAGTTGTGTAACATTGTGTCCTGCGGATAAATACAGCACTTGACCCCTGGACCCACTGGGGGTTGGGACGTTCTTCAATTGAAAATCCATCTGAGACTGAAGATTTGACTCCTGAATCAAAGATCGGAGTTCAAATTGCATGCAAAATGAAGCTATTATGTGGCTTCCAGGCACACAAATGCCTCGTCGGCGCTGGAGGGTACTGACCCATTTCATGAGACAATGGGCCACGCTGTGGGACCAAGCAACAGGGTTCTCTTGGGAAAACCCTACCAGGTCACCGCAGTGCCAATGCGCCCTGCAACAAACTGCACAGCAGTGAAGATCGCGGTGGAGGATCAACATTCAAAATGTTGGATGGCCCGTTGTACATGGGCCATCCTTTTCTTCGCGGCCGATGTTCGCGCGGGGTCTGGAACACCGCAGCTGCTTGCAGGCGCAAATTGCCCTTCGGCCCCAGAATCGTGTTCGGGTCGACAGGGTGCTGGCAGACACAGCGATGGCCTTATGAAGCGTTTACGTCCTTCTGATCCCATCTGCATACGATTTTAGCAACCCGGGCACCACGTCTGCTTTGCACAGTGCCCCCCCCCCCCCCCACCGGGACCATGGGGGTCCTTAAGGGAAAGAAAAAGGCCTTTGTAAAGCCAACATCAACGAACGCTCACGGGGACGCTCTCTGCTTCCTGGTCATTGGACCCTCTCTACTTCAAACGTTGGCGGTTGGTGATTGGCGGTTGGTGGCGGTTGGCGGCGGGTGGTGGTTGGTGATTGGTGGTTGGTGGGGGTTGGCGGCGGGTGGTGGTTGGTGATTGGTGGTTGGTGGGGGTTGGCGGCGGGTGGTGGTTGGTGATTGGTGGTTGGTGGGGGTTGGCGATTGGCGGCTGGCGGTTGGTGGTCCCTGGGGGCGGTCCCTAAGGGCGGCGGTCCTTACAGAAAACAAAACATTTCAGGCTTCTTAAGGACCCCCCTGCCCAGCACACCATCAAGGACCCGCCCCGTAACCACCGCGTGCGGGCCCAGCAGCGCATGCACGCTGCCAGCCTCACGCCAGCGGCTCGGACCCGCGCCGGAGCCGGAGCCACGCTTCACCTGCACATCTATTTGTCGGGCAACAAACGGATCCCCTGCACCGAACCCCAGCATTGCGCATTGGGGCTGCAGGCGTTGTTGCATTGGGGTAACTGGGGCTGGGGGAAATTGGCTTGTGCGCCGGGGGGGGGGGGGGTTCGAGCCCCTTTCCCGCTGCCGCCCTGACTCCCGGGCGCCACGTCGCCGGGGCCGGCAAGGCCGCCCCCGCCACCTCCCCCTGCGCCGTGTGGGTGGCTCGGATCCCCAGCAAATCGGTCTGCCATTCGGGCCTCTGTAGCAAATTCCATTTTCAGTCAGTGCCCCAATGCCTCAATGCACGTTGCCCAAATGGTGCGTGCTATCCACTGAACCCCCATTCCCTCCACTTGATGGCGCCTCACATCGCAGGGGCACGTTCTGTGGCTGTGCTCGCCAGGCCCAATAGAAGTCTGGAAAGGCCGCGGAGACAACGGCACTTGTGCAAAGGTGCGCTCACTGGACCCTCCGGGTGTCACCCCCCTGGGGGGGGGGGGGGGTGACACCCGTTGGGCTTGTCCCGAGGGCCTGGGGGTGACCTGTGGTGGAGCCCTACGCCCGGCCCCAGGGATGTATTCGAAGAGAGGAAAAGGGGGGGGGGGGTCTGGGACCCAAAAATTTTGTGGACCAAAAATAGCCCAACAACGTCTTCCCAACGGCACATTTCGTTTTGTCCCATGATGGTCACGTTGGTCGGGGGGGGGGGGTCCAGGGAGGCTCCTCCTCCGATGGTTGTCAGGCGTTCTAATGCATCCTTGCCTGGCCCATCAGCGGAGGCACGGCATCTCCTTTACCAGGTCCCCGCCTCATCTGCATGGGTCCCTAATGCAGATCCACATGTTGTACGGTACCACGGCATTGCTGGCGGACCTCCGGGGGAGGGGAGGGTGTTCACTTGGGGGCCTGGACACCCCCGGCCGACGCACCCCACTACACACACACATCAGACAAACTTTCCTTCAAGAAAAATGAAATTTACCACAGAGGCCCAAAAGGCAGACCGACTTTAGGTAAACAAACTTTTGTTGGGGATCCGACCACCCACAGACTTGCCACTAAGCAATGGCCTCGTACTGTACCGGGCCAATTCCAGTGCTCAACAAATTGTAGGCTGGTTAGCGTGACACTAATGATGGCTGGAGGAAAATCTGCACGGCCGCAAACACTTATCGCTCCATGCTGCAGCGACATACTCACTAAACCCCGACGGCTGCTTGCCCCCTCACCCCTCATTACCTTTTCTGGTCAAAATCATGATATTCCCGAGGGGCTATTATGTGTGTGTGTGCGGGGGGGGGGGGTGCATTTCTACTCTGCGTGGGCACAGCGCCTTTCCCATGACCACCCTGCAAACCACCCACCACTAGCGAAATATACGTCTGCAGGGGAACATCAGCAGATTTAGACAGCAATCCGGCATTTTCAGTGTGAAATAGAGCTTGGACTGAGTAAGAATCCGAGCAGTCCTGTGTATGGGAACACAGTAGTTATTGCGGTTATCTTGGCCATCGGGCGAAACGCATCCAAAATAGCCTACTTTTCGCGCGCAAAGCGCACGGTGCAGTTGCTCTGCATGATGGGTAATTCGTTGGATCATCCCCGCACATTCCCACACAGAATGTACCTCATCCATGTTGGATTCTTCCAGTGCCGTGGGCGAGTCCTGGCACTCCACAAAAGAAGGGGGCGTTATGGGAGTCATGGGAACGTTGGGCGAGATGGGGATGCGCTGCAGAGGGGTCGCCAATGCAGTGGAAGGCGACAACATGCACTGGGCCATTGGGGAGTGCATCGCGTGGAGCACGTGGTGCAGCGGCGTCCGCAGGTGGCTTGGTGGGGAGGAGCCGTAAGAATCGTGCTGCACCTAGTCAAAGCAGCACGGCGATGAGGGGCGCCCATGACGGCAAGCACCAGCTTGAATGGCATGTTTAAACGACAGTAACCGCCCCCAACCGCTTTGGCAACCTCCTCCAACCGCCTGTCTAACCGCTTCTGGGGCCGCCTCTGAGGTGCGTTCCCTTCTAACGCATCCCTGTTGGACGCCCGTCGCCTGCGACTCCCGCCGCACGGGGATGCCGTGCGCCGGTGCTGGGGCAGGGATGCATTAGGAGGAGGAGGGGGGCGGGGGCGGTAAAGGGGCCCCGCAGGACCCACAAAGAATCAAGGGTTCCTGCAGTACATTTCCATCTGTTGCCAGTACAAAATCTGGGTCCGGACGGAGGGGGCTCCAGGGGGAAGGGGGGTTCCCTCCAACGGTTGTCAGCCGTTCTAACACATCCCCGCGCTGGGGAGCTTGCGGAGAGGCGGGGCGGGTCGGTGGACCCATGGGGCATGCAGTAACCGAAGCCCCCCCGAAGGGGTCTGTGCTTGGAGACAGCCACGAGTGGGTGCAGGGCCGGGGGCTGGCAATCCCCCCTTTTGAGCATCCGTGCACCTGCCGGGGCAGGTGTCGGCAGGTGTCACGAACACTTCCGGCGGGTGTTGGCAGGCGTCCGGCGGGTTGGTCGCAGACACACACAGATCCCATACACAGACACGCTCACAGCAACTCAGCACACACCACACGCCCCAGCAGGTACTCGCAAATGCGACGAAAAGTATTCAGCGGGTGTCCGCAGGTGTCATGAAAGTTTTGGGCAGGTGTTGGGAGGTGTCTCAAGACGTTCTGGCAGGTGCCATGAGCAAGCATGGGCTTGAGCACCTGCTCTTGCCCAGCAGCACAGGCGCGGCTACGGCGTGCACGTGTGGGGTGCTTCAGTGGGGGGGGGGGGAATTTCGTGCGGGGATTGATTCGCCGGGGAAAGTTTCGGAAGGGGAACATTTCGCCGCCCTCGCAAATCCCAAAGCCTACACTGCCTCACGCACACACTGCACTGCCAAAGCCCCCCGATTTCGCTGGGGAAAATTTCGCCACCTTCTTTCAAAACAAAAGTTGCCCACAACATCATTCCCCCTCCCCCCCCGCCTCCCGTATGGGAAGCGTGCTGGCCGTCCTAGTCTTGTGCAGCGGTGTCTCAGGTCAGCGCGGTGGCCGGCCGGGGGGGGGGGGGGGTAAGAGCACCGACCGCAGCGGCCGACAGAACGCAGCGACCCGACGCAACATGCGAAGGGAAGAACGGGTGACTGTCCAGAGCCCCGTAAAGGAGCAACAACCCGACGGAATGTCACACGGGGGGCAGAGGCCCATGGAGATCCCCGGGCGATGAATTTAGACCCGCTGCCGCGTCACGGTGCATGACCTCATGTGCAAAGCTCCGGGTGTGCCCCGGGGCGTTGCTGTGGGGACGCTTCCGGGATTGCCAGTGTGACCACACGTGCTGCACGGCAGCTACCTGCACAGCTTCCCATATTGTTGCGGCGGTCCAGGGGGGGGGGGGCTTTCCCGAGGGGCCGATTCCGACACACCTCCAGTTTTGGAGCGGGGCCATGAGACGCGGGGGAACTGCAACGCCCCCAACCCTCCGGTCCTTGTGTGGGGGTCGAGAGCAGGTTTGGTGTGCCTGCATCTGCCTGACAGGGTCCCCTATCGCAGGGGGACCCGTAGAGATGGTCCACCCCCACCCCCCATCCGCGCCAAAGGCCAAGCAGCAGGAAGCAGGAAATACCCCAAATTGCGCAACAACATTTCGGGGGGAGGATTTCGGCGCCAAACTGAAAAGCGAAAGTGTCCCCTTACGAAATCCCAACCCCCCCCCCCCTGTGTGACATTCCGTCGGGCTGCTGTTTCTTTATGGGGCCATGGACAGTCACCCGTTCTTCCCTTCGCATGCTGCGTCGGGTCGCTGCGTTTTGTCGGCTGCTGCGGCCTGTGCTCCTGCTGGTGTTGTTTGCGCGTTCGCGGAGCGCCGTCGTTCATGTGCCGGGGCTGTGCTGGTTGCCCCCCCCCCCCGCCCCCGTGCTGTATCGGATCCTTTGGTCTGCGAGACTGCGAGTGCCGTACACGCGTGGGGCTTGAAGCAAATATGGGGACTTGGGAGGGGCGAAAGCCACCAACTGAGGGCGGTCAGGGGGGGTGCTGCTGACGCGCTGCACTGTGCGTGGAACACGCGGAAAGACATGGTGCACTGAAAACCGCGGGGCAGAGAATGGCACCAAGGCCCTCATGCTCCAATCAGCTTCCTCGACACAAAACATGAACGTCATGCATCTCAAAGCCAGGCATCGGACAGCACGTGGCAGACAGTAGTACCGATTGAAAGACTTAAGTTTCCCCCTGAGTGCCCTCGAGTATACCAAACTGGACACGAAAATGTCCACAAATTGGCCACTTTAGTGCACTTAAACCCACTTCATCGCACTGAAGCCCGGACCAATGTTGTGGGGGGCGTGCGGTCCAATGCCAATCCCTCGCCACTCCCGTCCTCGTTTCCACGAGACGGGGCGTGCGCATGCGACGTGCAGCGGGGGCCGAGGGCTGCGGGGCCCAAGGAACTGCACGGACCTGAATGGCGCTGAGCAGCGGATCGGGCCCCACGTACGGCGAGCCGTGGCTCGGGGGGCTGTCTGCCGCGCCCACGCCCCCCACCGCCCCGCGGCCCGTGGGGGTCGCGGCCCCGGCCGGGGACGGGGGGGACACGCCGACACCCGGGGGCGCAGCGCCGTCCCCGGCCGGCGCGCGGTCCGGCGTGACCAGCAGCCGCCAGAGGTGCACTGGGGACTGCTCGCCTGGGCCCCCGTGGCCGGGGCTGCCGTAGTCCAGTGGCAAGCCTGGGCCCGCGGGGTCGCGCCGGCCCCGGGCGGCGTCCGCGCGGTCGGGGGTCGCGTGCTCCATGGGCGGCGTGATCTGCTCGTGGGTCATCATCTGGTCGGTGGGCAGGGAGCCGCTCGTGGTGCCCAAGGTGCCGTCCCGGCTGTCGCCCGCGCCTGCGCTGTGCGGCGTGAGCAGCGGGGACTCCGCGTCGGGCGCTGCGCGCGCGTCCGCGGCAGTGCCGAGGGGGGCCCGGCGGGAGCTGGGGGTGGCGCGGGAGGGCGGGGCCGGGGGGCACCTCCGCTCGGGGGTGCGGTACCAGGCCTCCAGGGGCGCCGCCTTGGCGCGCCACATGGGGCACGGCGGGCCGGGCCGGGCCTTGGCAGTGCCCGGGCCCGCAGGCCCCCGGTCCGGCAGAGGCGTGCAGCGCGCGTCGCGGGTGTTCGCAGCGCCGGGGCTTGGGGGGTCCCGGGTGCCCGGGGACGCGGACGGCGGGTGCCGCGTGAGCCCCGGGGCCACGATGGGGGAAACCGAGGGAGGCGGGCTCCGGAGGGGGGAGCACGGGCTCCTGCTGCGGGGCATGCCTAGGAGGAGGGGCGCATGGGGGGGGGGGGTGCTGCAGGGACAACCGTAGATGTGATGCACGAGGGAGCGAATCCAGTGGGGCGTTGGGGTGGTGCTGAGTTCAAAACGGGGGGGAGGGGGGGGGGTGCAGAATCCGTGAGGAGGGCCATTCTGTCGCAAGAGCCCCCCAGCCCAAACACTTAGCAGCAGGGAGGAGGGGGGGGGGGGGGTTGACGCCTGCAGTGGATTGCTGTCAGCAGCCAGCGGCGCCTATCGGCCTCTCGCCACTTACCCTTGCCCTTTCCTTCAACCCTCTCCCGCCGTAGGCGGTGCCCGTCAGCCTCTCACCCCCTCGTGCCCTCCCTCTCCCTCTGCCTGGCCTATCCCTACCTCCCCACACACCCTTCCATTCCCTTGGGAGGTTGTGCCAACCGTGGGGGGAGGGGGGTCTGGAACTCAAAAGTTTGTCGACCAAAAAATGGCCCAAAATCAATATTTCTTTTCATAAATTACATTTTTCCCACTATGAACTCTGGGTCCAGGGGTGGGTCGGTGGGGAGGAGGGGGGTTACAACAACCAGCACAACCCCAGTACGCCAACTACTGGGCGCCGCTGACGCACAAACGGCACATACTGCCACATCCAGCACAGCCGCAGCACACCAACGACTGGGCTCCGCGAACGCGGAAACGACACCAGCAAGAGCACCGGCCGCAGCGGCCGACAGAAAGCAGCGACCCAACGCAACATGCGAAGGGGAGAATGGGTGACTGACCAGGCCCCGTAAAGAAACAACAACCCGACGTGTCACACAGGGGGCACCCCCCTTGGGTTTTGTCAGCCGTTCTAAGCCGCCCTGCCCCAGCCCCCCTCACCCCCTCTTGACGACCACTCATTGAGGGGCAGCCCCCCAACGTCCCACACAAAGCCGAAATTCGCAAAATCAACATTGGCCAAAAGATTCCAATTTTCGGTGGACCGTTTGTGCCCGTCGCAAAGGGGATGGGGCCCTCCCCAGCCCGAAGGCATCGCCCCGCACATGGTGCGCACGTTGAGGTTGTCCAAAACGGGCGATGGGTTTCGTGAATGTTATGTGCTCTGTACCCGGCGCCTCCTGCTGCCCAACCACTGTCCCAACCGTTCCCTCTTGTGCTTCGCTCCTTATGCCCTTCATTACTCTACAAATGCGGTGAAACAAAAGAGGTGTACTATGTCACTGAGGTCCCTCTGGGGTTTTGGGGGTGAGCGAATTTTCTCAATTTTACCCAATTTTTAACACGTGTATCGAATAGCTGGTTTCAAGACAATGGTGTGCTGGTATAGAGAAGGGCATGCAAAGAGGTTTGGCAAAACACGAAAGGGTGGCTGTCCTCGGTCCCGTTGTGCAGGGTGCTGCCTGCGGCTCTCCAGTGTTTCCCTCACAGGTTCAGCCCGCTGCGGCCCCACCAACCTCCCAGGGCGGCGCGCCGCGGAATGTTCCCATTTCGCCGCCCTGCCCCCTGCCCCTGCGCCGTGTCGCTGTCCCACCCCTCCTCCAGCTGCCTGAACCCCCCTCCAGCGCCGGGGGGGGGGGCGGGGCACAGGGCCCTTGAATCAGCACTTCTGGCTTCTGCTGTGCGGGAACCGCCGAGGTGGCCATGGCTCCAGAGTGGTCCCCCGGCCCGCGCTTGAAGGCAGTGCCCGCTGTTTGTCACTCGGCCGAAACGCTGTACCCAATCGCTTACAATGTATGTAAGTGTTCGCGGGGGAGGCTTCCCCTTCACTCCGTCGCCTTCGTACTGGTTGCCCAGTCGGGTTTCTCACCCTCTTCCCTCCCCCCCGCAAAGCATCCTTGGGAATGCCCTGCCACGACGTGAAGCGCTGTGCAGACCTGTGATGGTGGATTCGTCGCTGCACTCGGACCTGGGCGATGCCACTCTGCCGCATATCCCGCCGGGCTCGTCGTCACTACAGCGATGTGGCACCAAAGGGCAACGACTACCACTGACCCCTCCGCATACGCCCTGGTGATGCATCCTCCAGAGGGTGTGCCAAGCAGCCGTGTACGCAACGCCATCGGCACTCACCAAACGGGTGCTTTGGTTTGTGACTTCCGCATCGCAGCATACCTGGAGGTGAAGCTGGGTTCTGGGTCATTCCAACACGCCAATCCCTCCTCAATAAGGTGGTATATCTCCTTCTGCTTCAACAACTGTTGCCGCATGTCCTCCGACGTCACACTCTTTTTTGTGCTCTGCAGTGACGTAACTTACCGTGGCACGGGGGCACGGAGCATCAAAGGGAAAGTGACTGTTGTTGGAGGCACCATGCTAAGAAAATTAAGAGAGCGAATCAAGCCGCCCCAGAACGGCAATTTCCACGTTGGTCAGGAGTTGTGCAGTGCTTCGGCCTCTCCATGGAGAGGACGACCGTCATCCTGTGCAACGATCCTGTACAGCGATCCGGAATCCTTGCCGTGTAAAGTTGGCCTACCCGTGCGTCCGGGTAACCACTTCTCTGTAAATGTGAACGTTGTACACGGCGGGACGCCTACCTCGAGATGGTGCAAAGAGGTTATGACAGCATACTTGGGAATCCCAATTTTGGATCCAGCTCCAGACTTCTCCCCGCATCTTGGACTCATCGCTCGAATGCGTGTTATGCAACTCGGGATTGGTTGCCAGCACGAACGGATCACCGTTGGTATGTTGGGAAGCTTCGTCCTGTAGACGAAGGAAAGGTGGCAAGTGCAAAAGCTTTGTATGTTGCTTGGAGGCTCAGTCATTGCCTAACTCAAAGTCCAACCCGACCCAACCCCAAACAGCGCAACAGGGCCTCAAAAAGTGCGTGGTTGCCAATGTACCCCCTTGCACGTCGGCAGCACTGTGATGTGCTGGTGGTCCACAGCACGGCAAGCACAACAAGCACAAACACACGAACGTACTCAAGAACAGGTCCAGAAGATGCATGTTCACTCCAAATTGGCTTGGTCAACGTATTTGTTGAGTGAAAATTCTTTTCCACCAGAAGCAATAACAACAAGCACCGTTCGATTTCTTGATACAGCCCTTTGTACACTCGCCAAACCCCCCCATTTCCCTCCCCGTATTGCAATCCAAAAAGCACCAACTTCGATAAAAACGTTCATGTGGCAAACATTGCGGTGCCTTCCTACTTGCATGATCCGTGCTAAAATTCATTTCTGTACAAGGAGAATGGCAATTGGCAGTCCCAGATTGCTCTTGTGTCGCTAAGCAGCAGCACGTTCAAACCGTTTCTTCAGATGCAATTCTAAGCAACAATACATGTGCAAGCTTCCTCCTTTGGAATCCATTCAAATGTCTAAAAGAATTGGAGAATATTGCCGAAACTGCACAGCAATTGCACCAGGCACCGTCCACCTGAACACGGTATTCCCGCGCGCAGTTCGACGTGAGCGTCTCCATTCTTCCCTGGCGTTGGTGGACGAATGCTTCGACCTCTTCGACTATCGTGGTGCGAGACACGTTTGAGTTGAGTAGTTGTTCAGCTTGGCCAACTGCGGTCCCATGACTCATGCGCTACAGGTGGACATGAGGCATGAACCAGACCTTGATGTCACTGTACACTCGGCCAGATTTCCTTGATTATCGAGACAATTTGTGCAAGCCAGAGGAACTTGACACTTGGAGAAGGTATTTTCTCCAAGTTGTACGTTAAAAGCGCTGTTTCGCATGTAGAGGACGAACACAACCCACCTGTGACTTGGAACGTATAAAGGCTTCACAATAAGATCCCAACTTGTCATTAGGCCGTTTGTAGTTCGTCTTGTCTTGAATGTGCCGCTTCTAACGAAAGGGTTGCATCTCGATGGCCATGCAGCAATGACTACTATGCGTACCATGACTGAACGCAGAGAAATCACACCTCACTTGGCAGCATGCATGTTCGGTCGGCACAACAGGGTATTGAATTCGCGTGGCCTACGCTTGTCCGACCAGTCACAAGATCACTCGTCCTTGCTTCCTGGGTTTCAGCTTTGGGCACACGAAGATATCTGTAGGGAAATATGAAACGGATCAGATGTGGAAGGATGCACGAGAACTCATGGGCGATGAGATAGAATTGAAGGCATTAAATGTGATAGGGGTCCTAAACCTACCGGTACATTGCCAGCCCAATGTGCCACCCGATGCGACAACAATCTAATCAACCAATCAAATCAACCATTTCAACCAGTTCCATTCCAAGGAAGGCATACGAAAGCATGGTGGGAGGGTGTGACCAATCAAACCAAGTGAAGCAATTCCATTTCAATGAAGCCACATGAAGGCATGGTGGAGGGATGGAGGGTTGTGGGTTGCTTCCGGATCCAACCCCAACCTAGCGGCCGTCACATTGTCGGCGCATTCTACCACGGGCGGGCCGCGGATATTGGATATAGAAACTGAGTGAGGTGCTAGACAAGGCGACACCGCCCGACGAGGAGTGGCCCCGGTAGCGAGTGACGGCAATGCATTATAAACCACGAGCCTCCCCATGGCACTATGTCTTCAACCTTTGATGCATCTTGGGTGAGGCACATGCCCACATGGTGAATATGGTGAATAGAGGAAAGTGGAGGAGACAGAGAACCGAGCGCTCCGTCCCACGCACCGCTAAGGATGGCCATGGGATGACAGCTCGGAGAGTCTCCAAAGTCAGAGCACTCCCAAGTCAAGTGACTCCTAAGTCGCGGACCATGTCTTTTGACTTTGGGTTGCAAAAACAACATTCTAAAAGCCAAAATTGTCCCATTGCCACGGTGTCTTTGTTGAAAGACAAGAAAAAATCCCAATGGAGTGCAAAATCTGTCTCTCAAAGGAGGCCTTTGACTTGCAAGTGCCATGAGTCCCTGAACATAAAAATGCCTTTCCATACGCAAGGTGTACAGTGTAGTGTACTTAGGAAGATGGCACACGACCGCTGCATATGGATGTCTGGAAGTCCGGTGCTGTGCTGGACGCAAGGTGTACAGTGTAGTGTACTTAGGAAGATGGCACACGACCGCTGCATATGGATGTCTGGAAGTCCGGTGCTGTGCTGGCGAGGTGGATGCCCTTCAAGCGTGGAGGGTGTAAAACACTGGTCCCGCCCTGGTTCACAAGAAGCGAAGTTGAGCTGGCAGGACAGGAAGCTAGTGCCGGCGCCACGTGAGAGACTGACAAGATATCAAGAAAAAGGCCGAATGTGGGCACACTCAGATCGGATACAGCTAAAAGATTGGTAGCCTTGGTGCAATACTATTCACACTAAGCTGCGTCAACGGGTACATGACTCACCCTGACATGCATTGTTATACATGTTTAAATGCCATAAGCAACACCCAATGGATCCACTGTCCACTGTAAGTCCCTGCTTTGCGCCCCGGGCCTTGCAGGACTTGTTCGTAGGAGCCTAGCTTTTACATTCATTGGATAAAGCAACCGGCCCATTTAGTCACCCGTACCCTAATACTTATGACACTTATTTCATGGATATCTATTTGTGAAAGAGACAAACATAATTTCATTTGCATTTACCACTTTATTGGTGCCTTAATCTCATTAAAAAGGGCAACTACACCTCCCACTTCAGCCTATCTGTTTCAAAATCCCCCAGCAATTGTCTGCCAAAAAAAGAAACCCAGTGGCATCCGCCACATTGAAATCTGTATTTTCGAAAACCACAGTACCTCAACTCTCCTTGGCCCTACAACATATGCCCACGCAGACATTCTCTCACCCAAAATCCATGCTACCTAAAGAAAAAATCCAAAATGGTCCGCTGTCATGTCAAAACTTCCCAATACTCTGTTTTTATGTTGGTAACTAATCTCTATTTGTACTTGGTATTGGGTGCTATGCACCTTTTGCACAACCAATGCTATGTTTGCTATTAGACATATGGCTTGACACTGTGAGCACTTGATTTTCGATACATTTTTAAAAAGCGTTTTTCTATCCAGCTTGGTAAGTCCTTTGACTCTTTTTGCAGTTGAGACTACACGTCAGAAAACAGATCACCAAATATTTCCTGTGTTGGCGGTTAATGGGCTCAAATCCCACATACTCGACCTAGCAGTGTTGGGGGACCTCGAGAAGGACCACACCCATGTACGAACTTTGAGCGACGAAGTGGCCTGTGAGCAATATGGGTTCATTGTGGTTTGATCTGGTTTTTCAGCTCATGAGCAACGTCGGTTGTTTGTGTAACGCTGAGAGCCGCGTGGAAATGTCACATATCCCATGCTTCTGTTAGAGGGCTCAAGCAAAAGATTAGCTGTCAAATTGGCAATTTTCATATTGATATTGGACCTGCTATTGGCCTAGAGCATTCACTACTGTACCATCGTCTGTTTTCAGCCCAGAGGGGGCGGGGGGGGGGGGGGTACAAAGCAGGGGGTCTTTGCAGTGTGCACTCCAACCCAAACTGGGACTGCAAATCCAGAAAGCAAAACTTGATGGAGTCAGAGTCAGAATTTGAAGGTTGGCAAACACCAGCAAAAAGGGGACAATTTATGGATTCTGACATTTGTGGAAAACTACAATTTTCGTGTACTTGGATTACCAAAACTGTGTGCTACAGAGCGCCCCACGGGTGCTGCGTGGAAGCATTCTGTTTGACACTGCAGTTTCCGGATGCCAGTAGTGATTCAAACAGTGCCATTGCTGGTTTCAAACTACAGAACACCTACATACAACACACTACGAAAGTACTGCACATGGAAACCAAAAGATCATCACTGTGGCTGTAAACACCTGCACTACGACAAGTCATAATCCCTTAAGTCAAATATTGCTCATGGACCTGCAAGGTGCTGCACCACATGGGCAAGCTGGTTAGTGGGTGGTGCAATGATGAACTGAATTTTGGCTGCTGCAACGTGTGATGCTACTGCGGTTATCGGATACTGCGGTGCCGTGCATGCAACTTGACCCCATGCCACAATATACCAAAGATGCATCATGCTGACACCAGAATCGCTTTCTTTGTGCCCAGGACGAAACCCTTTCTCCTGAAACACACAGGTCACACTGTACATGGACTTGGATCCCTCCCATATAAAGAGAAACAAAACACCTCCTGTCAATGGCACACCAAGGCCTCGCAAAGTCCCATGGCAAAGCTGGGGGTCTACGGAACATGGCAGGGGTACGAATGGTTCTGGGGGTCACATGGTGTGACTGTGCGATGGACAAAATGCACCACACCAGAAACAAAGGCCAGGAACGGATACAAGGAAATGTAGCCTGAAGAGGGGGAACACTGTGGTGAAATACAGTCTTGATGAAACATGGTGACAGTCAGTGTCCCATTCAATTAACCAATATCTAGATACAACAACACACATTTCAAACACACATTTCGACGCCCACCAAGCTCCTGAACTTTCATAGGGTAGATTTGGGTACCTCCTCCCGAACCATGGCAACAATAGGCCGAAGTGTCAAGGATGCTGAACCAACCCAGCCCAATCTTTAGAAAGACACCCAACCCAGGTCTGGGCGCGAGAAACCCCAAATCCAAACTCGGCCGGGTCTCTCCCCACAGCAGGAGCCGTGCGGAGGACACCTGCTACAGTGCACGCACGAACTCCCATTGAAGCCCTTGTGTCTCACCAAAGAAAGCTTCGCAGGAGTGTACGGCATATCGTTGCACTGGCACCGAGCTCCTTCGTTACCTCACCCACATTGGGACCCTAACCTTCCAGACACTCGTTTCCTTTGAATGTTCCACGTTGCAGTGGCAGGCTGTTCTGTTGACATGCAACTCAAGGGATTGCCGCACACACGAGAGGGTGCCGAACTGCACACCAAAGAAAAATCGGGAATCAGAGTGATATTACTCAGACACACGCGTAAACACACAGCGGAGCAAGGAAACTCCAACCTCCGAAGCGGACGGACATATACAAACAGAGCACTGTGCATTAGCTGTACTTGCATGCACACGGGGTGCCTGACCCAAGATCAGAGCACGAGGCGACAGAAGCCCTTGGGAATATACGCGTCTGCCGACAGAGCGATCGACGACCACCTGGCGTGAAGGACATCTTAAACGGCTGCGAACACCGAAAACACCCAAGAACACGTGTTTACGGGTCCAAAGATCCATCGCCCACATAGATTTGGTGTCGTCCTGATGTTGGTTCCGGTTCCTTAAGTGACCCAGCCACAAGTTCGAGGTCGACGCGGGGCACGTCTTCACCCACTTAGTTCTGGGTTTCACGGAGTTCAATTTCACGCGCCAAAGATTTCTTGCCTAACCTCATCAAAGGGGGTTAGCATCCAGGTTCCGTAGACTTGTCCGGGGCCACTGTGACCGCTGTGGGAAAGGCTTAAAGGCTCTTGTTGAAGGTTCGTACTGCAGTTGGGGCCTTGTAGCACCCCGACAGTCGATCCCAATACGTGAACAAGTGTCCATAGTTCCAAATGAAGGTTTTGTGGTGCACGTGGTGGTCTGCGGGGGTGCCGAAGCCTGCGAACCGGAAAAGCGTATCCCATGGGTGAACATATTCGCTGTGGATGAGGCAGAGCCACGATGAATATAAAGAACCGATGGTCATGTACGTCCACACGTTGCAGTGGATAACTTGAGTAGTGATGGTGAGCGGTACCAAGATCATCAATGTCGTGTCCGTCAGACTCCCGTCGAACGCATCAAACAACACCGGATTAACAAACCGGTGATGGGGTTTGTGGCTGTACTGGTAGATGGTGGTATGTACTCTGTGCTCGGCCCAGTGCAGCAACCACTGTATCCCATCCTAGTGCAAAGGCAGCAGGAGGTCCCCGGATGAGCCCTCAAGAAACGACACGGACCACGCTGTCGGGCTGTTGTTCACGTGATATTTACAGGACGAATGCACAGCTACTGGGGCGGAAAATTGCAACCGAGAGCAGCTGTTGGTACGGCGTGGATCCCGTAACACATTGGAGGATTGGGGGGGTACCTGAATCAACAAACCAGCAAACACAAGTGGCCACTGAATGCCGCCCTCAAAACTGAAGTATGAGTTGGGCAGAATGTCGAACATCCAAGTTCCGATCAACCAACCGCCAACAATCAAGAACCCCTCCGGTTGTGCAATGTGGGACTTGAGACCAGCCCAAAAGTCATACGCTCGTGCGCCTTCGCCCTGAATGGCAACAACTGGGCCAAACCAACCCGACACATGAAGGTAGTGGTAAAGTACGGTTGCAACCTGCGGCGATAAAATGGCAAGCAGGATTTGCAGAAATGCGCAGAAGACAAAGGATGAAATGTATCACGTTGCACCACTCCCATGAATCGAAGACACGCAAACAACCTGACCAATTGCAACAGAAATCAAACCCAAGCTGAGCCCCAGCGGTGCGGGCCACCCCTCCCACAGAGGAGCACGGAAAGATTCCGGGAAAACTTTGACGTAGTTGTCGTTGTATGTCAGCAGCAAGGGAAGTGCTACAACGATTGGCCAAACAAATAAAGACAACAGCCCCTCAGGGTGGAACTTTTTTGCAGACTTTTCACTTGGTGAAGGAATCTGTTGGACAGGGTTGGACTCCAGCTTGTCCGCAGCCAAACGGGAACGCAGCTGTGAACTATCCGCGACAGACGGGGCCTGCATAGTGGTCCCCGTCGGGGCACCAGTTTCTGTCGATGCTTCCCCAACGGTTGTTCCCATGGAAGATTGCTGTTGAACGAAAGGAAGTAGCGCAATTTGGCGGTTTCCTTCTGGGTTCATTGTGAAGATAATACATCAAAAGTATTCTCTTGCTCCCTGACTGGCGAGGGAACTTGCAGTGTTCGGCACGTCGCCTGCACCCCAAGCTCCTGTCCCAACTCATGATGTCCGCCCCACATGTTCCCCGATGGCGATGACAACTGGTCCCTCCACTGGTAAAGCGTATACTAACGATACTGTATGGGCATACAAGTCTTGCTAGTCCTTGCTTGCTGGATCCGTAGAAGACGGGAAGGCACGACGGGAAAATAAAGGGAAGGAAAGGAAAACCGGAAACGGAACTGCTTCACTTTTTTTCCAATTTCTCTCCTGTACACCACACATTATGGTGCGTATCACTAAAGGGTATTGTTGTCATCGCTGAATGAGATGAACCGTGGTTGAGCTTTATGGCCGTAGAGCCCCGCCTTTGAACGGCTTGGTTGCTTTGCATTTTCCTCTCCTTCCCCTTGCTCGATTGCTGGTGGGAATAGTTTGCTAGTGCCATTGCCACTTCCTCCCCGTTGCCTACAAGATAGGCTCGTGGTGAGTATGCACACCCCATTTTCCTCGTCCCTCCAAATCCCTCCAAGTTGATTGAATGTTTGTTTTGCAGAGGCATCGCCAATATATGATGGCTGACCAAAACGGGAAGGTGCTTAATTTTAACGTCGGTGTCTTAGGTATACTTCCATGGTGGCTTGCGCCCATAACACCAATAGTTAGAGAACCCTCTGCTTGTGCACAATTATTGGAGGGGCTCGCTCACGGCCGTCGCTTGCTCCACGTTGCATGAGATAGATAGATCGATGATTCAAGACATCTAATGCTCGGTTGCAGCGAGTTGCCCGAAGCAGACTTTCCATTTTGGTGACCCTCTTCGTATCTCGGACATTTGCTTTTTTGATGCGTCATGAGTTAATTTGATTTTCAATTCACTCTAGGGCACGTGGACAGTGGCAAGACGAGTTTGGCGAAAGCACTATCTACAGAAAGATCAACCGCTTGTTTCGATAAACATCCCCAAAGCCAAGAAAGGGGGATCACACTTGACCTTGGGTTCTCTTCATTTGACGCAGGTTCCGCATGTGTGTAGAGGACCACCCAAAATCTCTTGCGGTGTAGGGGCGAGCTCCCTCCCATCGAACCGGGGGGCAAACGTTGCTTGATCGGTGTTGTTGCGTCGCGCGATTTCGACGTCCCGTTCGACGCACCTTCCTTTGCTCATATTCACATCTTGGCCGCTCAAGATTTGCCGGAGCACTTGAAGAATAAAGGATATGACAAGTTGCAATACACTCTCGTGGACTGTCCGGGCCATGCTTCACTGATACGAACTGTTATCGGTCCTCTTCCTGATACCATGCCATGCGCGCGATGAACATGCAATTGTGCCCATGGTTTGGGGCAAAGGTTCATGCAAGAACCTTTGAACATGCCCGATGGACCAAATGTTCCATCTTCGTTCATGGCGGTTCTCCCATGTGTTTTGCATGCGTCACGCGACATTTTCACGGTAAATGTGTTTGCACATGAGGTCGCAAGTCGTGATGGGGAGACCGTTGGTTTTCGGCGTCAACCCGGCCCGCCGGCTACATCCACCGAGCTCGGCGAGCCATGGGGGTCAAAAGCATCCCACGCGGATGGAACATCTCTATAGATACCTTGTCTCGCATGTTGACGCAACACCCGCACGTGGCTTTGTGTCGTGACCTGTCCGTGTCTCTTCCTCCCTCAACTTTTGCCTTGGTCACTAAAACGGCCGGGTTTCGTCGTTTGCCACCTGGCCGCCAGCCGGTTCCTATCGGGGGAGGGGGAGGGGGGGCCATGTAAGCCTTTTTTTTCCTTGACCGCTTCTTCGACGTGCTTCTTTAACGGTTGGGCGTTGTTCGCAAATCGCACTTCGAGGTAAGGTTTGTCCGGTCGGATACCCGGATCGATGTTGAGCCCCCTTCTTCCGTGGCGTCTTCCTTTCGGTTGTCTTGTTTGTGCGATTCATGCAGGTGGAGCACAGATTATCGACGCGATGATCTTGGTAATCGATATTGTGAAGGGAATCCAAACGCAAACAGCCGAATGCATCGTGCTGGGTGAGGTTTGGTTGCTCGGTGTTCGGGTTGCGATTGGGGCCTCGAAGTGGCATTCTTGTCCGCAAGGGTAGGAAGAAGGCACACAAAATCTTTCAAACAAAGTGGGTGAGTGGGTGAGTTAGTTACTGGCGGATGTGCCCTCCTACACACCCTGAAAGGCGTTTCAACGGCCACGGCCACCTTTGACCTCACACTTTGTGAAGGTTCGCCGAACAGTTGTCTTTTGGCGTTACAAAGTATGGGGCTTGGATTGGTGTCCATTATCATTGCGAACGGACGAATAGCCCGCAGACCGAACGTTCAAGCCTTGGTAACAGGCCGACAAGAGGGAGCGAAGCCGCGACGACAAGGGGGTTAGTGCCCTACAATGCACCACCGGAGTGAGAAGGAACGATGGACGACGATGTGAGGAAGGGGAGATTAGCACACTCGGGGCAGTGGTAGCAGAGATTGGGTGGTGGCGCGCCGATAGCTTCTTTGTTTTATTACTACCCTTGACATTGGACAAGGACAAGGAGAGTCATCATCATCATCACGGATGCCGTTGGTTTTGGTGGTGGACGGCACTCAAATACAAATTGAAGGCGCGCTCCAGGTTTCGTGGGGGATGACGCTCAAATTCAGATTGAAGGCGCAGTCGCGTCCCCCACGCGATTACTAGCAAGCCAAACCAAGAGCCACAATCGCCAATACCCGAGGGCGGGGAGGTGGGAACACACGCAGGCGCGCGCGCGCGCGCACAGTGTGCGACCCAAAAGGGAACAACCTGAGGTTCATGTCCACAAAATTTTGCATGATGGCAATAACTCATTGTGTAAGTACCATGAGAGTTGGAGAGCCCGTCACCGTGACAAAGCCCCAATCGCTGCCATCATGGCTTTGGAGTCGCTTGCACGCCATTTGCACATATCTCTTTCAAATCCGAAAACAAATTTGAGAAGCCCAGAATCGAGGAAAAACCAACCAATGTGGCTGAATGCTACTTCTTGTTTGCCAGCCCTACAAAGAGAGCTTGCGGGTTTCTTGGGGCACACGCGCGCTACAACAAGCGTTTGAACATGGTGCCCAACGTTATGGTTGTCGCATTGCATGTATTTTTGACACCGGTGCGCTTTCTTGCTCGCCTTTGCACACGCATACGTGAACCCGTTGCCAATTGTCTGCAAAGAGTCCTAACGAACACCGTAGTGCCAGCAAATCAATGGGCACCGAGAGTGGGCGGGCACCGGGGCACGGGGGGGCGGCCCTGAGCAATTGGAGGGCTTGTTTCCGTTGAGAGGGAGGGAGAGGGTGGTCGGCGGGCAGGCGGGCGAGGCACTGAGGCGCGGGCGGGTGGGGCCGAGTTCATCGTCGCGTTGCTGCCCAGTGACAAGAATCCGGGTGGGGGCGTCATGTGCCTCTCAAACCAACCTCCTATCCTTGGCCCCTCAAGTGGACGGATTGTGGCCAGGCGGCCTGGTCTTCTACCGGGCCATGCCCTCCAGTCCCGAATCGAGGGGAGAGGGGCGGCGGCAGCGTCTCCCGCACGTCTCCCGCACGGAAGTGTGTCGGGCGGGACAGGCGACTGCCCCGTCTCATTCCATCCAACCCATGGCATTGCTTCGCCACGTTGACAAGGGAATCGGGGAACGAGAGAAGGGGTCTGCCACGGCTTCTTGAAGCGCGGGTGCGGTCCTTTTGTCGATCGTTTCCCCTCGGTCCACGTGGGGGGCGCAGGGCTGCTCTGCTTTGACGTTCTGAGACGAAGGCCTCCCCCCGCCGCGGAGCCTGGGTGCGTGGCCTGCCGCCAGCACTGCAACAGGATGGCGGACGGGACGTGGCGATCCGTCCTTCAGAGTCACAGACCCTGGGGCTTTGGCGGATAGCCGGCACTGCAGCACGAGGGTCGATTCGAAGAGAAAGGGTGCATGGCCAGCCGTGTGACCCCGCCTCCGTTGTTGTGCCCCCCCTGGCGTCGGTGGTGGAGGTCACCCTCCCCGCGCCCACGTCGAAATCTGCAGACCGCACCGGACGGCAGTACTGCTGCCGCCGGCCCCAGGGCCCCCCTTCCCGGCCCCATGGCGGAGAGGATGTGACCTGCGGAAGCTCCCCGACTCCACGTGTACCCATGCGTCCTGTGTTCCTGCAGATCTTGGCAAAGGACCTGATTCTCGTGCTCAACAAAGTGGATATGATTGTCGATACGGAGAGCCACACCCGGCAACAGCAGATTGACAGGTGTCCGATGCCGGGCTGGGGCGTTGCTGCAGGCGACGGATGTGGCACGCATCGCACTGATGTCGCCTTGCATACCGCCCGAACGGTTGACGCAGACCTGCCGTGCACCGGGCCCAACATCCAACCGGCCCAACCGGCGACACGAGGGGGCACAGGGAGGGTGGGGTGGGGTCGGGGCACATAGGCAGGGCCAAGGGTCGGGCAACGGCGGGTGCGGGATGGGGGGGCGTTGGAAAGGGCATGACGTGGTGGGCCATGGTCCATCAGCAGGCAGATTGGGATGGCCAAATCGATCTCTAAACACCATGGGCCAAGATGCAGGTGCTAATTGACGGGTTGCCAGACAATGACTGCTGCCCGGAGGTGTGCACAGGCGACCATGCGCCATGACACGAGTTGCGGAGCTGCCCATGTTGATCCTCAAGTGGGGCCGAGCATGCACGCAGCGGCAGCCACGCGGATTGGCCTCACATGCACTGCCCGGGCTGGTCTACGGTTTCTTCATGGGGCATCGGAGACGAAGGACATTGTTTTGCTCCCACCCCAACCGGGGGCCACAAGACTCCACAACGGCAACGCCACGCCCTTCTGCCACCAGCGAGACCTCCTCAAATACAAAGCAGCAATGAATTCGTCAACACACTTCTTTGCTGCTGCACCGACTGCAGCCGCAAACCTGCTGTTCCCAAAAAAAAAAAATAGCAAATGGCTTTAGCAACCCAAAGAAGTCCATCGATTGACATCCACCCTGGGACATGCAGCAAGTTGTGAGTTGGTGCCAAAATAATTGGGGAGTAATTTGTATTTCTTTGCTTAGCCTTGAGCATCCTGATGTCCAATTGTGCTGCCGCCATTGGCATACTTTGGCTCTGTAGCACTACCCTCATTTGTGACAATCGGCTGGCCAAGTCCTCTTGGGACGGGCTGCAGTGTGCCAGAAAACTGCCCCCATAAAGCGGATGCTTTGCTGTCGCACCTTCAGCAAGTTTCCGTTTCCATCCGCCTGTCAACCCCTGGCCCGCTGCCACAACACGATGAGCTTAGAGTAGGAGTGTTTCCTGCATCCATGCCAACCAAGAAATTTTTTCGCCTAAACTGACTTGCGCCGAAGGCGCCAGAGCAATTTTTTGATTGGCCGAAGACGCGGGGAAACATTTGTCCAATCACTTAAAAGGGGGGTGGGGTCCGATGGGGAGGGGGTGTCAGACCCCCCCCCCCCCCCCCGGGAGATGCTGAGTTGTTAAGCAAAACTCTGGGGTTCCCTCAGTGTTCTGCAACACCCAGCAATAGATTGGTACTGTAAAGTTCTGGAGGGAGGGGGTTGGGGTGATATCGCGGCCCGAGTGAGAAAAACTGTGGTCTTGCCCGTCACACTGCCAGGACCGCTATCTTTCAAATCCCGGGGGGGGGGGGGGGGGGTCGCATACAAGGACCGGGCCCGGGTGCCTGCCCAGGCTCGCAGCGGTCTCTGTCCATTTCGTCCGGGCCGGGCTACCGGCCCACCCCTGTCTTTGGGGGTTCGCGTTGCCAAGCGCATGAAAATGACCACGGCCCGGATGCTGGACGCTCGGGGGCCTGCGGAGGGGCGGCCTCGGAGCGGTGGGGGTGGCTGCTGAGAGGAGGGCCAGAGTGCCGTGGAGGACGACCTGCCTGCCAAAACTGGGGGTTTTTCAAAGAGAGCGTGGCACTGCGGCTGGGGGGGGGTCCCCCCCACAGCCCCCCACCCCCCCCCCCTTAAGCAAAACTCTGGGGAACCCACTGAAGCAGCGCAGTCAAATCTCCCCTGCCTCCTCTCTGAAAAGGCAATGAAGGCCCCGGGAAGGCAGGTGCAGCCGGAGCACAGTGGCGGGTCTACACCTGCCCTCACTGAGGCCACCCCAGGGATGCATTGGAAGGGGGGGAGGTACCCCCCGTCTGGGGCGCCCAGCGTAAGCCCAGCCACTGTCCCCCTGACGCCAAGTGCCAGCTTCAACGGCATTTGTAACCGACAGTAACCGCCCCACAACCGTTTTGGCAACCGCCTGCCCAACCGCTTCTGGGTCCTGTCCCTTCTAATACATCCCTGGGCCACCCCAAAAGCCGTCAGCCGAAGTGCACCCACACCCCCGCCCTCACCCGCCCTCACCCACTCCCTGCCTCCACCAGAATGACGAAGAAGATCCGGGCCACCTTCGCCAAGACCCGGTGGCCCAACGCCCCCATCGTCCTCACGGCGGCCAACCCCGCCACCGGGGAAAGCATCGGCATGGGCGACTTGATCGCGGAGCTGCAGAAGAAGACTTATATATCGGCGACGGCAGGTGCCGGCGGGCCAGGGCAGCGGTGCAGAGGCCAAGGACGTATTAGAACGGCTGACAACCACAACCGCAGGAGGGGGTACCCCCCTGCCCCCCCCCCCCCCCAAGACCAAAGGGACCCTCGTGGGAAAATCCGAAATTTACCGTCGGGAAAAGCTGATTGGGCCATTTTTGGTACACAAAATTTTGGGTCCCAGACCCCCCCCCCCTTTCTAATACATCCCTGCCCCACCCCCCCATCCCCGTGTGGAGGACCCCCCCCCCTCAAAAGGCGCACACCTACGCACACCAGGAAGTGCCCACCGGCGTGCTCTCAGCCGTTCCGGCACCCCCCACCCCATCCCCCACCCAGTCCTCCTCCTCCTGTGCAGTCCTGCCCTTGGGTCATCACATTTTGCCCTTGTGACTCGCGCAGGGCCCCTATGCAGACACCCCCCCCCCCACACACACACATGAGGGCGATTTTTTTTGAACCCGCCCTCTCCACCCCAGACCCAACGGGGGCAACCCAGGCCCCCCAGCCACGAGTGGAGGATTTCCTCCTCCAACGGTGACCACGCATGTACGCCCGGAAGTACCGACCGGCGTATTCTCTCAGCCGTTACGACACCCCCCCCCTCACCCCCCATCCCCCCCACACACCGGGGCCACCCGTGTGTCTGTGTCTGTGTCTGTGTGTGGGTGTGTTGATGAACATCCTGCTTGCTCCCCGTGTCCCCGTCCTCGCTACAGAAAGGCGCCTAGCCACATGACTTTCCCTGTGTTGATGGCCTGATGAGGTGTTTTGAAGCCAGAGCCTTTTGACTGCCTGCTGTGCCCGCCCACATTGGTCGTCGGTTCGTTGGTGCCTCTCACAAAGTGTGTGTGGGTGGGTGGGTGGGTGGGTGTGGGTGTGTGGGTGTGTGGGTGTGTGTGTGTGTGTGTAAGTGGGTGGATGTGTGTGGGTGGGTGCCATTTTGGGACCAAAAATGGGTCAAAAATGGGTCACAAACGTGTTTTTCCAGGAATGATGCTGGACCATTTCGGGTGCACGATTCAATTCAGCCCATTTTGAGCCCCATTTGCCATCTGGCCATCAGCGATCCCCTGCTATCCAGCCACCCCACCCCTTGACTTGATGATTCCGCCAGGGGGGCTGCTTGGGGGCGGGGGGATTGCACTCCAACTTGCTGGCACCGCCCCATGGGACGACCCCGGGGGGCGGCGTGCCCCTCAGGCCGCCTTCTCTGGGCCCCACACGCCCAGAAACGGATCCCCCAGACATGAACGGAATGCAGACTGCACACTGCAGTCTCGGGGTCGACGTGCGTTGTATGCACAACCATCATGGCAGCAGCCCCATCATGGCCCCCCTGGTGCCCCCCCCTCGGCGCCCCGTGTGCCTTACCTTCGGCCATCAAATCCACAACCCCCCCCTTCCCGATGCCCCCTTCACAACCCCCGCCCTTTCCCGCCGGGCCCCGCCGCCATTCCAGGTCCACTCGTTCACCTGTGGCTGCACCTGTCCTGCACCCCAACAGCCCCCCCCCCCCCACACTGAATGTACAGGCCAGCTGTTGTGACGACCAGGGACGCCTGGTCTGATGTCTGTACTGCCTGTTTTTCCGAGGTTCAACCATAGAGAATAAAGATGCACTTATGCCATGCTGAGGAGTGCATTACCTCATTCTGCTTTTGCTGCTCTGTTTCTGATTCTCTCTTTAGTACAATATCTCTCTCATAATCTAGGTCTCACCCCCCCCCCCCACACACACACAACCTCCCAAGGGAAAGGAAGGGGGTGTAGGGGGGTGAGGATAGGTCAGGCCGGTAGATCAAGGGCCCTCGGGGCTGAGGGGCCGATGGGCACCGCCGCCTACGGAGGGAGACGCTTCAAGGCCAGGACAAGGGTCAGTGGTGAGCGGCCAATAGCCGCCAGATGGGCTCAAATTGGTGCAAATGGGCCCCAAATGGCCCTGCGATCATTCTTGGAAAATCGTGTCTTGACCCATTTTTGGTCTCAAAACGGCCCCTCTTCAAGGGTTTGTACGACTGCTGATGGGCCAACGAGGGGCAAAACGAGCTCACGTTGGCGCACCCCCGATGGTCCCGGATCGATTTGGGAAAGACCGTGTTCTGGACCCACTTTTGACCCTTTTTTTGGTCCCAAAACGGCCCATTTTCACGGCCTTTTGGGATTTTCGGAGGGCCACAACGGGCCGTCGGCAAATCCGCTCCGGGCGTCCACCCCCGGGCGTCCTGCCGACCCCTCCCCCCTGCCCCCCCCTCGTGCGCGTGGGGGGCTGCCCTGCCCCCCGCCCCGCCCCGCCCTCCCCCCCTGCCCCCCCCTTGTGCACGTGGGGGGCTGCCCTGCCCCCCGCCCCGCCCCGCCCTCCCCCCTGCCCCCCCCTTGTGCACGTGGGGGGCTGCCCTGCCCCCCGCCCCGCCCCGCCCTCCCCCCCTCGTGCGCGTGGGGGGCTGCCCTGCCCCCCGCCCCGCCCCGCCCTCCCCCCCTGCCCCCCCTTGTGCACGTGGGGGGCTGCCCTGCCCCCCGCCCCGCCCCGCCCTCCCCCCCTGCCCCCCCCGCGTGTGCGTGGGGGGCTGCCCTCGGGGGTGGGGGGGGGCGTTGCCCTCCCTGGCGCACCGTAGCCCACGGATGGCACGCGGCCCGTCCTCCGCACCGGTTCGCATCATGTCCGCGTCATGTTCCCGGTCTCCGCAGAGACCGTGACGTACGACAAGTTCCTGCTGTACATCGACCACTGCTTCGCCATCAAGGGACAGGGGACCGTCCTGACTGGCACCGTGTTGCAGGGCACGCTGTCGGTGGGGCAGACCGTGCACTTGCCAGAGTTCAAGATCGATAAGAAGGTGCGCGCTGCGTCCCATGGGCCCCACGTGCGCCCCGCGCGCCTGTGCGCACGCGTCCGTGTGTGTCTGCGCGCGCCTCCATGTGCACGCGTCTCGGCATGCGGCTCATATGGTCGCTATCCATCGAGGGTTCTCAAAAATCTTAACAACGTATTAAATCCAGATCGAATATGAAATATCATATGAAATTTCCTACTTACACTTAAAGGATTAAAGATGTTCTTCTAAGTTAAAATGAAGCGAATTTGACCACGATACCACGATCCCATGAAGCAAATTTTATGTAAAAATACAACATTTATTTTGTGTCAAAATAAACTAAATCAATTCCAACAACAAAATTTTTTTTTGAATAAGATGAATTATAATGTGCATACATTATGACCAGCGTAAAGTAAAACGTAAAATGGATTAACAAATTGACCTGTGCACTCATTTGCATCGGTGCCTGCAGGTCAAGTCTATCCAAGTGTTCCGGAAGCCGGTGCAGAGCTGCAGCAAAGGGGACCGCGTGGGGATATGCGTGACCCAGTTCGATGCCGCGAGCGTCGAGAGAGGGATCGCGTGCGCCGCCCTGGCGGACAATGTGGTGCGGACGTACAACACCGCCATCGCCAAGATCGAGCGCGTCCGATTTCACAAACAGGCACGCCCGTCCCTTGGACCCCAATCCGTGTAGCCCTCCAGCAGAATCCCCGCTGCAGCTCCTCTGGCAGGACTGCCGACGGCCCGATTTTGAGGTGGGCTGCAGTTTTCTGTAGTCCCACTGCAATCCTCCTTCGCACTGCATTTAGCCGTGTCCCGAGCCTGTTGGGCAGCGGGCCCGGCACAGAACATTCTCTGCGCACTAGTGTTCCGGGGGCACAGTGTTCTGGGGGGACAATGTTCGGGGGGCATAGTGTTCTGGGGCTTTGCTTAGCCTTGAGCATCCTGATGTCCAATTGTGCTGCCGCCATTGGCATACTTTGGCTCTGTAGCACTACCCTCATTTGTGACAATCGGCTGGCCAAGTCCTGTTGGGACGGGCTGCAGTGTGCCAGAAAACTGCCCCCATAAAGCGGATGCTTTGCTGTCGCACCTTCAGCAAGTTTCCGTTTCCATCCGCCTGTCAACCCCTGGCCCGCTGCCACAACACGATGAGCTTAGAGTAGGAGTGTTTCCTGCATCCATGCCAACCCGTTTCAGCCGCAGTGCCACGCCCTCTTTGAAAAACCCCCAGTTTTGGCAGGCAGGTCGTCCTCCACGGCACTCTGGCCCTCCTCTCAGCAGCCACCCCCACCGCTCCGAAGCCGCCCCTCCGCAGGCCCCCGAGCGTCCAGCATCCGGGCCGGGGCACAGTGTCCTGGGGGGACAATGTTCGGGGGGGCATAGTGTTCTGGGGGGACAATGTTCGGGGGGCATAGTGTTCTGGGGGGACAATGTTCGGGGGGGGCATAGTGTTCTGGGGGGACAATGTTCGGGGGGGGCATAGTGTTCTGGGGGGACAATGTTCGGGGGGGGCATAGTGTTCTGGGGGGACAATGTTCGGGGGGGGCATAGTGTTCTGGGGGGACAATGTTCGGGGGGGGCACAGTGTCCTGGGGGGACAATGTTCGGGGGGGGCATAGTGTTCTGGGGGGACAATGTTCGGGGGGGGCATAGTGTTCTGGGGGGACAATGTTCGGGGGGGGCATAGTGTTCTGGGGGGACAATGTTCGGGGGGGGCATAGTGTTCTGGGGGGACAATGTTCGGGGGGGGCATAGTGTTCTGGGGGGACAATGTTCGGGGGGGGCATAGTGTTCTGGGGGGACAATGTTCGGGGGGGGCACAGTGTTCTGGGGGGACAATGTTCGGGGGGGGCATAGTGTTCTGGGGGGACAATGTTCGGGGGGGGCATAGTGTTCTGGGGGGACAATGTTCGGGGGGGGGCATAGTGTTCTGGGGGGACAATGTTCGGGGGGGGCATAGTGTTCTGGGGGGACAATGTTCGGGGGGGGCATAGTGTTCTGGGGGGACAATGTTCCGTGGGCAGCGGGTATCCACCGGCCCCTTCATGCCCCCCCACCCCCCCACCCCCCCGCTCCCACTGCCTCTGCGCCCCCTGTGCCAGGCCCCCCTCCCCGTGCCTCCGCCCCCAGGCCCTGCCGTCAAACGCCAAAGTCCACATCACCGTGGGCCACTCCACCGTCATGGCCACCGTCCGCTTCTTCCATCATCCCGATGCAGGTCTGCCCTCGTGGAACCGCACCTTACTCCGCCCTCCCCCCCCACTCCCCCCCCCCCCCCGGGAAGGAGTAGAACGCAGGGATGAATATCATACTGCCACAATTATTTTGGTGGTGGTGGGGAGGGGGGGCTCCGCGAACGCGGAAACGACACCAGCAAGAGCTCCGGCCGTAGTGGCCGACAGAACGCAGCGACCCGACGCAACATGCGAAGGGAAGACCGGGTGACTGTCCAGGGCCCCGTAAAGAAACAACAACCCGATGGAATGTCACACAGGGGGGGGGGGTGAGGACCCCTGAAATGACGAAATGACGGTTACGAAAGGGCAATTTTCCACTGCTTTTTGCTTTGCAGGTATGCCTCACCGTTGCATGTATCATCGTCGAGCAGCAGCCAGTCCTCCAGTTCGTCAAGTGACTGAGGATGAGGCTGAAATGGACCGCATTTGGGGAAACTGCGTCAAAAAGAGCGTGTAAAACGCTGTTCACATTGTTTTTTTGGGTTGCAGCAGTGACCTACGTCCAGTGCTTCGTCTTGTGTCTCAGAGAGGAGGGTCCCAGGGCTGTGACTGCACTGTACTTTGGTTGGCCGGCATTTCGTAATCGTCATTTCGTCATCTGGGGGGGGGGGGTCGCTTGGGGGGGGGGGGGGGGGCAGCAACACACAGAAACACAGCGAGGCAGGCTACGGACGGCCTGTGGACAGAGGCGCATGGACAGCAAAAACAGTCAAACGACCCCGGCACCAACCAGCACATCCTCAATACGCCAATTATTGGGCGCCGCTGACGCGCAAACGGCACACCATGCCACATCCAGCACAGCCCCAACACACCAGCTACTGGGCTCCGCGAACGCGGAAACGACGCCAGCAGGAGCACCAGCCGCAGCGGCCGACAGAAAGCAGCGACCCGACGCAACATGCGAAGGGAAGAACGGGTGACTGTCCAGGGCCCCGTAAAGGAGCAACAACCAGACGGAATGTCACACAGGGGACGCCCCCCCCCCATTATATTCATCCATGATAGAACGGCCGTACACCATCGGAGGACGGAGGGTTACCCCCCTCCCCCCCCCCAGACCACAGTGACCATCGTGGGAACAAAAGAAACTTACCGTTGGGAAAATCTTGTCGGGCCATTTTTGGTTCACAAAATTTTGGGTCCCAGACCTCCCTCCCATCCCGTCCCGCCCGCTGGGGGGGAGGGGGGCAGGGAAGTATGAGTATGGCGGTACACCGTCGGAGGAGGGAGGGTTACCCCCCACCCCTGGACCCCCCACCTCCCCCCAGCGCAGGGAAGTGACCGCGCAAGTGGACATCCTGGGGCCCAAAAGCGGCCATTGGGGAGGGGTCTCCCACCGCCCGTATGGGGGTGTCCGCCTGGACGCACGTAGCCAATGGCGAGGGCGGTTGCCCTCCTCCGTGTGGACCCGACACGGAGCAGTGAAACAGGGACGGTGTTGGGGCTCTGTTGGCACACACTCCCAAGGGAATGGAAGGGGGCGTGCGGGGAGGTAGGGATAGGCCAGGCGGAGGGAGGGGGAGGGCACGCGGGGGTGAGAGGCCGATGGGCGCCGCCGCCTGCAGAGGGAGAGGGTTGAAGGGAAGGGCAAGGGTAAGTGGCGAGAGGCCAATCGGCACCGCCGGCTGCACACAGCAATACACTGCAGGCGTCACGCCCCCCCCACCCTCAGACCAAAGTGACCATCGTGATACAAAACGAAATGCACCGTTGGGAAAATCTGATTGGGCCATTTTTGGGACATAAACTTTTGGGTCCCAGACCCCCCTCCCCATACCCCCGTCGACTACTTCCCTCTGCCCGCCGCCCCTCCCATCGTCACGCACCACGGTACCGTCGCGTGCTACGGCCTGTTCCAGTGCGTGCCGTTGTGGCGTCGACGCTCTGTGCCTTTGAGCCCCGCCCCCCCCACAGCCCCGAGGATCATCACCCCTTCACCCCCTGTCCTGCCGCATAGTACCTGCCGGGGGCTACATACGGGCGGTCACAACGATGTCACGCGCATGATGGCGAAGGGGGGGCTTGGTGGTGCCCGATGTGGCCGCCACCCCCTCGGGCGAGTGCCTCCTCGGTCCTGATGGCCTTTGGTGTGTACTGCAGTGTGTGGTCTCTCGGCAGACGCCCATTAAGCGCCCTATAGGCGCCCATTAGCGACCCCTAGGCGCCCTCTAAGCGCCCATTAGGCGCCCTCTAAGCGCCCATTAGGCGTCCTCTAAGCGCCCTCTAAGCGCCCATTAGGCGCCCTCTAAGCGCCCATTAGGCGCCCATTAGGCGTCCTCTAAGCGCCCTCTAAGCGCCCATTAGGCGCCGTCTAAGCGCCCCATAGGCGCCCATTAGCGCCCTCTAAGCGCCCTATACCAGTTCCGCTGTGATGTGCTGTGTGCATTGTGCCTTGTGCTTGTCTTTCGATTCACCGCTTGCGAAGCGATTGGTCCCGACATGCACGCCGATGTTGTGCAGCCGCCGGGGCAGAGGAGTTCGACATGAAGGCGCAGTACCGGTGGCTGCCAGAGCTGCCCGTGGAGGTGCGTTCGACGTTTGCGTGCCTCCCGAATCCAAACGATGGGCGATCCCCATCCACAGCCACGACACTCCGGGGTTCTCAGTCCCAGGGGTGCATCAGAAGGGAAGGGACCTCAGAGGCCGCCCCAGAGGCGGTTAGGCAGGCGGTTGGAGGAGGTTACCAAAGCGGTTGGGGGCGGTTACTGTCGGTTACAAATGCCATTGACGCTGGCACTTGGCGTCAGGGGGACAGTGGCTGGGCACAGGCTGGGCGCCCTGGAGCGGGGGGGGGGGGGGGGATACCTCCCCCCTTTTTCAATGCGTGCCCCACGCACACCCACACATAGCGGCACACCCACCACCGACGGGGTTGTTGGGGCTTTTGCTCTTCCGGGCGCTCGCATTGTGTTGAGCGGCCGCCCCAGGGGGAGGGGATGGTTCCAGGGGGAGGGTTTGCCCTAATACCGCCGCACGCGGGGCATTGCCACCCCGATGCAGGTGGCCACAAGGCCCTGCATTGCTCGCACTTTCTGAGTGTCTATGTGTCTGTGGTGTGTACGCGTTGCACGCAATGCGCATCACGGCGAATGGGCACCGACTTTGTGGAGGTCCAGGGCGTCTTTAGCGTATTGCACACCACATGCCCTGTTCGGACAGTCATGTCCGGGCTTGTGTGCGCCAGTGGCTTCAGAAGTATGCCGTGTGGCACGGGCACCGGTATGCCTCTTGGCATACACCACAGGAGGACGGCCACACTGATTGGTGTGCTGACTGGTCCATTTGGGCGGAGTAGCCCCCCACGCCAAGGGGGGCGGGGGGAGGGGGTCAGGACTGTGATGTTGTGCTGGTTTCGTTCTACTAAAGAGACGCCAATGTCTGATTTGTTTCTTGTATGCGACACTACTCCTGCGTGTTCATGGCATGGCTGGCCCAGTCTGAGCGGGCGTCCACTGTGCATATGCTGCAGGTCCGCGGTGTCGCTGTTCTCCACAGACATTGGCGAAAGGCGCCTAGGACCGGACATTCCGGTTCGTGATCAGCCTTGATCTCTTTTTGGCTGTGCATGCTGTTGCTTGCGTGATCTCCCAGAGCGCAATCACCACTTGAAACACCCACGTGTCACCGCACAGGGGGGTCCCCTCCCCCAAAACCCCCTCCCCCCCAGACCAAAGTGACCATTGCGGGGGGGGGGGGGGACGAAATTTACCGTTGAGAAAAAATCCGATCTGGCCCTTTTTGGTTCACAATTTTTCGGGTCCCAGACCCCCTCCCCGCTCAAAAGACGCCCTGTGGAGGCCCGTGGGCCATCGCTTTCCGACGCGTTTCCCTTTTTTTTGTCTGGGGCATTCATGCCACCGGCGCGCTTTTTGTTACCCCCTCCTGGCCTGGGGCTGGGTTACTCCAGGGCGGTCCTTAAGGCGCCCAATTTTTTTTTTGCTAAGGACCGCCCTTAAAGACCGCCCCCAGGCACTACCAACCGCCAACCACCAACTGCCACCAATCGCCAACCGCCAACCGCCAACCGCCAGCGGCGACCAACCGCCAACCGCCAACCACTGCCAACCACCAGCAACCACCAATCACCAACCACCAACCGCCGCCAACCGCTGCCAACCGCCATCGACCGCCAACCGCCAACCGCCAACCGCCAACCGCCAATCGCCACCAACCATGGTTGAACATATGAGCTACAGGCGGTCTTTTTGCAAAACTGCCGTTTTGGAACACTTTTCTTTTTCTCTCAAGGACCGCCCTGGGTTACTCTTGTCCCACTCGGTTCAAGGTAGCGTTGTCCCTCAGCACCCAGTGTACCCAAGTGGTCCGCCTTCTCGGTCCTGATGGGGCTTGACGAGGCCGGACTTGTGAAATCGGACGGGCTCAGGTACAGTCTCTGTAGTACGGCCGTACGCGTCGGCCAATGGTGGGCGTGGGGTCCATGTGCCAAGGGCCGGTGGTGCCGTGGCACCTGCACGCCCCCCCCCCCCCCCCAAATGCCAATAATCAAGCGGCAGGACTTGCACAATCCACTCGCGGAATTGATCTGACGAATGCCTCGGATCAAATTCCAATGCTACTTCGAGTGCCAATGTGCGATTTTTGATGCGTTGATCTTGCCGGTGTGCAGGGCCTTGTTGGGGAATTGGCGCTTGGGTTTTGGCAACTCTATCGGTGTCCCCAACGAGTCAAACTTGCCCTCTACATTGTGTGGCTTTCGGACGTGTTGAGGTCTCCGGATGTGGGGAGGCTTGGAACGCCACAATCATCGCATGCCACGGCGCTGTGCATCACGGAATCTAGAGTAGTTTGCGTGGCCTAAGTACTGCATCCGGACCAGCCACCACTTCCATCTTTGTGCAACTGTTTGAGTTGGTGCGGAAGAAGCCCTCTGTACTTTTGGTGGGACTGGCTGTGGGTGCTGAGCAGTGCAGCGTGGGAATGGGAGGACGCTGGGGCAATTCGAGGCGCAGGGCACAGTTGTCAGCATTTTGTTCAGGCCGTGCCTACCCCCCCCCACCCCCGTGTCCAACGAATGCCGTGTCCAACGAACTCTCCTGTTCGGACCGTATTTTTTGAGGACAAAGTTGTTCGTTGGACACGGGGTGGGGGGGGGGGCTACAACAGAGGTAGCCCTTTGGCGACGGAGGCTCATTGTTTCCAGCACTGCGGGCCTTGTTGCCCCTTGTCGTGCGGGAGTATGTCGTCGGTGTTGTCGCAGGCATGTCTGTGTTCGAGGTTTACCCAGGCCTGATCTGGAGAAGAAGGCCGGACCCACGTCAGACTGCGGAGTGCATTGCCTCACTTTGATAGAACTTTATTAGAAGGCAAAGTTAATTCGATCGTTAATGGGGCTTCTATGGATTTACTTTTAAATGAATTATTGATAATAGAATATTATTCACGTAAGGTTTAATTTTAGTTGTTATTTTGAAAATTTTAAGAGAAGGAATAATTTTTCCGAACTTTTACACTTTGCGGCTTTCTCTGCATTTGCTTCCGTTCGTCTTTCCCTCAAATCCATTCCCTCAATCTGCTTTGGTCTCGCCCCCCCCCCCCCCCCCTTCGCACAGGGCGGCAAGGCCACGATCTACGCCATTCTGTTCCTGGAGAAGTCCCTCATCACCGCGCACAACGCGACGCTGATCGCCGCCAAGCTGGACACGGACATCCACGCGAGCACCTGCCGCCTGGTCTTCTACGGGGCCATCGTGCGGGCCATCGACAGCGAGGAATGGAAGAGCATCCTCGTCATTAAGGACAAGCACAAAGAGGCCCAGGTGGCCCCTTGGGTCCCAGCAGCGTGCCCTCAGCCCCCCACCCCTTTCAGCCCCCCCTACCCCCCATCCCCCCTCGCCCCTGTGAGGGGGGGAGGGGGGCTCTGAGATCCCCCCTCCCCCTTTGCCAAAGGCCGTGATGGGCGGTCTTGCCAATGCACAAACACTTGTGGCCCTTTGGCGGGTCCGCATCAGCTCCGAGACCCCGAGACCGCCGTTCATTGGGGACCCCCACCCGCAGCCCCCCCTCTCCCGAGCAATTACCCCACGAAGGGCGTGGTTGTCACCCGCGACTCTCTCTTGTCAAACTGTGTGTGCAACATTGCAAGTGACCAAGTTGTTGGGTGTTTTGCGTCCTCCCCGTGACCCTGCCCTCCCTGCACATATGCAGTACTCCGTCCCCAGGGATGCATTAGAAGGGGAGGGACCTCAGAGGCGGTCCCAGCAGCGGTTAGGCAGGCGGTTGGAGGAGGTTACCAAAGCGGTTGGGGGCGGTTACTGCCGGTTACAAATGCCATTGACGCTGGCACTTGGCGTCAGGGGGACAGTGGCTGGGCGTAGGCCGGGCGCCCCAGAGGGGGGGGGGGGTCAACATCATGCGGAGACGTGCAATCCTTGTGGGGGGGGGGGCAGGCAAGTGGGACCAATATGCCAACTACTGGGCGCCGCTGACGCGCAAACGGCACACCATGCCACATCCAGCACTGCCCCAGCACACCAACTACTGGGCTCCGCGACCGTGGAAACGACACCAGCAGGAGCTCCGGCCGCAGCGGCCGACAGAAAGCAGCCACCCAACGCAACATGCGAAGGGAAGAACGGGTGACTGTCCAGGGCCCCGTAAAGAAACAACAACCCGACGGAATGTCACACAGGGGGGTACCTCTCCCCCTTCCAATGCATCCCTGTCCGTCACTACAATTCTTCTGTCTTCGATCAGCCATGCACAGCTCTTCAAAAAACAAGAAGAGAATGCAAAGCTTATGCTTTTGGCAAAACGTTGGTTATCTATCCCCTTGCACCTGCCCTATTCCTATTCTGCAAATGCCTTGCAGATGTCTGCGAAACATGCAGGTATTGTCAGTCTGCCCACCTCGCTTTGCCATTGGCCATTGAATCAACGCCCTCGCCATCCAGCTGCACCACCTTTCATTGCCGCAACTGTGCGCGATGCCGTGCGGTGCGCATGCAGACGCCAGGCCGCGAAGCTGACAGGGTCGAGGGCCCCCGAGGCCGGTTGGGAGGGGTGTGGTCGTCCCGCGGGGATGCCGCCCCTTGTAGACCAGCCCCACGTACGCCGCCGCCACGTGTCGTTGTGCTGTTTGGGGGGGGGGGGGGCGGGTGTCCAGCACGGGAGCGTTCCGCTGTGGGCACCTCCGGGAGGGGGCGTCCGGCACATCCCGCTTCGACTTGTGGTCCCCTCTGTGCCGTGCGTGTTGCACACAGGCCATTTGCATTGTCTCTGCCCACTCCTCTCTGAAGTCACAGGGGGAGGGGAATTGTCGCAAGGGACAATTCCGTGGGGTAAGTTTGGCGTTTCAGTTTGGCGTCGCAGGCTTCCCCGTGGAATTTGTTCCCGCAATTCGGGGGCACTTCCTGATCTGTGTGCATCCTCCGTGGAGCTAGTGCCTCGTTCAGTATGGAAAGCCGACCTGGGCCTTGCTCCTTTTGTTTTTTCTTTTTTTATCTGATGAGTTGGTGCTGTTCAGAATTTGGGCCCCACCAAAGTTTCACACGACTCATTGTCCAACAGAACCCCCGGGGGTGGGGGTCTCGAAGTTCCCCCGCGTCTGATGGCCCCGCACCAAAATTGGAGGTGTATCGGAGTTGCCCCCCATGCGAAATGTTGTCGCGCAATTTGGGGTATTTCCGGCTTCTTGCCTTTTGCAGCGGGTGGTGGGGGGGGGGGCTGGACCATCTCTACGGGTCCCCCTGCGATAGGGGACCCTGTCAGGCAGATGCAGGCACACCAACCTGCTCTCGACCCCACACAAGGACCGGAGGGTTGGGGGCGTTGCAGTTCCCCCGCGTCTCATGGCCCCGCTCCAAAACTGGAGGTGTGTCGGAATCGGCCCCTCGGGAAAGTCCCCCCCCCCCGCCCCCCCCCCCCCCGTGCAAGCCTTTGAGCGGGTGGGATCCAGTAGCTCTTGGGAGGTGTCTTAAACGGGGAAAGTCTACGAAAGGCCCCACCCGCACCTTCGCTGAGCTCACTTTCTTACGCTTCACCCCCCGGGTCACTCGGCAACCGCCTGCCGTGCCCAATGCCGCGCGCGCACGGGCGGAGCGCGGTGCGCGGCGCCCTCAGGTGGACCGCGTCGTGGACGCCCACAACATCATCGCCAAGAACCTCGTGACGAAGGACGGGGACATCAGCCGCTTCGTGGGCATGAAGATCCACTACCAGCCCCGGGCCCTCCTGGACGGGACGCTCGAGAGCGACGCCCCGCCGCCGCCCGTGTACCTGGGCGTCATCGAGGCCACCTTCGGCAAGGGGGGCAAGTTCAAGGTGCGGTTCGAGAAGCCCGCGTTCGACAAGGGCGCCCAGCCGGACCCGGGCGCGTACGTGCTGGCGCTGCACTTCCAGGTCAACCAGTTCGACAAGACCAAGAAGATGATGCAGCCGCCGGGGCTGGGCCCGGCCGTCACTGCGTAGTGCTGGGCTGGGGCAGGCATTGCAAGCGGGGGGGGCGGGGGGGGCGCCGCTGACGCGCAAACGGCACATCCCGCCACATCCAGCGACGCCCCGGCACACCAACCACTGGGCTCCGCGAACGCGGAAACGGCACCAGCAGGAGCACCGGCCGCAGCGGCCGACAGAAAGCAGCGACCCAACGCAACATGCGAAGGGGAGACTGGGTGACTGTCCAGGGCCCCGCAAAGAAACAACAACCCGACGGAATGTCACACAAGGGGGGGGGGGGTTGGTGTATGCCCAAACATCCCTCGTTGTTTTACAATCTACTTGCAGCCTACTTACGACTGACTTACTCACAACCGACAAGTGACATCAAATGTGCAGATGAGGATCAACGTTGCCCTAGTGCAATGACAGGGACAGCACCTGGCTCACCACCCCCCATGCCATGCACTCTTACATTTCCAAAGACCTCCCACATCTACATTCATCAAAGGCATTCCCGACATTCATCCACGTCTCCCTGCCAGGCCAACCGCCAACTGCAAAGTGGTCAATTGGTTGCTGACCTGGCTCAAGACACATGCGGTTTGGTCAAGTCATTGATGCACGTCACACATCCTCGCTGCCCACATTTTTGCCGCTAGGTCATGAGATGCCACGGAGTAACACTCAGCCAATCATCTATCGCGCTGCATGCTTTGCCCTCTAGGCGAACCCTTGGCGCTCAAGTTTGCAATTCAATTTCCAGAATGGATGGTGTACACACACAGGGGGCGTACCGTGCGCTGTGCACGCGCTGTGCGAAAAGTTGGCTGTTCTCCAACACCGGGAGTTCGGTAAGTTCAGAAGATTGAAAGGACGTCATTAAATGGCTGCTGCAGTGGAGGGGGCTATAGGGGGCAGAATTTAGGTCCCTGGGACCCATGGCAAGCATCAGATGTTCGAATTTTTGAGTTTTGAATTGATTGTGCATGATTCCGCAGGTGGATGGTTTTCAGGGTTGTTACCTGGATAATCACCGTAATAATTGGCGCTGTGCCCGCGCTGTGCCCGCGTGTGCGAAAACGCCCCCACAGTGCCAATGCAGAATGTGGGGGGGTTGGGTGGAGGCATCCAACAATCCATTCAATTTCATTCTGGTAGGGCATCCTGCATAGCCCTGGAAGGTTCAACGACCGCAATCAGAAGTGGCTACGGGCTACAATACGGGTGCTTGGTCATGCCAGAGGGCCAAGTCTCTGCGCCACGAGCGCTGCATCAAGTCCTTCCCCATACGCTCGTAGTCCTCAACGATTGCTAGCACCCGCTTGTGTGACCCCATATCGGGAACAAAAATCTTTCCGCCCCCTAAGGCATTGACACCCTCCACAAAGCTGGTCTAACCTAGCACAGACACAATCGTTGTTCATTAGTCTGTTCAGTGTTGTTGGCGTCATGCTTGTTTTGCATGGCCCACTTCCACAATGACATTTCTCCTCCAAGGGTAGCGTAGGGTTTCGGCAGTGCCCGCGTAGGTACCTACCCTTGGCACCTCCACACTGACCTGTCTCATCCGAGGGTATTGCAGGGGTTCAGCGTGCCCGCATAGGTACCTGTCCTTGGTTACGGTGTGCACAAGCGATGGGTCTGGCAGTGTTGACCTTCGGTTCGCAGCAACGGGTACATGGTTCCTCCGATGTGTGCACCCACCTTGCCACAACCCCTGTTCCGAACTGGCATTGAGCCTTTGCATGCGACCTCTGTCTACACCGGTTTTACAAGAATTGTTTGACGCTCTGTCGCGTCCACAAGCGCGCGCGCGTGTGTGTGAAGAAGGGGATGATAAAGGGTGATTGTCGAGGGGCCAGGGCGAAGAAACTAAAGAAACGTGGCTGGGGAGTGGAGGTCTGCAGAAGGCAGTGGCCCACTCACGGGGCAACACCAACACTGCGTTGGGATGGCAGGTCATCAGCAAGGAAAGCACGGCATTCCTTGCCAACACTCAACGCACGACAGCAGCTTCAAGTCTGGTGCAGTGGGCAGAGCCCCAAAGGCGTTGGGCTCTGTCTCCCGAGGGGCGCGGCACAGGCAACACATTTGACCCGAGCCAACGGAGATAACAGGGGAGACGTAGGGCTTTGCGAAGCAACGCAGGCGGTTTGTTGCGGGGCACCCCCACCAGACTCCCCCTCCCTCCCTCCCTCCCTCCCTCCCTCCCTCCCTCCCTCCCTCCCTCCCTCCCCCCCTCTCCCTTTGCATGCCCCTTGGTCACTCCACACCCCGCCACGAACGCCCTCACGGCCATGCAATGGTCCCATGCCGGGTGGCCGCATGTGGTGCATCCCGGAGGCTGGAATACTGCCTGCGGTTGCCCAGCGTTGTTGCCTCCGCCGCTGTGCCTGAGCCAGGCCATTGCATTTGGGAGGTTTCCACCCCGACCCCCTGGGGGGCAGGGGGTGGTTGTCTGAGGCCCAAAAAAACCTTTTGTCCCTGAAATCAGCCTCAAGTTTCAAGACCCCTTCATTTCCCCCCCTGAGGAATGTTTTTCTCATGTGGGTTTGTGGGTCCGGTTGGTTGGCCAGGCTCCCCCTCCCCCACCTCCCCTCCGGGATAGTCGACACAAACGCCCCCTCCCCCATACTTCCTGCTGCTACCCCCCATAATCCCCCCCCCCGCCTCGGGATGGGTAAGCAATCCCCTGACCCGAGCACAGCAACACCGGAGCAGGGGTTTGAGCGGCTGTCACGAGGACGTCCTACGCCCCTTCCCTGCCTCCTTTGGGGGGACGTGACCCGTTGGATGCCAGCCCCGCACCTTGGCTTTGGCCGCCCACCGACACCCACCGTCCCTCGGCCGTTCGCGATGGTCTTCTGTTCCGTGACAACGGGTCCAGCCCGGGCCATACTGCACAGCACGGCCGGTCGGTACGTGACGGTGACAAGTGCAGGTCTCCGCGGCGGAGCCGTGGGCCAAAATGCTGCAAGTAGCCCGTGATCCACCGTTTTATGAGGGGCAGGCGGTGGGCGAAGACAAGAAGGGAAACCAGGGTCTCATGGCACCTCCGGGGCAGAGGACAGAGCGGGGGCGTGTTCACTGTGGAGTAGACCTCTCGTCGACTGCTTTCGCATCACAGATTTGCACGGCCTCTCTCAACAGCAGCGGAGTTTGCTCAGACACCGTGTTCTAAGTGGCCTGCCACTGCGCGATATGGCCAGCGCCGCGGGCACCGGGGATCGCCCCAACGGGGCTGCACAAGGTTCGATTGAAAGGTCAAGCGATTTACAAAGTCGAGGGTAATGGCTCAACCGTCAGAAACAGTCGGAAGACCGCCGCATTGACGCGGCCGGTTCTACAAAAAAAAAACGTAGTTAAGCCGCCCTTCCGCTCTAGTGTGCATTGGACGGTTCCGTTCCCATTCGGAGCTGCTGCACCTCCGCCCCCCGGACACTCCTCGCACACTCCACCCGATGGTCTGCACCACAAGTGCACGCTCGACTGTTCTCGAGACGGCAAAGGTTCCTGGCCGATTGCACAAGCGTGGGGCTCTGGAGTATTTGTGCGGGAGTGGCATTTGCAGTCGATGGACTGCTGCGCGATGGACGGCACCAAGGGGTCCCGGTGCCGGGGCTTTGGTGGACCCCGGCAATGGTGCCTTGGCACGGTGGAGGGTCGAAGCAACCGGCCGCCAGCCAAGAAGAGCGAGGGGCGGGAGACACCCCCTGCGGAGGAGGAGACCATGTCGGAGGACCCGGCCAACACCGCCACACGCCCCACGCGGAGCGGACGAGTCAACGCAACCCCCTCCTCCCCTCACGCGGGGCACCGCCATACCGCCTGGCGGAGGCCTCTGATTGCGGGACTTGTGCGGCTGTTACTTCGAACCCTTCAGAAAGTCAGTCTCCTGCGGGTGGGGAGCTGCCACGCCAGCGTTCCATTTGGAAACTCAGTACCAGTTGGGGTTCCAGACCCCCCCCCCCCTCTTCTTCAGACCCACCCTCCCATCACATACCCCTCTCCCCCCCAAGTGATTGGGCCAATTTTCAAATCTTGCTCCGCGCCTTTCGCACCAATTTTCCGGTGCGTAAGCGGTGTGGCTGCTTGTACCGTGCGTGTGCTGCTGGTGTCCATTATCTCCCGTCCTCTTGCTGCGGTCTTTTTGCCTTGACAGGTTTTCGAAAAAGGCTTGAAACCCCCGCCGTGCAACACCGTCTGGCACCTCGTGGCTCTGGGGTAAATGCATTTCCGGGCTGGGCCAACAGTTGCGTTCCATTACTTCGGGACCAGCAGGGGGTGGGGGGTTGGGGGGTGGGCAGGGGTTTGCTTGAAGGGGAGGGCGCTCCGGGGGCAAACTCAGGGCGGTTACAAAGCGGTTGGGGCGCGCTGTAAAATCGGTTGGGGGGCAGTCACTGGCTGTTGGAACCGGGTGGGGGTGGTATTGGGGTTGCGGACGTGCCTTCGGGTCGAGTTGAAGGAGGAGCCTGGGGGAGGGGGGGGCACCCCCTCTCCCTTCAAGCAAAGCCCTGGGGGTGGGGCACCCGCCTCCCTCCCCCTTAAGTGGGACTCTGCTGCCGGCCCCGTGGCTGGGAACGCGCTCCCGCGCTCGGCGGTGCGACGACCCCCATATCTGCCTCCACTGGCTGCGGGTCCAGGAGAGCTCACCTGGACACGGGGTGCGCCTGACCGCCAACGGAAGGGGAAGGGGCCGTTGCCCCCATGCGATTTTGACAATTTCCTGCAGTCATCCGGACGAAAATGTGCTTGCGTGTACTGACCCGGTTGCCCAGATCCGCACAACAAACCAGCAGCACACCAGGGCACAGTCGGGCCTATCCAAGCGTGCCCGCTGCATCCTCAACCCTCTGTAGTCACATTGTGGTCGGGTTTGCACGTCCCTTCTTGTCTTTGAAGTTTGAATTCTTTGGTGTGGGCAACGTTGAACTACATTTTTTGGGTTGGACCTTCAGAAACGTGGCTCGGCTACTCAGACTTCGAATGCACACTGGCAAAAAGCTGATCAATCTCTCATGGGCTCCAAGACAAAGGGGCCAGCTATCTAAACACTACTAAATATGGTCGTCTTAAAGGAACCCGTTTTTTTTTTGTTAAGGGCTGCGCTGAAGAACAGTGCACGGGTTCCAGCATGCAACGCGGTCCCTGTCCCCATAGTTATGTGTTGATACCATGGGTGTATGTTTGTTGTGGTATTTTGATGAAATGCTCAGGGCTGACAGCATGATTCCCTGAAGTGGGGGATGCGGTTGTAGGGGAACGAGTCAAGGCGCATTCTTGGCAGTTTCACAGGTAGTTCTGATTGTCTTTTTGCATTAAGGATGATAGTAATGCTAGCAGCGGACTGTTGTCCAAGAGTGCATCGTCCAAGGAACATGAGGTGTGAATTGTCCCTTTTTTCCAGTGCCCTAGCGGTTGCTTGTACACGGGGGTGAGGCATGCGCTTGTGCAAGGAACCCACTGTCTGGAGCACTGGCCAAGTGTGGATCTGGGAACTGTGGCACAGAAAGTCATGAGTCTGCAAGTTGTCAAAGGGGGGAGCACCTGATATGGCGTGCACGGCACGGAGAATAGGTGGTGTGGCCCCACCAAGCACCCGCAGTTACTGCTTTGGGGACCCCTCATCTAGGGAGAATGGGCATTGGGGACCCGCGAGACGGAAGGGTCATCGAGCCACTTCGCCCATTTGTGGGCCCCTTGAACAGCAATGGTCACATAGCCCGTTCTTGTGTTCTTCAGGTTGGAGACCCCTCTGAGCCATTCACCCCAAATATGGCGGGGGATATGTAGCCACTGGACCATTTGGTTCAGCCCCAATACGGCGGGGGATATATTGCCACTGGGCCACTTGGCTCAGCCCCAATACGGTAGGGGATGCGTAACCATATATGTTGTGCTTCATTGTCGAGACATGAAGTAGAAACGCAGTCCAAGTCGCTTGCAGCTTGGGGACTCAGTACCACAGCAAAATCTATGGAAATGATTTTGTAGACCTACCCACCTATTCGACAGTGAAGTGCACGTGTTTCCAAGCTGTAAAAGGTATTACCATTGGACAAACTGCACTGTGTCCCTTTACAGTTTCATCCGTGTCTCTTTCGTGGCTTCCTGCGGGCATCAAACCCGATCAAATGGTGATAGGGTGCCTGCCACCGTCATCTCCCCCTCCGAGTGTGGGCAGTGCGTGAGCATTGAATACCCAAGGAACGAAGGAATGACTGTTTCCCCATAGTTTGTTCCAACACGTTACGCGGTGCGAGCACTGTGCAGGTCATCCCCCGTAGGCTCAAGAATTGCAGAAATGAGCGGCTGGTGTGATGTGTTTTGTGCTGATGAATGTATAGAAATGGTGGCTCAGGAAAGGGGTGTCATGGGGCTCCCATACGTTGGCCACGCGGTCGTGCGTACAATGAACACTGTGTCCAACGAACACTTGGTGTTCAGACCGTAATTTGTGAGGACTGTGCTGGTGTTTGCGGGACATGGCGGCCAGGGTGTGTGTGAATTTTCGCTCCAGAGACACAAGCCCAGGCCGGGAAACGAACACACAACAACGTCAGGTGGTCATGGGTAATGATTGAATTGTTGGAAATGGCTGAGGCACTCCGCTTCAGTGTTGATGATGCGATGTCACAAATTCGCCAGTGACCGCACGATTTCTTGCAGAACAAAAAGAAAACTGCTTCAGCGTGTAGCCTGCCCGTCAGAATTCAAAGCCCTGGTTGGTGCACCCATGCCTTTGGGGCACATCGGCTTCGGTGGATGCAGCTCTGCACATTGTAGGCCACCCACACCCACTCCCCTCCCCCCACCCACTCACCCTCATCGGCAACGGATGGAGGTTGCCCCAGGTGTCTCTCCATCGCCAAACCCCCGCCCCGGCCAACCGGGCGTGCACCCGGTGGAGCAAAATCGAGAGTCCAAATTAGACACCCCTGGAGATGGATGAGTGACCACTGGGCTGTGGTGTTGTACCCATGATATTGTGCTGCTGTATCAGGGCTGTCCCTAAGAAGCCAGATTTTTTTTTGCTAAGGGCAGCCCTTAAGGGCCGCCCCCAGGGACCACCAACCGCCAACACCAACCGCCAACCGCCTCCCGCCAACCGCCAACCTTTGAAGTAGAGAAGGTCCCTTGACCAGGCAGCAGAGAGCGTCCCTGTGAATGTTCGTTTGTGTTGGCGTTGCGAAGGTCTTTCCGTGTAACATTCCGTTTCCCCTTAAGGACAGCCCTGTGCTGTGTGCTCTTCACAGGCTCTATTGTGTTGTGCATCCATGGCCCTGAGCCAGGGCGAGGTCGGGTCCATCGTCGTCATGGCGATCATGGTGGCGGTCATTATCGCGCAGGTCTCGCTCTTCTTCTTCGCGATCCTGGACCAGTCGGTCACGCTGCTCTACGCCGGGCTGCTGCTGCTGTTCTGCATTCTCCTCTGGTTCCATTGCACGTTCCGGCACATGTGCACGCTGTTGACGCTGTTGGCGTACGTGGCCATCGTGCCCTCCGCCTTCTATTTGTACTTCACCCTGGGCCTCACCGACTCGGAGGCGAGGATGCGGCCCATGAGACCTTGATGAGGCATGTCTGGGCCCCACGCCATCGATAGGCCCGATGAGCGCTGGGCATGTCCTCTGGACTCAGACCCCAGGGGAAGTTGGGTTTTCAATTTCAGGGGCGGCCTCGATAGAGCCCCCCCCCCCCCCAAAACTGGGGTTGTGGTGGTTCGGGAAAATGGCTCAATTGACAGCACCATTAGTCAGTTATTACGCACTCTGGCGCCAAAGGCGCCCAAAAATTTTTTGAGCATTGAAAATGGTCAAGAAAAGTTTGCGAAATACATCGCAAATGATGACTTTTCCGAACCCCCTCAAGGCACTGATTCGAGAAATCCTATTGCCAAATTTTGAGACCAGGTCACCTCCAGGGCCCAGGGGTCAGTCTCGGGAGGATTTTGGGGGCCCTGGCAATTGAGTCGTTTTTTGGGGTGCCCCCGGAGTTGAAAGCCCGCCCACCCCAGGCCGTCCCCACCAATGGGTTTGCAGCACCCGTGACAGAGGCATTGGTAGGGTGTGGGAGAGCCCATCGGCAGTGGTCTCGTCAGCGGACGGGGAAGGGGGTCGCCATGGCCGAGGCCGTCCATCGCCTTCGGGTGGGATCCACGGGGGGAGACGTGCGTTGCCGTGCGGCGGACACGGGGGCCGCGTGCGCTCTGTTGGAACAAGGGCCCAGGGGCTGCAGCGGGTGTCCGCTGAAAGTGCCGCGGGACATGGCAGTCCTGGTGCTGCAGTCCACACCTTATGGACGACTGCTATTTCATTGATCCTGGTTGTTCTTTAGAGTCGGCAGAAAGGACAAGCACTCAAGTGACCCGCAGAGCTAACCGCAAAAAACGCCTCACTGTACTTTACATAGTGGAGCACCCCAACCAAGAAGGGGACACGTGCATTGATTGGACTTCGCAGTACTGCTGGACTAATGGCTGGAATTGTCTATGGCGGGGACATTCAGTCTATTGGAACCGACCATTGATCCCCGCCCCCCTGGTGCTGCTGCGATGCAGGCGTTTGCACCCCAAAAATAAAAAGGTTGCTAAACCCCCCGTCCCCCCGCCACCAAATAAATATCCAGAGGGGTACAGGCCGAGCGGGGCCAACATGGTGCAAGTACACCAATGGACTGACCTCTAACCGGTGTGCACGCCACTGAACCTACAGAATCAGGACCAGATTGAGGGCAAGGACAGAGTAGGCCAAGAAGAGGATCCGCAGCTCCACGGTGCAAAAGGAACACAGAGCAAGCCCAAGTAATGGTCACAGACGTCTGGTGCATAAGGGAGGAGGGACATAGCGAACACGGGCGGAAGCGCCGGGGAAGTCGCCGAGCAAAACCCCGGACACTGCGCTGAGGACTTGCCGATGAACAATGACGGGAAGGATCTACGGCGGGGACATCCAGCTCGGCCTTTGGGCGGGTGCCATGCAGTAGCTCTTGGGGCGTGGCGATGTTATCATCAATCACGCCGCGCTTGGGTTTGCCGAAGTACTGAAGCCCCGAACATTCGAAGGAGTTATTCGTGCTGTGGTCTGCTCGTGGGTGTTCGAAGTCTCAAGTGGCGTTGGATGTAAAGAGCGATGGCAAGACAAGAACTTTGGTTTTGGTTTGGGAACACGGGGCAAGTCCACCAAACCCCCCCCCCCGGGGGGGCGGCCGGGCCCGGTCCTTGTATGCGACCCCCCCCAGCCCCCCCCCCCCCCCCCCCCCCCCCCCCGGGTTTTGAGAGATGGTGGGCTGGGGACATGGTGCCAACGGCGCCCCCCTTTTTTCCGCCTGGCGCCAACGTTGGGAAGCGCAACAAAAAGATGCGGGACGAAGCCCAACGTGAGCTTCATTCGAAGCGCGCCCGCCGAGACTCCTCCTCCTCCTCCTCAGAGGGGGAACTTTTCAAGGACCTCTAAGCGGAAGTCCATCCATTTCTTCTTTTAACCCCCAACTCTAACCAAGCCTCAGGAATTTTTCTCACAAACTAACCGGGGGGTGGGGGACGAACAAGGGCGGAGGGGGAAGGGGGGAGGGGGGAGGGGGGCAACACGGCGACCCTTAAGACTTTCTTCTCGGCAATGACGAGAAAGCGCTATCATCGCATACATACCTCCGTACCCCCAACCCCCCAGACACACACCCCCCAGGAGGTATGCATGTGGTAATAGTGGGTCGCGCGCAAGCCCCCCCACCTTGGGAAACCCCCCCCACGGCCAAAATCCCCCCCCTACACCCCCCAGCTGACCCCCCCCCCCAGACTACCCCCTGCCCCCCCCCCCCCCCCCCCCCCCCCGAGTTTTGACAGATAGCTGGGGGGTGGGTCGCATCAGGACCGGTTGTAGTCGCCCCCCCGGGCCCCCCCCCTGCACCTTCGCTCAGCTCACCTCCATCAGGTCTCACCGCCCCCCCCCCTCTTTTGTGCAACCCCATTCCAATCCTCACTCTTTAAGTAGGTCTCACCCCCCCCCCCCTTTTGTGCAGTAACAGGCCCCTGGTCGCAGATGCAAATGAGGGTCCCAATATTTTAGCGATTTGAATGCCCAGGTCAGGTACGAGCCGCGCAGGGGGAGGGGCGGGGGGTTGAACGAGGTAGCCCCCCCTGCGCCGCGGGGCTTGACCATTCCTCTGCATGTTGTTCTGGGTCATGATTGCCACACCTGCTGCGCAACAGCCCTTCCAGGACTGGTACACAAGTCCTGTGGCAGGGGGGCCCTGTCCAGGTTTACAGAGCATGTCTTGGATGACGGTTGGGACACGACTTGCCACAGTGCCCTGTGTTCAGTCGGGGGGGACCAGGGATGCATTGGAAGGGCGGGGGGGCACCCCCCGCCCTACAGGGCGCCCAGCTTATGCCCAGCCACCGTCTCCCTGACGCCAAGTGCCGGCGTCAATGGCATTTGTAACCGACAGTAACCGCCCCCAACCGCTTTGGCAACCTCCTCCGACCGCCTGCCTGACCGCCTCTGGGCCGCCTCTGGGGCCGCCTCTCAGGTCCTTTCCCTTCTAGAGGACCTAGGACAGCACAGATGCCACAGGCACTGTCCGTGGGACTGTGCCATGTGCTCACACGCCTATAAGGGGACGCTGACGACACGACCGCGCCCCACAGAATAGTTGTTGTCTCCTGCTCGGCGCGTAGCGCAGATGGTGCGGATCCCAGCTCCCTTCAACAACTTGGCACCACTGGGGGGTGGGGGGTGGGGGGTGGGGTTCCCAAACCACCCACCCCCCCCCCCGTGGACCCAGACCTCCCCCCCTTTCAAATGTTGGGCCAAATTTTCTCCCGGGCCCATCAGCCCATCAAAAAACACTTTGGTGCCTTCGGCGCCAATTATTTTAGACCAAAAAAATTTTGGCACCTTTGGTGCCTCTACAAACTCAGCACCACTTGGGGGGGGGGGGGGGGCTGGACAGCAAACACAGTCAAACGACCCCGGCAACAACAAGCACATCCTCAATACGCCAATTATTGGGCGCCGCTGACGCGCAAACGGCACACCATACCACATCCAGCACAGCCTCAACACACCAACCACTGGGCTCTGCGAACGCGGAAACGACACCAGCAAGAGCTCCGGCCGCAGCGGCCGACAGAACGCAGCGACCCGACGCAACATGCGAAGGGAAGAGCGGGTGACTGTCCAGGGCCCCGTAAAGGAGCAACAACCCGACGGAATGTCACACAGGAGGCTGGACCCTCCCACCCACTTACCCCCCCCCCCCTCCTCTTCAGAGACTTCCCTGGTGGTGCCCCCTCAGCATTGATCGAGGACCACGCACACCTTTTTGAACCAAAGCCCCCATTTGCCCCGGAGGCAAACGGAACAGTGTGAAAGCGCACGGCACACAATGGGCAGGACACCTCCTGCCAAGTTTGACTCCCTTCCCCCCAGACTTGTGACACACCTACAAATGCCCCGGAAGCATGTTGCCAGGAGCACAGGCCCAGGGACTTTTGGAGAGCGCATTGGCAATCTCCGCAAGCAGACTCAGGCTTGGGGAGAATGCTTCTTTTTGGGGGGGGGGAGGGGGTTCACTGCACCCACAGTCTGGCCTGCCTCCTTGCAAGCAGACATTCTCATAGACTTTCCACCTGACATTCCACTGGGCAGGCAAAGCGCATCTGCAAGAAAAATAAGTAACAGAACACCCAAAGGTGTGGCCATCTTTCGGGAGTTCTACTCCTTTTTTTAGATGCCGATTGCCTGTATCGATCTTTGTCCAGGGCCAGTTCTGCACATTTTTGTGCACAATTTTCTGTTGTCCTGCCCTACGCTCTGTCTTTCAATTCGAAACCACCCAGCACTCCTCTGTGCTTGCCCAGTGCACCAAACTGAATTTAATTCCGCCCACTTACCCCCTATGTTACAGTTATATCCTATATTTACTATCCTTCACTTGCCTAGAACACATTCCCAGGCAGGGGTTGAGCTGCCAGGGATGAATGAATGAATCCCTACTGGCATCTGGAAACTGCAGTCTCTAAGAGAATATTTTCCTGCAGCACCTGTGAGGGACAGTGTGGACAGTGCATTGATGGTTTCACCAGAGCTGCCCTTTGCAGCAATGCAAGAGGAGATCATCAACCAGTGGTTTGACGAAGTCAGTTGTTGTTCGTTTTATGAAAAACCAACACTTTGTTGTACTTTCCTGTAACGTTAGGTATGGGAACTGATTTGAAAATTGTCCCAAGCCATAGTATTGGACACATCGCTTCTACTGTTTGGAATCCACCTACACAAACAACGTACAGTGAGCGCTCGGTAAGAAATTCAGCAGGGTAAATATCAATAAAGGGATGAAACGTGCCACCAACACAAGCAAGTAAACGGGCGTTCGTGCAAGGGGAAGGGGGGGCGTAATCTGAGTAAGGCCAGGTGTTCAATTTTTCAGCCAAATTGCTCAAATCTGTTGTCACTTGGGGGGGGGGGGGGGTGGTGTTGCATTTGATGAAAATATCCAAGAAAAGGGCTATACAGGGAGCCTCGGCTAAATCTAGGTCATAAAGCCATATTTTTGAATACTGGGGGCAATTTCGAACACTGCGACGTTTGGTTTTGCTGCCACTGACTCTACTTGATCAAAGCTGCCGCCCCTGTTCTTCCAAAACAGTGTCAGTTGGAGGTCAAGTCATATGGGTAGATTTGTTGCATCTGAATGTGTAGAAGCTATATGCAAAGTAGCCCCCCTCAATTCAACGGTATGTTGGTCAGGTTGACCGAGAACCAACCCAGACACCGACATGTAGCCTGGTAACATCCATTCGCATTGAGCTACACGGGGCACTAAGTCACCAATTTGGGGGGTATTTTGTAACAAACTGGGGGGGAGGTAAATGCAACATTTGAGGGGGGTAATTTGCTGCCCTCTTGGGGTTAAAATGCGCAATTTGGGGGGGTAGTTTGTAACATAGTGGGGGGGTAATTTGGATCTATCCACACGGAGCGCCGGGGGTGATTATCGGTCAAATTAGCCAACATATCGCTGAGTTGGGGTGTCACCAAGTAACAATAACGTTGCAGCAATAGGGCCGGCGAGGTTCAAAGTGGCCCACTTTGTATAGTTTGGAGAGGTTTTAGTGAAAAGAAGGTAAAAATGATGACAAGCGACACAAAGCTCATTTATTTTGTGAAGCAGATGTTAGAACAAACCCCAAGATGTCTAAAAAGGAATTCTTTACCGTCAAAAACTGGGGAGGAGTCCCCCTTATCCTGTGACTGCTTCTCGACAACTAGGCTAGGCCTTTTTACGTACATGCGCGCGCGAAAACACCCATATACATACAACACTAGCATCAACAAGGAGAACAAAACCAAAAAAGGAACCACCCAAGAGACACAAAAGCCTACAACCCCTCCCCCAACAAATGAACGATAAACAGTTAAATGAAGGGAACCGCTAGAGGGTAACCTAGCGCTGTGCATACCACGTATTAGTTACCGTTGTGGTTGGTGTTGTTGGTACAGGTGGTGGTGGTGGTGGTGGTCGTGGTGGTCGTGGTAGAGTTTGGAATCAAGTGTTCCGTTTATCAATAATGTCTACGTATATTCTCTCAGCAATATGAACTAGTGCCTTCGTTTCATTGTTTATGCTCAAAGCACCAAATTGTAGAATAAATTTGCAAAATTGTCCACTTTTGGTTTTCCTCCAGATTCCTACGCCATAGCCCCGGGCAATGATGACGCCATAGTAGTTTTGTACTACCATAGCCATAGTGCCCCAATATGGAACAAACTCAGGATGTTTATTATGCCGTTTGCTCCAAAGGTTGTTTTCGGCAGTTTTAGGCTGCATTTGTGATGCACATTGTATTCTTCACACACACAAAAAGCTGAGGAGCATTCATATTTTCTTGTTGGCTGGCTTGAATATCTGTTCATTCGGCTCATATTTTTGAAGTGGCGCTGGTCGGTTTGTAGATCTTTCTTGGATTTGTACTATTTTTGTGTGTTGTCCTCCCAAAATTGATGCGTTGTGCCCAAGTTTTGGTGAGTATCATTTATTAGCATAGATGACTGGATTATTTTCGGTCATTGAGAATGGCCTGCATTGGAGTAAAATCAATTTGTCTTAGCAAAGGCACACCTGTGTACAATGAACCTTAGCCTTTGGTAAAATAACCAATAGTTATGCCAATAATTGTGCAATTGTGGTGACAAATGCCGTGGAGGTTGTAGTAAGGCATGGTGTCTTTTTCCAAAACCGAAACCTTTTACCTTTTTGCAAAGGATGTAACAGGTTTTAGAAAGGTTTGTTTTGGAGATTTGTAAAAGAAACCGCTTGAAAACCAAAAAGTTACAAGACTTCTTGCCCCCAAACTTGGGTGGTGCTCCTAAGGAGCCATTGGGGGCGAGCTATGTAGAAGCAAAAGTAGGGGATGCTCCTGTCCGGAGGCGATACATAGTACCCGTCCCAAACCCTGCACCATACTCTAGATTGTAGGATTGTAATTAGGGAATCGAAACATTCAAGTTTGAAAATAAACAATGTCATTACAATAATTTGGCACATGTGATATGCTAGCCCGAGCATAGGCCAGAAATCACAACCGCCCAAACTCTACAACTCTGCACTTCAACTTTTAAATGAGCAACTAGAACTTTTTTTTTTCGATTTGGCTCCATCAGTTATGTCCTAAACCAACTGTCCATTCCCTCAAACTTGATTCATTATCAGAAAATTTTTGTAATGTTTTTCTTTTACGCAGACCAATTCAAACAATGAGTCAACGCATGTGTACTATACAAGGTGTGACTAGACATTTAGTGGATTAGAGAAGCATTGGAGTTTGTGCATCATGCATATGTAGGGTGATAGGGTAACTATGCCTTAGCATTATCTTTTGCTTTATTGGTGCGGTGATACATTTAGGCAACGGTTTATAATTGCAATTGGTTCGTCGAAATGATGAAGGTGGCACTATGCACAAATGTAGTTTAGGATAACACCGTGCTAATGGGCACGTTGGTGCCGAGTGTGGTGCCGAGTTTGATTGGCTAGAATGGGCGTTGGTAGGTATTCAATATCATCCCAGCCCCCTGATTTCCTCCGGCTTTTCCCCCCTCGATAGACTGGTTCACCAGACAGCACCACAACCATTTACTTCGGCCATCATACCCCAGCCACCAGCCTCTAGTTGCCTGCTACCAAGCACCCCTCCTCTGTCTCCTGATAGGAACCCCTGGCACGCACCACTCGCCTGTAGACGCCAATCCTCAGACTTCTGGCACCTGTCACTAACGTCAAACACCAGGCACTAGACTTCAGTCACCAGGCCCCTGTCTTCATCCAACAGACACCTGACACCAGCCACCGACTGCAGACACCACCCACCAGACTCCAGACAATAATCACCTGACATCTGTCACCGGTCAGTCACCTGTTACCTTCCAAGCCTGCACCCCCCCCCCCCCCTCACCACCGCCGGCACCCATTAATCACTGCCCAGCCACAACTCACCACCGTCCCTCCCCTTTTCCCATTTAGCCTAGTCCCTGCCCCCCCCCCCCCTTCATCCCACAACCCCTTCTTTCCTGCACGTCTCTCTGTCAATTCCAGCAAGCACTCTTTGGTCCCTTTTTGGACTGCATCAGTCCTTTCATATATCTCAATGGCAGCTTCATCCGTTTGTTTCTCGCATGTGCTCTTTTTTTCTGTGGGCCTCAGTGCACCCATCCCATTGCACTCAGCTTGCCTCGGCAAACTTTTTGTGCACTCTGACCTATCCCAGGCCTCCGGTGCATAAGAGCAGTGTTTTCAGCACCCTGGGTTTGGAATTGTGTACAATACACGCTATCTTCGGTGAACTTCGGCTCGCCATGAACGCTTCGCCCGTGGTCAGGCCGCTTTGGTGCAATGCTTTCGGCGGGAGACCGCCATGCCTTCAAAAAAAATGGGCGTTGGTAGGGGCATATGAAAACATATATGGCCCCTTCTGTCATGTTTGAAGATATGGCATGCTATAGATATATGCAGAAGATGTTTTGATGGAGAGAATTCACTGAAAATGGATGGATTTTTTTGCTCGTTTAACAATTTCAAGTGATTACGGAATATTAGTGTAGCAACAAACCTGACCCTCAACTAAAGCAGTTGTTTGTTTGATACAACAAACCATAATGCAAACAACGGGCTGCCTGTGGCGTGCTGGCACATTCAGTTTTGTGTGCCTGTGATGCTTCATAGAACTTTTGCAACCATATAGATACCACCATCCACACACTCGGGTCTCCAACAGTGTGAAGCCCATTCTACCTTAGCTTTTGCAGAAGCCATGCTTAGTTTTGGGCTCTTTTTGGCATCCACAAAGAAATGTCTCGAGGCAACATTGCATGCTGCTTATATTGCATGAGATTCGCTACAACATGAAAAGCACTGTATCCGTCCCAATACATAGCACATGCAGTAAATATCTGCCGCGCTGATGTGACAACAAGTGATCCGGGACAACATTACATTATAGTGTTCAATATGCTTGCTATAATATTTTTGTAGCAATTTTGTAAAGTTTATCAAGTGGCTCAACATTGGTCTTTTGGCCTAATTATTGGTCAATTTACCTCAAAACACTAAGTGTATGGAATTCAATAGGAAAGGAAAAAGCAATTATCATAAATATAGCAATCATTTAACAAACGTCATTTGTTTAAAATTTCAATTGTTTGTCAAATTTGAAAATAATTATCAACCTCACTCATGTCTGCTTCTAGCCTTTTTTTGTTTTCACACATCTTTCTATGTTGCATGGCCCATTGTCGAATTTTTACACAGCCATTCAGACAATTTGTACTTGGAAACTTCCCTGGCCAACTGACTCACTACCACTCTTATGCTTTTTGCGCTCATATCCTTTTTTTTCATATTCTTTGGTTTCAATTTTGTGCCCATGCTGTGTTTTTGGAGGAACATAGGGGAGGAGTGGACCATTTGTTTTATTTCTTTGTCAAGGATCGATGGATTGAAAAAAAATCGACCGATTTTCCAAGAGAGACGAAGAAATTGTTGTTTATGAAGGTGAGAAATGGCTGATTGTTTGTCATTTGGAGGGGTACGTTCACATTCCGGGCGGCTTCTCTGAGCAGGGCCTCCCCGCACACAGATGGTCTTTGTCCAACATCGAATTGGACAAGATGTGTTTTCGAAGGATGCTCTGTTGACCTCTCTTTCCTTCATTTCCTTCAACACATTCATTCCCTTTTTGTTTGCCATCGGTCTTTTGGGGGAGGGGGGCTATCTAGGCATAAGCGAAACATCTACCACTTGTCAACAGCTTGTCAAAGGTCCCGAGTGCCCCGGGGGTAAGGCGGGGACACAAAGCAAAAAAGCTTGTCAAAGGCTATCATTTTCTTTTTTCCCTCACATCGGCATCTTTTCTGCACCCTCACCTTGAATTATGGCCAGCACTCAGGAATCAAACAACCCCACAAAAAAAAAATAGGACCATGTTGCTTTGTTTACCCAATACCTAAATTCACCTGCTCTGCATGTCACTTCAAAAGGTCAGCACGCAATTTGCATCACAACAGCACTCTACTTGACAGCCATCAGAGGGGGTTCATAGCACTCCTTGTTGCTAGAGCTGCAAAACTCATGTTTGCTGTCACCAGCTCCAACACACTGGTGAACGTGTGCCCTGCAGGCCCTCGCGCACACGGGCTATCCCCAAGCAAATGATATGACTGCAGGAATACTGCGGAACTATATTAATGCTGTGCCCATTGGGTGGGCACCCAGGACCTGGTCCCTTAATGTTCCAATATACTGTGGGGTTGCAGTGTTTATAACAGGCCAGCAGTTTGAGCCCTAAAGAAGGCTGTTGATACACTGGTAATGCATGCCCATGTCGGCGATCCTCAACTCTTTCAACGCCAGACAGGAGGCGGAGGGGCTTCGTGAGAAAAAGGATGGAGCCCCATCAGTCACGGTCCATAAAAATGAAGAAAACAATGCAAACAGAGCTCAGCTCCATCCGTATCTACATTCCCCACGAACACCTGGTGGTCGTGGCGCGTCCACCCCTATGGGGGGGATAGATAAGCAGTGTGGCAATCTGGGAATATCACTCCCAATCATGCCCATCCAAAATACACCAAACCTCATTCCGCCGAGTAGCCAGGCTGAAAATCGCATTGTACTGCGCTACCATGAATTTGTCCTTACTGTACTGTGACACCTTCAAACCATCTCGTTCCACTATCTTCTCCAAGAATGCTGCATTCGCCTCAACATTCTTGGGGGTGGCTTCCTCTGGGAACTCATACACTGCCACAACAAAGCTATCTTCCTCTGCCACCTCGATGCTGTCGAACTCGGGGGCAGGTACGGCTTCCAATTGGGGCCGGTTCGGCATCGCAAAATTCAGGGGCCATTCCATGGTTTTCTCACCATCCCCTTCCTTGGGGATTCTGAACAATGCGGGGACCATGGGAGCCACTTCTGCATCCCTGGAGTATCGCCCCAAACGGTCGTACGCCTCAGGCCTTCTCTGGTAGACAGTTTTGACCACTGTCCGCTTGGGGTACTGCCGAACAGAGTAGTACTTTGCCCTTCTCAAAAGGAGGTATGGCAACTCAGCCCCCATTGCAGAAACCGCCTGCCAAAAAGGACAAGAAGTGCACTGGGGGCAAATAGAGCGACAAATAGCGAGGGGGGTGCCTGTCCACAGGGTTTTTTGGGCTGTGCAGTGTTGAATCAGGGGAAACTGAGCGCGCGATCCCGATTGCCAGGCAGGGACATCCCTTTTGTCGGGTTCTGCGGCAGGTCGCGAGCCAGGTCAGTGCTGCGTGGTGCTGGTTCTGGTGATGGTGATGGTGCTGATGGTGCTCGTGTTGTGGCTAGGTTTGAATTGGGGTGTGTTGCTGCCGCTGCTGGGATTAATCTACTGTATTCTAAGATGCGCTGACATTTCAGAAAAATGTTTCAGGCATTTCAGAAAAACATTTCAGAAAAATGCCAAACCGCAACAATTGTAGTCAAAACTGCTGAGACAAAAGGAGGTGGGGTTGCCTTACAATGATGTATGCCCCTCTTAGGGGAAAAAAAAGGTACAAAATATCCAAACCTGAGAAAAAATCAATACAAAAATGCAAGAACAGAAATGTGAAAAACAAGGTCTTGGACAAATACCAACCAGACTGCATGCACACACATGCATATCTGGTAGTGGAGAACCCTCCCCAAAAAAATGGGGGATAAAACCCCCCCTACCCCTCCCCCCCGTGGCTTTATTCCCCATTTTTTGGGGTGATAAACCCCCGTTTTTTGGGGAAAAAAGGTGATCCCCCCCCCCCCCGCCCTCTCCCATCCAAGGGAAGGTACAAGCAGTAACAAATTGCAGGGTTTCCCACTGATTCGGAATAAAACAAATTTTTTGATGCGGAAATATTCGAAAATATTCAGAAATATTCAGAAATATTCAGAAATATTCGGAGTGTATAAAAACATACTTTTGCTATTTGTAAATGCCTGTGGATGTCCTCTGGATATTTGCTGTTCATACCACAGGTCCCATACTCCCAATTTCTGTACCCTGAATTTGCCACAGTTTGAATGAGCATGAAACGCGGGAATTCATCACAGAAACGTACAACAACCAGTGCCCAGTAATGTTTTACTTCTCCACAAACCTCTGCTCATGTCATCTGGAAATTGAGCAGCCCATTTGGCTGCAGTAATATGTTTGCCACGCTTTCTTGCTTGCAATGGTTGTTTACCCGATGGTGCTGGTTGTTGCTTGCTCTGATGGAAATTCATCAAGTGTAGGCACAGGCATGGATGTGTTGACAGAGCTGAAAAATCGGGGGGAAGGAGTGTGCACCATACCCAGAGTACATCCCCCACAACACAGGAGCCCCCCCCCCCCCCCGTAGCCCCCCAAAACCCGAATGCGCACCCTTCTCATATTCGTAAATATTCGGATATATTCGGAATATTCGGAATTAGCAGGTCCAGCTCTGATTCGGAAATATTCGGAAATATTCGGAAATATTTGTTTCCGAATGAGCGGGAAACCCTGCAAATTGCTAAGCAGTGCCACTCACCTGCGAAACTGCAAACACGCACACTTACGGAGGCCCCTGCTTTCAGAAACACCGCCCTGTGCAAGAAGCTGCGGCCATTCTTATCTGAATCTAGTCAACCGCCAGCAATTGGTGGACCAAATGTAAGAGGGCACCACGATTCCGGGTTTTTCGCAAGTTAGGGAAGATCGTGTCTGAAAGACAGCATTCAAATGCGCATAGGCTTGTCCATAGAATGCAGGGGTTGAGCGTCCAATGTGCTATATGTGAGGGGTTCAGCGAAACAAGCTTGCCATCTGCACCTTGAGCCTTCCCCTTCGTGTACATGGCGCACAAGAAGGACTAGCAGACATGGACTAACTCTGCTCATGAGAGGCCCTACCGTGCTCATGTGTAAACCATTGCAACGAGTCGTTTGATGCCCATGTAGGGCCGGCCACCCTTGAGGCATCTGTGCCCCCAGGGGGGGGGGGTACGGCTGCCCCTGGTGACGCCCAGGGATAGGAGTGTCTGCCTTGTCACAGGTTGTACACGGCCTGCTGTTGACACAGGCCCTGCATCCCTGTGATTTCCAGGACCCAAGTCCACTGTCAGGCCAGGCCACCACTGTGCTACTGGGTGACATGGGTGACAGCACACCATCTTCGCTGCACACACACACACACACACACACACACACGTAAGACGCGACAACAGGCACTTGTGAAGGCGCTGAGTGCTCAATTCTCATCAGTTGGACAGTCAAACAAGACAAAACATGTTCAACGCCAATAGGCGCCTTTCTGCCACACACACACACACACACACACACACACACACACACACACACACACACACACACATACACACACATACACACACACGGTCTGGCACCTTCTGCTTACACGACAGGGGGTAGGGAGGTAAAAAGAAGGGGAAATGGTGAGAGGAAAAATGGGGGGCAGGGCAAGATGGGATGGTTGCATGAGAATATGGGAACCTGCATCGTACAACAACCAACCGTAGTTGTACTATGTACGTACGTGCAGCACCGATGACAGATAGCACAATCATCTGGCCTAGCACTACAGACTATTGAGCTTGTGTACAGGCATGTCATGAATTACAATACCATAGCACCTGACTTGGCTTTGCCATATGAGGACATACCATCTATTCCCAATGGCAGAGGTCTTCTTCAAAAAACCAACACTAGGTGCACATCTGCCAACAACATTCACCTTTGCAGACTAATGGCATGTACATCCAAAATCACAGCACCATAGCGCATGTCTCACATCTGGTATGAGGGGTGTACACAGGTTCCCATTGCTAAATACCAACCTGTCAACACATGTTCCATTCAATGGCACCATGCACGTCGAGTAGCCGCCCACACCTCAACAAAAAATGCTGCTATGCCCCCTATGTGTACGCAAAAAAAAAAACACCAATATCCAGTGTCCCAAATGAAATTGGAATTTGAGGTGTGAGGAAGCGTGTGCCCCTTTTTGTGTCTTTTAGTCTCTTGTGTTTTTTGTCCAGGGGAACAGCATGCACATCCCTACACCATTTGATCGATCACAGGCAATTTCGACGGGAGAGGTGAGACTGGTTGAGGGGACTAAGGGATGACCTGTGGAACTGGGACTATTGGCGATGCGCCATGTCACCCCTTACTGTCTGTGGTGGTTGCGGCTTCTGGGAGCCCCGCACCCCATGTGGTCTGCACTGGATGGTCACTACGCTGACTGCTTGTTTGGACCAGCCTTCGTTTCTTCCTCATTGTCGTACCGGATGGAGGATTGAAGGAGGTCCGGCTAACATCCTTCTCGAGCTTGGGGTAAGGGCCAACAGGCACCAACAGGTGGGCCTAACCAGTGCCACATGGCCCCCCATGGGTCTTGATGCCACTTGCGTCTGGCCCAACGGTCCCTGGGGGTTGCCAGGGGCCACCGGAAAAAATCAATGTTTTCAGCCAACCCATGCTGGCCTGGCCGGGGCCCCATAGAGGGGGCGATCTTGGGTACCAAGAGATTGACATTGCGACCCCGTCATTGGTTAGGGGGTCCATAGAGAGGAGGAAAAAATTCAATGGGACCTGGGTCTGGATTGACGAAAAGTGACCGCAATAGGTCAATCAAGTCCCCCCGCCCCCCCCCCCTGCAAAAAGGGGGCACCAAGCAGGGCAAGGGGGGGGGACAAAGCCCTGAGATGCTGCTGCTCTCTGGGAACTTGGCGGCATCAATGGATTTCTCGCGACTCCCAAAGATCCACCAAAGCTGCTGTGCTGGCCCACCGTCTCTCTGTGGTGGCAAGTTGGGGCACCAACACATGAAGGATCCACACGGCAATAATCTTCAGTGCGGAGTGCAAACCCTCTGCCATGGCGGATGGCGGGGTGCCCCGCAGCTCTACAGGAGCGCAAACAGCGGTGTGTTCTTGAATTCACCAGGCTTGCAAAGCGTTAAAGCCGCAATGCCTTCTCCTTGCCTGGGAGCGGACCATCCCCTGCACCACTGGCATTTGCTTATCTGTTGACTGACTAGGGGGGGGAGGCTGAGGGATCAAAATCGAAAAATTCATTGAGGGATAGTTTCATCTCCCAAAATGATCATTTTACAAGGTTGAAACATCCAATTTCATGCATTAGGGTACGCTGTGCGAATACCCCGAAAAAAATGAGGGTATGTGGCATTTGCTGCTGCGCTTGATCTAATAACCTCTCTTCAAGGTGATTGTTCAGTGCAAAAATCTTGCTTTAAGCAACACCAAAGAAGAATGGTAACATTCTCATCAGTCGCTGTTGCTGCTGCTGGGGCAGGGTTTGGTGTTGGGCTGAGGTTCGAGGTTTGGTGGAGCTAGTGCTGGTATTTGTGCTAGTCGCTGCTGCCAGTGCTAGAGCTGGTATTCGGTAACAGCGTTGGTGCTGGTGCTGTACTAGTGCGAGTGCTAGGGCTGAGTGTGGCGGAAGTACTGGGGCTGGAGCTGGGTTTGACTGTGGTCGTGGCTGTTGTGGCAGTAATTGTGCTTCGGAAGTGGGGCTGGTGCTGGTGCTGGATGGCGTGTTTGGTAAGGAGTGTGGCGATGGGCTAAGAGTGGGGCACAGACCTTCTGCTCGGGGGCCAATTGGCCAAGAAAATCTGCAACTCCCGTCAAAACAGATTGGGGTTCATATCTGCCATTCACCAAATTGATCGAGTCCCAATAGTCCTGGAAAGATGTAGGGCAGGGCTCTGTGATGGCAGGCTGGAAACAAATCAGGACAGGGATGGGCAGCAGTGAGCCTGCTGCCCTGATACCCCTCCGGCGTACCTGGCGACCCATGGTCGACCACCCTTGCGCTGCCCCTTCCTGCAATGGAAAGGGGAGGGCAAGAGGTCCAGAGGAAGGATCATGGTAGGTCATCGGTCGTCTGGTGTGGCAATACCTATTCCTCTACCAATACCTCCTCCTATTCCTCTACCAATACCTCCTCCTATTCCTATACCAATACCTATCCCTATTCCAATACCTATTCCTGTCCCTGGAGGTTTGGGCATCAGTCTCATCTTACATCAATAGCACATACCACAGCCAAGCCATTGCTTAGTGACCCCCGGGGGAGGGGGGTTGTTTGGGGCCCTGGAAAGCCCTGGCCGACCGGCCCACCCACCCACATCAGAAAAATTTTCCTTGGGCGCAAAAGGAAATTTATTAAAGGGGCCAAAGATTTTGGGCCGAGTTTAGGTACACAAACTTTTTTTTGGCATCAACCAGGGTGTCAACCACACTAAGCAATGGCCTGACCACAGCGTGCTAAGAACCCTCGATCGTTGATATGACTCAGAGAGCACACTGCTTGACGAGCGTACACTGGGGTGCGGTGTGTGCTGTGTGGCCCCTCCTCAGCAATGTCCCGGACTCGCTCAGGCGATGCAATGCCCCAGTCCCAATCCGCTGGCGGCATCTGCGAGCACCCTTCCTGCATAGGCCCACACCGGCAACGTCCAGGTGTGGTGTGGTGTGGTGTGGTGTGGTGTGGTGTGGTGTGGTGTATCATGGTGTGGTGTGGTGTGCTGAAGGCGCTGTCACCAAAAGGGAATGGCCGGGATGGTCTTGCAGGCAGAAAAATGCAAGCCAGGAGGCTGTGTGTCTAAGCCTGCGCTGTGTGCAGTGTGTTTCGTACCTAGGAGAGTGGGGTGAGGTGACCATGACGGGGCCAGTCTCAATTCAGGGCTGCCCAGGGGACGCCCTGCCGCTCCGCTTGGTGCGGCTGGAGTTCTCGGAGTGCTCACGCCATCGTACCTCCTGGGCACACGGGCCTTGATGAGGCCGTCTTGAGCTCTGGTGTGGGCCAGCCACATTGTGTGTGACTCTGACAGTTCCTGGATGAACTCCATTTCCAATCCTGTCCCCGTCGTGGTGTGGTGTGGTATGGTGTGGTGTGGTGTGCCGAAGGCGCTGTTACCAAAAGGCAAAGGCCGGGATGTCTACCCACGGGTAAAGGTAAACGGGCTGGGCTGTGTGTGTTGTGTGCGCGCTGTGTGTAAGTGTGTCGTGGCATAGCCGGACCAGTGCACTCTCGCACTTGGCCGACCCTGCCTTGCCGACGCCTGCGCGCAGTCACACAGGGTCCCATTGGCCCACTGCACCCTGCGTGCCGCGCTGCACCACCAGTGCCTTCTGTGTGGTGCCGCACTGCTTGGTGCTCTGCACCACACTGCACTGTGTGTGCCCTGCTGCACTGTTGCTCACTGCCTGGGCGCAGTGGGCAGTGGACCTCCTTCAATGCACTGCCCCACTGCCTGGGCGCAGTGGGCAGTGGACCTCCTGCAACACACTGCCTCACTGCCGGGGGGCAGTGGGCAGTGGACCTCCTTCAATGCACTGCCCCACAGCCTGGGGGCAGTGGGCAGTGGACCTCCTGCAATGCACTGCCTCACTGGCTGGGGGCAGTGGGCAGTGGAAGCCCTGCAATGCACTGCCTCACTGCCTGGGGGCAGTGGACATGCAATGCACTGCCTCACTGCCTGGGGGCAGTGGACAGTGCAAATCCTGCAACGCACTGCCTCACTGCCTGGGGGCAGTGGGCAGTGCAACTCCTGCAATTCACTGCCCCACTGCCTGGGGGCAGTGGGCAGCGCAACTCCTGCAATGCACTGCCTCACTGGCTGGGGGCAGTGGGCAGTGGAACCCCTGCAATGCACTGCCTCACTGCCTGGGGGCAGTGGACATGCAATGCACTGCCTCACTGCCTGGGGGCAGTGGACAGTGCAAATCCTGCAACGCACTGCCTCACTGCCCGGGGGCGGTGGACAGTGCAACTCCTGCAATGCACTGCCCCACTGCCTGGGGGCAGTGGGCAGCGCAACTCCTGCAATGCACTGCCTCACTGCCCTGGGGCAGTGGGCAGTGGAACTCCCGCAATGCACTGCCTCACTGCCTGGGGGCAGGGGGCAGTGGAACTCCCGCAATGCACTGCCTCACTTGCCTGGGGGCAGTGGGCAGTGCAACTCCTGCAATGCACTGCCTCACTGCCTGGGGGCAGTGGACAGTGCAAATCCTGCAACGCACTGCCTCACTGCCCTGGGGCAGTGGGCAGTGCAACTCCTGCAATGTACTACCCCACTGCCTGGGGGCAGTGGGCAGTGGAACTCCTGCAATGCACCGCCCCACTGCCTGGGGGCAGTGGGCAGTGCAACTCCTGCAATGCACTGCCTCACTGCCCTGGGGCAGTGGGCAGCGGAACTCCTGCAATGCACTGCCTCACTGCCTGGGGGCAGTGGGCAGTGCAACTCCTGCAATGCACTACCTCACTGCGTGGGGGCAGTGCAACTCCAACTCCTGCAATGCACCGCCTCACTGCCCTGGGGCAGTGGGCAGTGAAACTCCCGCAATGCACTACCTCACTGCCTGGGGGCAGTGGGCAGTGGAACTCCTGCAATGCACTGCCCCACTGCCTGGGGGCAGTGGGCAGTGGAACTCCTGCAATGCACCGCCTCACTGCCCCCGGGGCAGTGGGCAGTGCAACTCCTGCAATGCACTGCCTCACTGCCTGGGGGCAGTGGGCAGTGCAACTCCTGCAATACACTGCCGCACTGCTTGGGGGCAGTGGGCAGTGCAACTCCTGCAATGCACTGCCGCACTGGCTTGGGGGCAGTGGGCAGTGGACCTCCGGCAATACACTGCCGCACTGCCTGGGGGCAGTGAGCAGTGCAGCTCCTGCATTACTCTGCCCCACTGCCTGGGGGCAGTGGACAGTGCAACTCCTGCAATGCACTGCCTCACTGCCTGGGGGCAGTGGGTAGCGGAACTCCTGCAATGCACTGCCTCACTGCCTGGGGGCAGTGGGCAGTGGAACTCCTGCAATGCACTGCCCCACTGCCTGGGGGCATTGGGCAGTGCAACTTCTGCAATGCACTGGTGGGTGGGTGCGCGCGCGAGGGGGACGGGGGTGCGGTGAGCTCAGCCGCAGAGCGTCACCGTGCGGCCGACCGGACGGAGGAGCGGCCGGGGCTGGCCAAAGTCGGCCGGGGAGCCCGCGGCGCTCGAGGTGTCGGGGGGGGCGCGGTCAGCGGTGGGGCCCGCACCCCGCTCGGCGGGGCCGCACTGCCTGGGGGCAGTGGGCAGCGCAACTCTTGCACTGCACTGCCTCACTGCCCTGGGGCAGTGGGCAGCGGAACTCCTGCAACGCACTGCCTCACTGCCTGGGAGCAGTGGGCAGTGCAACTCCTGCAACGCACTGCCTCACTGCCTGGGGACACTGGGCAGTGCAACTCCTGCAATGGGTGGTCGGAGTGTAGTGCCGGGCCTGTGGGGATGTACTATTGGGCGCACCGGCCTGGGGGGATGGGGAGTCCAACCCAGGGGGTGGTCGGGGCATCCTTCAAGGCCTATGGGGGGCCATCATCTTCGGAGAACCGGGCGCACCGGCCTGGGGGGGACGGGGAGTCCAGGCCAGGGGGTGGTCGGAGCCTCTTGCAGGGCCCATGGGGAGGCGTCATCCGCTAAAAACCGGGCACACCGGCCTGGGGGGGACGGGGAGCCCAGCCCAGGGGGCGGTCGGAACCTCCTGCAAGGCCCATGGGGAGCCATCATCTTCCAATAACCGGGCGCACCGGCCTGGGGGGGACGGGGAGTCCAGCCCAGGGGGTGGTCGGAGCCTCCTGCAAGGCCAGTGGGGGGCCAATATCATCGGAGAACCGGGCGCACTGGCCTGGGGGGGACGGGGAGTCTAGCCCAGGAGGTGTCCGGAGCCTCCTGCCAGGCCTACGGGGGGCCATCTTCTTCAGAGAACCGGGCGCACCGGCCCGGGGGGGACGGGGAGTCCTGCCCAGGGGGCGGTCGGAGTCTCCTGCCAGGCCAAGGGGGGGCCATCTTCTTCAGAGAACCGGGCGCACCGGCCCGGGGGGGACGGGGAGTCCTGCCCAAGGGGTGTTCGGAGCCTCCTGCCAGGCCAGTTGGGGGCCAGTATCTTCGGAGAACCGGGCGCACCGGCCCGGGGGGGATGGAGAGTCCTACCCAGGGGGTGTTCGGAGTCTCCTGCCAGGCCAAGGCGGGGCCATCTTCTTCAGGGGGGGACGTGGGCAGTGGAACTCCCGCAATACACCGTCTCACTGCCTGGGAGCAGTGGGCAGTGCAACACCTGCAATGCATTGCCTCACTGCCTGGGGGCAGTGGGCAGTGCCACTCCTGCAATCCACTGCCGCACTGCCTGGGGGCAGTGGGCAGTGCAGCTCCTGCAATGCACTGCCTCACTGGCTGGGGGCAGTGGGCAGTGCAACTCCTGCAATGCACTGCCTCACTGCCCTCGGGCAGTAGGCAGTGCCACTCCTGCAATGTACTGCCTCATTGCCTGGGGGCAGTGGGCAGTGGAACTCCTGCAATGCTCTGCCCCACTGCCTGGGGGCAGTGGGCAGCGCAACTCCTGCAATGCACTGCCTCACTGCCCTGGGGCAGTGGGCAGTGGAACTCCCGCAATGCACTGCCTCACTGCCCGGGAGGAGTGGGCAGTGCAACTCCCGCAATGCACTGCCTCACTGCCCGGGAGGAGTGGGCAGTGCAACTCCTGCAATGCACTGCCTCACTGGCCGGGGGCAGTGGGCAGTGCAACTCCTGCAACGCACTGCCTCACTGCCCTTGGGCAGTAGGCAGTGCCACTCCTGCAATGCACTGCCTCACTGCCTGGGGGCAGTGGGCAGTGGAACTCCTGCAATGCACTGCCCCACTGCCTGGGGGCAGTGGGCAGTGGAACTCCTGCAATGCACTGCCGCACTGCCTGGGAGCAGTGGGCAGCGCAACTCCTGCTATGCGCTGCCTCACTGCCTGGGGGCAGTGGGCAGTGAAACTCCCGCAATACACCGCCTCACTGCCCGGGAGGAGTGGGCAGTGCAACTCCTGCAATGCACTGCCTCACTGCCTGGGGGCAGTGGACAGTGCAACTCCTGCAATGCACTGCCTCACTGCCTGGGAACAGTGGGCAGTGCAACTCCTGCAATGCACTGCCTCACTGCCTGGGGGCAGTGGGCAGTGCCACTCCTGCAACCCACTGCCGCACTGCCTGGGGGCAGTGGGCAGTGCAGCTCCTGCAATGCACTGCCTCACTGCCTGGGGGCAGTGGGCAGTGGAACTCCCGCAATACACCGCCTCACTGCCTGGGAACAGTGGGCAGTGCAACTCCTGCAATGCACTGCCTCACTGCCTGGGGGCAGTGGACAGTGCAACTCTTGCAATGCACTGCCTCACTGCTTGGGAACAGTGGGCAGTGCAACTCCTGCAATGCACTGCCTCACTGCCTGGGGGCAGTGGGCAGTGCAACTCCTGCAATGCACTGCCTCACTGCCTGGGGGCAGTGGGCAGTGGAACTCCTGCAATACACCGCCTCACTGCCCGGGAGGAGTGGGCAGTGCAACTCCTGCAATGCACTGCCGCACTGCCTGGGGGCAGTGGATAGTGCAACTCCTGCAATGCACTGCCTCACTGCCTGGGGGCAGTGGGCAGTGCAACTCCTGCAATGCACTGCCTCACTGCCTGGGGGCAGTGGGCAGTGCAACTCCTGCAATGCACTACCGCACTGCCTGGGGGCAGTGGGCAGTGCCACTCCTGCAATCCACTGCCGCACTGCCTGGGGGCAGTGGGCAGTGCAGCTCCTGCATTGCACTGCCTCACTGGCTGGGGGCAGTGGGCAGTGCAACTCCCGCAATGCACTGCCTCACTGCCTGGGGGCAGTGGGCAGTGGAACTCCTGCAATGCTCTGCCCCACTGCCTGGGGGCAGTGGGCAGCGCAACTCTTGCAATGCGCTGCCTGACTGCCTGGGGGCAGTGGGGAGTCCAGCCCAGGGGGTGGTCGGAGTGTCCTGCAGGGCTCGTGGGGACGTAGAACCGGGCACACCGGCCTGGGGGGATGGGGAGTCCAGCCCAGGGGGTGGTCGGAGTTTCCTGCAGGGCCTGCGGGGATGGACAACCGGGCCCACCGGCCTGGGGGGACGGGGAGTCCAGCCCAGGGGGTGGTCGGAGTTTCCTGCAGGGCCTGTGGGGGCGTAGAACCGGGCACACCGGCCTGGGGGGACGGGGAGTCCAGCCCAGCGGGTGGCCGGAGTGGTGTGGTGTGGTGTGGTGTGGTGTGGTGTGGTGTGGTGTGGTGTGCCGAAGGCGCTGTTACCAAATGGCAAAAGGCCGGGATGTCTACCCAAGGGCAAAGGTAAACGGGCTGGGCTGTGTGTGTGGCGTGCGCCCTGTGTGTAAGTGTGTTGTTGCATTGCCAGACCAGTGCACTCCCGCAATGCACTGCCTCACTGCCCTGGGGCAGTGGGCAGTGGACCTCCTGCAATACACTGCCTCACTGCCTGGGAGCAGTGGGCAGTGCTACTCCTGCAATGCACTGCCTCACTGCCTGGGGGCAGTGGGCAGTGGAACTCCTGCAATGCACTGCCCCACTGCCTGGGGGCAGTGGGCAGTGCAACTCCCGCAATGCACTGCTTCACTGCCTGGGGGCAGTGGACAGTGCAACTCCTGCAATGCACTGCCTAACTGCCCTGGGGCAGTGAGGCAGTGGAACTCCTGCAATGCACTGCCCCACTACCTGGGGGCAGTGGATAGTGCCACTCCTGCAATGCACTGCCTCACTGCCTGGAGGAGGAGGAGGAGGAGGAGGAGCGCCTGCCGCGGTCCCACGTACGGTGAGCCTTGGCGTCGTCCCTCGGGGGCCCCACGCAGGCTCTGCCGAGGGAGTCCTCCGTCTTACCTCCGCTAGAGTAAGACGAATCTCGTCGCACACCTGAGAACGCTCCTCCCAGCAGGCCGTCTGGGTCACAACGCCGGTGTACGACAACGCTACGGTCCGATCTGCTCTCCGGTCCCGGCCACCGACTGCCCCGAACTGTCCTGGATCCACCCGAGTCAGCGTTCCAAGATCAACGTGAGCTGAGAAGGTATGGGTCTCCCGGGGCATCACCCCCGACTTAGAACGCCACCGGACAAGGAGCGCGGTCCGGCACGACTGCGCGCTGTACTGGGACGACCCGGGCGCGGGAGTTCGAGGGCGGGTCACGGGCGGGGCCATGGCCACGGGACGGGCCGACCCATGGCCACCTGCATGTCCTTGAAGACCGTGCGGGGGCCTTGGGAAGCCGCAGTGAGGATGGCCGAGAACGCCGAGTGCAGGGCGGCACACCACGAGGGGATCACATCTCCATGGAAGCCAGCCTCCAGGCTCCGTCCGTTGCCACCGTAATGGATGGCCCAGAGGCGGCGTCGGTCCGGGAGAAGGGGGGTAAGCCCGTGCCGGCCGAGACTGTCCAAGACGACCACATCATGGGCCTCCATCTCGATGTCCTGCCGGACGTCGCGTGGTATCTGGTTGCTCTCAATGTACACATACAGGACTCGGTACGGACTGCACGTGTTCCGGGTGGAATTGGCGGCCTTCACCTTGGGGGCCAGGAGGAGGTCCCCGGACAGCCACAGGCCCAGGAGGACGTCCCAGGCCGGCCACCTGGGCGATCCAGGCGTCGGGGCCCAGTTGGCCACGTGATACCACGCCCGCGAGGGGCGGCCGGTGAGGGATTGGTTCACGGGGCCTCCCTTCTGGGGGGAGAAGTGGTCGGCAAGAGGTAGGACGGGCACCGCGTGCCGCTTATGTAGGAGGACGGTGGTAAGAACGACGTCGCAGAGCAGGCGACGGAGACGCGCAGGACGCAGACCCCTGTGCAGCAGGGCATCCCTGTGTGGCGTGGAGATGGTTCCGAGACGACCAATAGTGTAGGTGGCGATGGTGTGGTGGGCCGGGGAGCCATCCACAGCCAGCATGAACGGCTCGTCCCCCCAAAGGACGAGGGTGCCCCAAGCAGTGGGCGTACAGTGGCGCCAGGCATGGCACCTTTGGGAGAGTCGGGCCGCAAGCCACCGATGGTAGTGGGCGCGGATGAGCGGGTCAAGCGGGCAAGAGAGGACGTGGTCCCCGGAGGCGGGCATGCTGCAGAGGGGGCAGGGCGTGTCCCTCGGGGGGAACAGGGAGAGGCGGATGCCGGTGACCGTGAGGTGGTCCCCCCACGTGATGAGGCCGTGGCTGACGACGTTGGCGTACTCGTTGAGGGCGGGGTGGCGCTGAGGCGGGGGGGATGCAGAGTAGGCGTGGTGGGAGGCGAGCAAGGCGCGGCGCGCGTGGGGCACGGCGTCGTGGACCTGGAGGCCCGCGTGGGAGAAGCAGACGCGGGGTTGCTGCAGGGGGCCGAGCCACCCCACGGCGTCTGGGCAGGTGTCCGCAGCTCGCCCTGCCGCCTCGTCTACCTGGTCCAGCAGGGCATCGAGCCAAGTGCCGGCGATATGGGAATAGAGGTGACGGGGAGGGGCGTGACCGTGGGCCATGTCGCGACACGCTCTTATGAGATCTCCTTGTAGCGAGTCCTCCGGCTCGCGACGCCCTTCCTGGGCTGTGATGTACCCTTTGCAGTCCGCAAAGTGCCACGCACCGGATTGGAAGCCGAAGGCAGGGACGGCCGAAGGCCCCCTGGCGGTGAGGGCCACCCATGCCGTGTACAGCTCCGCCGTGTAGGCGTTGTCCAGCCTCAAGGGGATGGGGACGGGGTACACCTGGTACCGGAGGGTGACGGGGCAGAACACCGCCACTGCCCCGCCGCAGCGCCGGGTCTTCGGGCACCACGACGCGTCGTGGAGGATCCCATAGTTCTCAGGGAGCCAGGAGAACGTGGGGACTGTCGCAGTCACCGCTTGGCAGCGCCTAACCGGGGGGGCGGTGCCGACCGGCGGAGTGGGGCGGGGTGACGCCCGGGGCCACCCCTTCCGCCGCGCGTCCTCTGTACTGCGATGGCTTGCAAGCATCCACGCATGGGTGTCCTGGACCTCGAGTCCGGGGGACGACAGGGCCAGCACATGGGGGGTGTGGCGTGGCAGATGGCTTTCAGGGGGCAAGTGGATGGCAATGTCGCACCGGTGGCACAGGGCGACAAACAGATCGTGATCCGTGGGGTGTGCAGTGCACCGGAGCCCGAGCTCTGAGGTGAGGCAGGGCTGGGAAGGATGGAACCGCCAGAGGGCAGTCAGGAGCCCGTGGCGCGTGGACCGGCAGACCAGGGGGTTGGGGTGGTTCAGATGCCGGATGTAGACGCCGAAGAAGTTAGCAAACCCAACTACCGGCGCCGGGGGGACACCGACTCCCCCTTCGGGGACCTCGCGGAGGAAGTGGGCAGAGGCGGAGAGGGCCCACCCAGCGGTGGCGCGCATGGCCGAGGCGGTCATGGCGTCCAGCACGCGCAGGGCCCCGTAGGAGGGGGGGCGGACACTGGTAAACCAGTTGACCGTCCCGTGACAATTGGCGGTATACATGGCGAGGGGGTAGTGGGCGGGAAGTCGCGGGGCGCGGAGCGCTCGGCACGCAGCGCGGGTGCCCGAGAACAGGCGCCTGGAGTCGACGGGATGGAAGAGGTGGGGAAGGGCATGGCGGCCAAGGACGCGGACGTAGTCCTGGCTCGTGGCACAGCGCACGGGGTGACCATTGAGGTATACCGTGTCGTTGAGGAAATGGACCTGGCCATCGCGCATGTCGGTGCCGACCAAGACTGTTTTGGTCGGGTCAGAGTGGAGGTTGGTGAGGCGGCCTGCCCTCTCAATGCCGCTGGCGAGGGCGGGCAAGTGGCAACGGTCGCCGGGCAGCCACTGGGTATCATCCATCAGGAGAACCCGGTTCAGCGGGCCCGCGGGGGTGCCGGCGGGGGGGACGGAACGGCAGGCTTCGTGTCCCCGAACTTCGCCATATATGCAGTACTTCATGCCGGACACGGGGCACCCTTGCCCCGTGCCGGCCCCCAGCCGGGTGGAGGACGGAGAGCGACCGTCAGTCCCCCCCATGTGCACCTCAAGGGCGCGGTCATGGTGCTGAAGGGTCGCGGCGTCGGCCGGGGAGATCCCTGCGGCGGTCAGGACGGCGTACTCGGTGGTGTGGTTGATGGAGCCATACGCGTGGCGGACATCGTCCGACAGGACCCACGCCTCGAGGTGCCGGCGCCAGCGGTCCCACCATACATCGTGGAGGACGCGGAGTAGCTCCACGGAGGAGCAGTGCGGGGACATCACGAACTGGTAGGGCGGCAGGATGCCGCCCTGAACCAGGCGGGGCTGGTAGTGGTCTTTGATGAGGGCGGCCGTGAGCTTCCATAACGTGGCCAGATTGGTGAGCGGCCTGCCGTTTGCAATGGGGCCGTGCGGCGTCTTTTTCGGAAGGTTGATGAAATCTGCAGAGTGCGCCTGGGGCACGGGTACCCAACGGAGAATACTGTTGATCAGGTCCACAATCGTCGCAAATTGGGCATCCTCCAATTGCCCGAACAGCCGGTACTCCAGTAAATCGTGGTACGGCACAGTGGCCGCCGCCCGGCGGATGATGGCTCGCAAGTTTGCGGTGGTGGCGTTGGGTGGTGGGCCGAGCGGCCTGCCCTCCCATCCCGTGATGGTTCGGACGCGCACGAGTGAGAGTGCCTCAAGAGGGGCAAGGTGCCTTTGGCGTAGCTGGTCCAACGCAACGGCGGCTTGTTGATGGAGAGGCACCGGGACGCCTACCACGTAGACAGGATCCGCCGGGGGTACATAGCGCGCCCCTAACGTGCGGCGGTAGTCCACTTTGGTGGGCTGGCCAGGGGCAGCGGGTAGGGGCGCCAGCCCTACATCCTTCTCCAGAATGAGAACGTCCCAGGCCGCTCGGATGCGTTCTTTGAGACGGGCGACCTCCACGAGGTGCGACGATTGGGATGCCCAGTCTGGGTAGGCGGGGGTGTAGCGTTGAAGGTTGGTGACGTGGACACGTATCGTCGATAGTACCGGCTGGCTGGGGACGGGGGGCCCGTAGGCAGCCGTAGCTGCGGCGTATAGCGCCGAGGTCACCTCGGTATAGCGTGGCTGCGTGTGGGGCGCGCCTGAGGGCGGCGCAGTGAGTTTGGCCCGAAAAGTGTCGTTGAGGGTGCGGAGCTGGCTGGCGAGGGGCTCCCGCGGGATGGGGAAGCGACCCTTTTTCGAAGGGCACACCAATTGGGGCGCTGGCGGGAGGTCATGGAGGGTGGCATTCACGGGTAGGTGGTCAGATGGGAAACTGGAGTCGGAGCGCACCTCCGTGGTGTGGGCTGCTTCCGAAGGGGCGCGGAGGAAGATGTGGTCCAGGGGAACGGCGAAACCTTGCGGGCTCACCCACGTGGGGGCCTCAGCAAGGGGGTGCACACGGCGCATCCCAAGGCGTGCGAGCGTGGGGAGGACGAGGTCATAGAGGGAGGTAGGGGAGACAGGGAGGTGCGAGACCCAGCGGCAATTGGCGTTCAGGTCCCCTGTCAGGACAACCACTCTAGCCGGGGTGAGGAGGAGGTACGGGTATACCCAATCCAGGATTTCTTGGAGGGTGTCGAGGTTCCCGTCGGCGGGGAAGTACACGTTGGCGTGGCAGTGGGTCACGCCCGCCATGGTAAAGTGTGTGACGAGGGCTCGTCCCGACGGGTGGGCGCTGTGGCTGGTCACGACCAGGTCCGGGGTCCTGTAGAGGAGAGTGGCACATCCCCCGGCCACTCTTGCTGGTGCCTAGATGGTGTGGTATAGGGGATGCACCCGTTGGATGATCAGGGGTCCCGCTTCCTGAACATGCAGGGCTAGCGGGTACTGGCACTCGCGCACCAGGACGTCTAGGGCGCGGAGCTTAGGCCGCAGGGACATCTGCACGTTGAGGGTCATCACGTCCGGGCGGGGTGACACGTGGCCGGCGAGGGGGGGACCAGGGCAGGAGCCGGCGGCGGTGGAGTGCTGGGTTAGCTTGCGGTCCACGGCTGCGGGGAGGGCGCGAGGCAGGCCTCGCACCCACTTGCGGAGGTGCCGGTGGTGGTACGTGGCCGCTATCGCCAAGACACTGGCCCGGGTGAGGCCTGTGGCTGTGATGGAGACACGGCTGTGTAGGGATTGTGGGAGGACCACGTGGTGGTGCTCGGGCAAGATGAAAGAGGTGGGGGGCAGGCCCTTGCGGCAAAGCTGCAACTGATGGGAGCCCGTCACCTGCACACAGTGCACGGCGCCCACTAACGACAGAACGTCACGGGGCCAGGGGTCCGCTCAGCTGCACGCCCGGTAATAGTGCACACCCACCGGCAGGTGCAGGCACATTTCGAGGGCGTAGGGGGGCGTGATGAACTGGGCAGTGCCTGGGGCCGGCACCGGTACCAGGCCCCACTCTCTGGGGGGGGAGCTGGGAGTGTATGCGCCCAGGTGCAGGTCCCGGACGTGGGGGACGCCGTCGAGGTGGGAGTGGCGGAGCTGAGACACAACGTCAGGGATGTCCTCGTTGCGCCCCGCCATGTCCCGGGCTACCGGTCTCGCGGATGCCGACCGAAGTACGGCTGGAAGCGGTGGGGGTCGGCTGGGGGGCTCCAGGGCGGGGGAGCGTAGGGGTTGTGGGCCATGGCCACCCGGGGGTCGTGGGGGTCCCCCGAGTACGGGTAGGGCTGGAGGGGGGCTGCTGCATGGTGGTCGTGGGGGCTGGAATGCGCTTGGGGTTCATCGCGGTACGCGGTACGACGCCTCTGCGGGGGGCTGTCGCGGCGATGGCCTGGGCTGCGGCGGCGGGACGGGGACCGGTCTGAGCGGCGGGGGCTGTACCTGCGCTGATATTTGGAGTCCGGTTCTCCTTCCGATCCTGACGTTGCCGTAAGGTCCACCTGATCGTCAGGGTCCCGTGGACGGCGCTGCTTCCCGCGGCTTCCCGGATGTGTTTTCCGGGGCGGATGGTCTCGGTCAGGGTCAGGCACCCAGGGCGTGAACGGTTGTTTCTTTGATTCGGCCCATGTCACTCGCCAGCCACGAGCCGTGTGCTGCCTGGTCAGTCGCATGCCTCGCTCATACTCTGCTGGTCGGACTCCGAGAATCGTGAATTTGGATGTATGGTTCAATTGTTCTTCAGTAATGGAGGAAAGGCCTGCGCCAAATTTATCCCTAAGGATACCACCGAGGAGTCCTGCATCAACTTCACCGGACGGCGGATCGTCGACTTCTTGCCAGCCGACCCACAGGGCTTTCGAGAAAACTTGCGGATCAATTTTTTGGGGCGTATACCCCTTCTTTTTCGCTGCGCCCTGTGCCTGGTTGGCGGCTGCAGCTTCTGCTGGGGAGGTGGCTGGGCTGTCAGTAACCCGTTGGACCGCAGGGGGGTTGGAGAGGAAGGAGCGCAGGACGTCCGCGATGCCGGGCAGGCTGGGCGCGTGGCTGTGGACCCAGGCCCACTGTTCCCGAATCGGCGACTGAGGGAGGGTGTTGACGTTCGCGCCGTACTGGCGGAAGAGCTGGAGGTGGAGCGCGTGCGCAACCTCGTCCTCACAGCCCTTGGGGATCTCCGGGATCCATTCCAGCAGGGAGGTCAGGGCGGCATCAGCAGGCGACGGCAGAGGCGACGGCGGCTGGGCAGTAGCGCCCGGCGCCCGAAAGGCAGAAACCGCCCTGGGCTTAGGGATCGGGTCCGGGACGGCGAACGACAACTCGGGTGCACGCGCAGGGGTCTCCGGGACCGGCACAGCGCTTGGCGCGGCCATAGCCCTGCGGAGACGTCGGCCAACTCCTCGAGGTTGGGTGCCTGGGGCGAGGTGAGAACTGCTGCGGCGAGTATGACCGGCACGAGGACCAGGAACTGCTGAGAGCCGGGGGGAGGCAGCTCGAATGAAGCCGGAACGGTACTGCGCACGGCGTTGGCGAACGTTGGCGGCGTGGACTGGAGGCCGTGGAGTCTGGTGGCGATGGATAGGAGGGGAGGAACCGACCTGATGAAGCTGTTGAGCCGAACGGCCTCGGCCTGCCGTTGTGCCGCGGCGTAACGCTGGGCCTGCTGCTGGGCATTATCTCGTTCTGTGTGCACCATGTCCAGATCCCGTGTGAGGGACTCCAGGTCGCTCCGTGCCACGGCCAGCTCCCGCTGCTGGGCCTCGTACTCGTCACGCAATTGAGCGTAGTCGGTGGAGTAGGCCGTGACATCCAGGTCCGGGACGAAAGGCTCCCCCACCTGGGAGGGACTGGGGGGGGCTGACCCGACGGCCGGGGCTGGCGACTCCGGAGGCGTGGGGTCCGTGGCAACTGGTGGCACCTGGGAGGCAGGCTCTGGGAGATTGAAAGAAAGCCTTGTCTGTTCGGGCAACAGTGATGAAGGCGATGGTTCGGACCCCGAAGGGATGGGCTTGTCTTGGGACTTGTACAGGGCTGACGCTGGGGTGAACGCCGCCGTGGCGAACAGAGTGCCGGCGGGGCTGGGCGCTGCTTGCCCTTTGGTGAGGTAAGGCGCGTGGCTGGGCGGTGTGAGCGGGGGCGGGCTGGCGGTGTCGGCGATGCCGGCCTGCAGCAGGGCAAGAGTGGGGGCTGTGGCCCAGGAATGTTCGCCAGCCTGCTCGATCTGATGCAGCAGCTCCACGCTGCGGATCGGCAGGACCGAGCATTCGAGCAGCGGCCGCAGCTGCTCGGGGGTCCACATGCCCTTGTTGCCGAGGGCGGGGGGCGTGGGAACCGGGGCTGGCGTGTACTGCCCTGTGAGGCAGACGGAGGAGGCCCACGCCAGGAGTCCGAACTTCAGCGGGACGAGGTCTGCCGTCGGGATATGGGCTGCTTGCAGGACCGCATGCACGTCGTTGGGTAGCGCCCAAAAGGCCGCAACCACCTCTCGGGTGCGGAGGCGGTCCCACGACGGTATGAGGTGGGGGGCAAGGAACTGGCTGATGGGTTTGTGGATCTTGTGGGAGACCTTCTGGCTTTGGATGTCTGGAGGGGCGGTAGTGTCGACAGGCGGCGGCTGTTCGCGGGCCGTGTACAGGCCCTTGAAGACTTGGCTGCGGAGGCGTGACGCTGAGATTGGAGCATGGCTTGGACTCCACCGCGTGACGAGTGCCGCTGTGAGGGCCTCGGGGTCCTTGGAGACATACTCCAGCAGCGGGCCTCCTTGCACCAGCGACAGGGGGACGTGTTCGATGACCTTCGTGTCAGACGGGCCTGCGGCGACTGTTACGGTGGCTGTGAGCAGGAGCCCCCGCGGCGTCCACACCCCCGTCACAGCTGTAATAGCCTGGATGTCGCCGTTGGCAGCCGTCCATCGCAGGGCATCACACAAGTCAGCTAGGGCGGGGTCGGTGGCCTGGATAGCTGTATCTGCTGCTTCCAATGCGTCATCCTTCAGCATGTCTAGCTCCCGCAGGAGACGGTCAGCATCTTCGGACTGGGCGATGTCCATCAGAAACATGGGGAACGGCCCCCGACGAATGGCGCCGCCTCGACCGGTGTCGGGGGCGGGAGAGGGGGTGTCCTGGGGCGGTGTTGAGCGGTCTGACATGGTAGGCTGTGGTAAGAAAAGAGCGGGTGGCCTGTGGCCGCAAAGTGTCGGGGGGGGTAACAAATCGAGGTGTTGGTAAACGGAGGTGCACTGGCATCATAGGCAGCCCCAATCGGATGGGGCGCGCAGGAAAGAAACAAGGGGTACCACGAGCGTGGCCATAGTGTGACGAAACAAACAGCATGGCGCGATGGCGCGGAGTAACATGGGGCCACCTGGCGGACCGGGTCGGCGAGCGGGGGTCCCAGGACACACGAGGGCGGGGGTGCGAGGGGAGCACCGCGCTGGCGCGTGGTGCTGCAACCCTAGTGGCGCACGAGGGAGAGGGCCCCACGTTGGGACGACAAATCGGACGACTGATGATACCCCTGCACAAGGCGTCACGCTTGAGCGGCGGATACGTCGAATGCAGTCCCCGTCGCGGCTCCCCGCGTAGCGGCCTGGAAGATTGCCACGGCGAGGTCGACGTCTTGCAAGAGCCGAACTTAGAACGACGTGCCCACTGTGAGCAGGAAACGGCTAGCAAGGGGGAGGGACGCACCTGAGGTGCGGCACTCAGCCCTTGGAGACACGGGATTAAGAGGGAGAGAGAGAGTGCACCATACGGGTGGAGCTGAGCGGAGAGGGGGCCACGATGGCAGAGCTGAGTCACGTGGTGGCACGACTATCACGACGATTCACGACTGGTTTCGAGCGTGGCAGTGCCTGTAGGCAATCCGTCCTGCAGCTACCATCCTGAGGGTTTTTAGACTGGTGCCAGGTCACCAATCACTGCCTGGGGGGAGCGGGCAGTGCAAGTCCTGCAATGCGTGCCTCACTGCCTGGGGGCAGTGGGCAGTGCTAGTCCTGCATTCAACTGCCTCACTGCCTGGGGGCAGTGAACAGTGCAGCTCCTGCAATGCACTGCCTCACTGCCCTAGGGGCAGTGGACAGTGCAACTCCTGCAATGCACTGCCTCACTGCCTGGGGGCAGTGGACATTGCTACTCCTGCAATGCATTGCCCCACTGCCTGGGGGGAGTGGGCAGTGCAACTCCTGCAATGCACTGCCTCACTGCCTGGGGGCAGTGGGCAGTGCAGGTCCTGCAATGCACTGCCTCACCGCCCTGGGGGCAGTGGGCAGTGCAACTCCTGCAATGCACTGCCCCACTGCGTGGGGGCAGTGGGCAGTGCAACTCCTGCAATGCACTGCCTCACTGCCTGGGGGCAGTAGCCAGTGCAGCTCCTGCAATGCACTGCCTCACTGCCTGGGGGCAGCGGACAGTGCAGCTCCTGCAATGCACTGCCCCACTGCCTAGGGGCAGTGGGCAGTGCAACTCCTGCAATGCACTGCCTCACTGCCCTTGGGCAGTGGGCACTGCAACTCCCGTAATGCACTGCCTCACTGCCTGGGGGCAGTGGGCAGTGCAGCTCCTGCAATGCACTGCCCCGCTGCCTGGGGGCAGCGGGCAGTGCAGCTCCTGCGATGCACTGCCTCACTGCCTGGGGGCAGCGGACATCGCAACTCCCGCAATGCACTGCCTCACCGCCTAAGGCAGTGGGCAGTGCAACTGCTGCAATGCGCTGCCTCACTGCCCTGGGGCAGTAGGCAGTGCAACTCCTGCAATGCACTGCCTCACTGCCTGGGGGCAGTGGGCAGTGCAACACCTGCAATGCACTGCCCCACTGCCTGGGGGCAGTGGGCAGTGCAACTCCTGCAATGCACTGCCTCACTGCCTGGGGGCAGTGGGCAGTGCAGCTCCTGCAATGCACTGCCCCGCTGCTTGGGGGCAGCGGGCAGTGCAGCTCCTGCAATGCACTGCCTCACTGCCTGGGGGCAGCGGACAGCGCAACTCCCGCAATGCACTGCCTCACTGCCTAAGGGAGTGGGCAGTGCAACTCCTGCGATGCGCTGCCTCACTGCCCTGGGGGCAGTGGGCAGTGCAACCCCTGCAATGCACTGCCCCACTACTTGGGGGGGGGGGGCAGTGCAACTTCTCCGATGCGCTGTCTCACTGCCTGGGGGTAGTGGGCAGTGCAACTCCTCCAATGCACTGCCCCACTGCCTGGGGGCAGTGGGCAGTGCGACTCCTGCAATGCACTGCCTCACTGCCCTGGGGGCAGTGGGCAGTGCAACTCCTGCAATGCACTGCCTCACTGCTTGGGGGCACTGGGCAGTGCAACTTCTCCAACGCACTGCCTCACCGCCTGGGGACAGTAGGCAGTGCAGCTCCTGCAATGCACTGCCTCACTGCCCTGGGGGCAGTGGGCAGTGCAACTCCTGCAATGCACTGCCTCACTGCCTAGGGGCGATGGGCAGTGCAACTCCTGCAATGCACTGCCTTACTGCCTGGGGGCAGCGGACAGTGCAACTCCTGCAATGCACTGCCTCACTGCCCTTGGGCAGTGGGCAGTGCAACTCCCGTAATGCACTGCCTCACTGCCTGGGGGCAGTGGGCAGTGCAGCTCCTGCAATGCACTGCCCCACTGCCTGGGGGCAGCGGGCAGTGCTACTCCTGCGATGCACTGCCTCACTGCCTAAGGCAGTGGGCAGTGCAACTCCTGCAATGCGCTGCCTCACTGCCTTGGGGCAGTAGGCAGTGGAACTCCTGCAATGCACCGCCTCACTGCCCCCGGGGCAGTAGGCAGTGCAGCTCCTGCAATGCACTGCCTCACTGCCTGGGGGCAGTGGGCAGTGCAACACCTGCAATGCACTGCCCCACTGCCTGGGGGCAGTGGGCAGTGCAACTCCTGCAATGCACTGCCTCACTGCCTGGGGGCAGTGGGCAGTGCAGCTCCTGCAATGCACGGCCCCGCTGCTTGGGGGCAGCGGGCAGTGCAGCTCCTGCAATGCACTGCCTCACTGCCTGGGGGCAGCGGACAGCGCAACTCCCGCAATGCACTGCCCCTGCTTAAGGGAGTGGGCAGTGCAACTCCTGCGATGCGCTGCCTCACTGCCCTGGGGGCAGTGGGCAGTGCAACCCCTGCAATGCACTGCCCCACTACCTGGGGGGGGGGGCAGTGCAACTTCTCCAATGCGCTGTCTCACTGCCTGGGGGTAGTGGGCAGTGCAACTCCTCCAATGCACTGCCCCACTGCCTGGGGGCAGTGGGCAGTGCAACTCCTGCAATGCACTGCCTCACTGCCCTGGGGGCAGTGGGCAGTGCAACTCCTGCAATGCACTGCCTCACTGCTTGGGGGCACTGGGCAGTGCAACTTCTCCAACGCACTGCCTCACCGCCTGGGGACAGTAGGCAGTGCAGCTCCTGCAATGCACTGCCTCACTGCCCTGGGGGCAGTGGGCAGTGCAACTCCTGCAATGCACTGCCTCACTGCCTAGGGGCGATGGGCAGTGCAACTCCTGCAATGCACTGCCTTACTGCCTGGGGGCAGCGGACAGTGCAACTCCTGCAATGCACTGCCTCACTGCCCTTGGGCAGTGGGCAGTGCAACTCCCGTAATGCACTGCCTCACTGCCTGGGGGCAGTGGGCAGTGCAGCTCCTGCAATGCACTGCCCCACTGCCTGGGGGCAGCGGGCAGTGCTACTCCTGCGATGCACTGCCTCACTGCCTAAGGCAGTGGGCAGTGCAACTCCTGCAATGCGCTGCCTCACTGCCTTGGGGCAGTAGGCAGTGGAACTCCTGCAATGCACCGCCTCACTGCCCCCGGGGCAGTAGGCAGTGCAGCTCCTGCAATGCACTGCCTCACTGCCTGGGGGCAGTGGACAGTGCAACTCCTGCAATGCACTGCCTCACTGCCTAGGGGCAGTGGGCAGTGCAACTCCTGCAATGCACTGCCTTGCTGCCTGGGGGCAGCGGACAGTGCAACTCCTGCAATGCACTGCCCCACTGCCTGGGGGCAGTGGGCAGTGCAACTCCTGCAATGCACTGCCTCACTGCCCTTGGGCAGTGGGCAGTGCAACTCCCGTAATGCACTGCCTCACTGCCTGGGGGCAGCGGACAGTGCAACTCCTGCAATGCACTGCCTCACTGCCTGGGGGCAGTGGGCAATGCAGCTCCTGCAATGCACTGCCCCGCTGCTTGGGGGCAGCGGGCAGTGCAGCTCCTGCAATGCACTGCCTCACTGCCTGGGGGCAGCGGACAGCGCAACTCCCGCAATGCACTGCCTCACTGCCTAAGGGAGTGGGCAGTGCAACTCCTGCAATGCGCTGCCTCACTGCCCTGGGGCAGTAGGCAGTGCAACTCCTGCAATGCACTGCCTCACTGCCTGGGGGCAGTGGGCAGTGCAACTCCTGCAATGCACTGCCTCACTGCCCTAGGGGCAGTGGACAGTGCAACCCCTGCAATGCACTGCCCCACTGCCTGGGGGGGGGGGGCAGTGTAACTTCTCCAATGCGCTGTCTCACTGCCTGGGGGTAGTGGGCAGTGCAACTCCTCCAATGCACTGCCCCACTGCCTGGGGGCAGTGGGCAGTGCGACTCCTGCAATGCACTGCCTCACTGCCCTGGGGGCAGTGGGCAGTGCAACTCCTGCAATGCACTGCCTCACTGCTTGGGGGCAGTGGGCAGTGCAACTTCTCCAACGCACTGCCTCACTGCCTGGGGACAGTAGGCAGTGCAGCTCCTGCAATGCACTGCCTCACTGCCCTGGGGGCAGTGGGCAGTGCAACTCCTGCAATGCACTGCCTCACTGCCTAGGGGCAGTGGGCAGTGCAACTCCTGCGATGCACTGCCTTACTGCCTGGGGGCAGCGGACAGTGCAACTCCTGCAATGCACTGCCTCACTGCCCTTGGGCAGTGGGCAGTGCAACTCCCGTAATGCACTGCCTCACTGCCTGGGGGCAGTGGGCAGTGCAGCTCCTGCAATGCACTGCCCCGCTGCTTGGGGGCAGCGGGCAGTGCTACTCCTGCGATGCACTGCCTCACTGCCTAAGGCAGTGGGCAGTGCAACTCCTGCAATGCGCTGCCTCACTGCCTTGGGGCAGTAGGCAGTGGAACTCCTGCAATGCACCGCCTCACTGCCCCCGGGGCAGTAGGCGGTGCAGCTCCTGCAATGCACTGCCTCACTGCCTGGGGGCAGTGGACAGTGCAACTCCTGCAATGCACTGCCTCACTGCCTAGGGGCAGTGGGCAGTGCAACTCCTGCAATGCACTGCCTTACTGCCTGGGGGCAGCGGACAGTGCAACTCCTGCAATGCACTGCCCCACTGCCTGGGGGCAGTGGGCAGTGCAACTCCTGCAATGCACTGCCTCACTGCCCTTGGGCAGTGGGCAGTGCAACTCCCGTAATGCACTGCCTCACTGCCTGGGGGCAGCGGACAGTGCAACTCCTGCAATGCACTGCCTCACTGCCTGGGGGCAGTGGGCAGTGCAACTCCTGCAATGCACTGCCTCACTGCCTGGGGGCAGTGGGCAGTGCAACTTCTCCAATGCACTGTCTCACTGCCTGGGGGCAGTGGACAGTGCAACTCCTGCAATGCACTGCCTCACTGCCCTTGGGCAGTGGGCAGGGCAACTGCTGCAATGCACTGCCTCACTGCCTGGGGGCAAAGGGCAAGGCAGCTCCTGCAATGCACTGCCCCACTACCTGGGGGCAGCGGGCAGTGCAACTCCTGCAATGCACTGCCTCACTGCCTAGGGGCAGTGGGCAGTGCAACTCCTGCAATGCACTGCCTTACTGCCTGGGGGCAGCGGACAGTGCAACTCCTGCAATGCACTGCCCCACTGCCTGGGGGCAGTGGGCAGTGCAATTCCTGCAATGCACTGCCTCACTGCGCTTGGGCAGTGGGCAGTGCAACTCCCGTAATGCACTGCCTCACTGCCTGGGGGCAGTGGGCAAGGCAGCTCCTGCAATGCACTGCCCCACTGCCTGGGGGCAGCGGGCAGTGCAACTCCTGCAATGCACTGCCTCACTGCCTGGGGGCAGCGGACAGCGCAACTCCCGCAATGCACTGCCTCACTGCCTAAGGCAGTGGGCAGTGCAACTCCTGCAATGCACTGCCTCACTGCCCTGGGGCAGTAGGCAGTGCAACTCCTGCAATGCACTGCCTCACTGCCTGGGGGCAGTGGGCAGTGCAACCCCTGCAATGCACTGCCCCACTGCCTGGGGGCAGTGGGCAGTGCAACTTCTCCAATGCACTGTCTCACTGCTTGGGGGCAGTGGACAGTGCAACTCCTGCAATGCACTGCCCCACTGCCCGGGGGCAGTGGGCAGTGCAACTCCTGCAATGCACTGCCCCACTGCCTTGGGGGGGGGGGGGGGAGGAGGAGGAGCGCCTGCCGTGGTCCCACGTACAGTGAGCCGTGGCGTCGTCCCTCGGGGGCCCCACGCAGGCTCTGCCGAGGGAGTCCTCCGTCTTACCTCCGCTAGAGTAAGACGAATCTCGTCGCACACCTGAGAACGCTCCTCCCAGCAGGCCGTCTGGGTCACAGCGTCGGCGTACGACAACGCTACGGTCCCATCTGCTCTCCGGTCCCGGCCACCAACCGCTCCGAACTGTCCTGGATCCACCCGAGTCAGCGTTCCAAGATCAACGGGCACGGAAGATGTGGGTCTCCCGGGGCATCACCCCTGACTTAGAACATCGCCAGACAAGGAGCGCGGTCTGGCACGACTGCGCGTTGCACCGGAACGGTCCGGGCGCGTGAGATCGAGTACGGGTCACGGGCGGGGACAGGGCCACGGGGCGGGCCGTCCCAGGGCCACCTGCATGTCCTTGAAGACCGTGCCGGGTCCCTGGGAAGCCGCTGTGAGGATGGCCGAGAACGCGGAGTGTACGGCGGCACACCACGAGGGGATCACATCTCCACAGAAGCCGGCCTCCAGGCTCCGTCCATTGCCACCGTAATGGATGGCCCAGAGGCGGCGTCGATCCGGGAGGTGGGGGGCAAGCCCGTGCCGTCCGAGACTGTCCAAGATGACCACGTCATGGGCTTCTAGTTCAATCTCTTGCCGCACGTCCGGCGGCATGTGTTTCTTCTCGATGTACACATACAGGACGCGGTACGGACTGCGCTTGTTCCGGGTGGAGATGGCGGACTTCACCTTAGGGGCCAGGAGGAGGTCCCCTGTTAGCCAGAGTCCTAGGAGGACGTCCCAGGCCAGCCACCTGCCCGAACCGGGCGTTGGGGCCCAGTTGGCAACGTGATACCACTCTGGCGGCGGGTCGTTGGCGAGGGACTGGTTCACTGGGGCCCGCGGCAGGGGGGAGAGGTGGTCGGCAAGAGGCAGGACTGGCACCGCATGCCGCTTGTGTAGGAGGACGGTGGTAAGAACGACGTCGCAGAGAAGGCGACGGAGATGTGTAGGACGCAGACCTCTGTGCAGCAGGGCATCCCTGTGTGGCGTGGAGATGGCTCCGAGACGACCGATAGTGTAGGCGGCGATGGTGTGGTGGGCTGGAGAGCCATCCACAGCCAGCATGAATGGCTCGTCGCCCCAAAGGACGAGGGTGCCCCAAGCAGTGGGCACACAGTGGCGCCAGGCACGGCACCTCAGGGAGAGTCGGGCCGCAAGCCACCGATGGTAGTGGGCGCGGATGAGCGGGTCAAGCGGGCACGAGAGGATGTGGTCCCCGGAGGCGGGCATGCTGCAGAGGGGACAGGGCGCGTCCCTCGGGGGGAACAGGGAGAGGCGGATGCCGGTGACCGTGAGGTGGTCTCCCCATGTGATGAGGCCGTGACTGACGGCGGTGGCGTACTCGTTGAGGGCGGGGTGGCGCTGGGGCAGGGGGGTCGCAGAGTAGGCGTGGTGGGAGGCGAGCAAGGCGCGGCGTGCGTGGGGTAGGGCGTCGTGGACTTGGAGGCCCGCGTGGGAGAAACAGACGCGGGGTTCCTGTAGGGGGCTGAGCCATCCCACAGTGTTTCGACAGGTGTCCGCAGCGCGCCCTGCCGCCTCGTCTACTCGGTCCAGCAGGGCATCGAGCCAAGTGCCGCCGATATGGGAATAGAGGTGACCGGGGGGGGGTGTGACCGTGGGCCATGTCGCGGCACGCTCGTATGAGATTCCCTTGTAGTGAGTCCTCCGGCTCGCGGCGCCCCTCCTGGGCTGTGATGTACCCTTTGCGGTCCGCAAAGTGCCACGCACCGGATCGGAAGCTGAAGGCAGGGTCGGCCGAAGACCCCCTGGCGGTGAGGGCCACCCACGCCGTGTACAGCTCCGCCGTGTAGGCGTTGTCCAGCCTCAAGGGGATGGGGACGGGGTACACCTGGTGCCGGAGGGAGACGGGGCAGAACACCGCCACAGCCCCGCCGCAGCGCCGGGTCTTCGGGCACCACGACGCGTCGTGGAGGATCCCATAGTTCTCAGGGAGCCAGGAGAACGTGGGGACTGTCGCAGTCACCGCTTGGCAACGCCCAATCGGGGGGGCTGTGCCGACTGGCGGAGTGGGGCGGGGCGACGCCCGGGGCCACCCCTTTCGTCGCGCGTCTTCCGTGCTGCGATGGCCCGCAAGCATCCACGCATGGGTGTCCTAGACCTCGAGTCCGGGGGACGACAGGGCCATCACATGGGGGGTATGGTCTGGCAGATGGCTGTCAGGGGGCAAGTGGATGGAGATGCCGCACTGGTGGCATAGGGCGACAAACAAGTCGTGATCTGTGGGGTGTGCAGTGCACCGGAGCCCGAGCTCTGAGGTGAGGCAGGGCTGGGAAGGATGGAACCGCCACGGGGCAGTCAGGAGCCCGTGGCGCGTGGACTGGCAGACCAGGGGGTTGGGGTGGTTCAGGTGCCGGATGTAGACGCTGAGGAAGTTAGCAAACCCAATGACCGGTGCCGGGGAGACACCGACCCCCCCTTGGGGGATCTCGCGGAGGAACTGGGCAGAGGCGGAGAGGGTCCACCGAGCGGTGGCGCGCATGGCCGAGGCGGTCATGGCGTCCAGCACGCGCAGGGCCCCGTAGGAGGGGGGGCGGACACTGGTAAACCAGTTGATTGTCCCATGGCACTTGGCGAAGAACATGGCGAGGGGGTAGCGGGCGGGCAGTCGCGGGGCGCGGAGCGCTCGGCACGCAGCGCGGGTGCCCGAGAACAGGCGCCTGGAGTTGACGGGATGGAAGAGATGGGGAAGGGCATGGCGGCCAAGGACGCGGACGTAGTCCTGGCTTGTGGCACAGCGCACCGGGTGACCATTGAGGTATACCGTGTCGCTGAAGAAATGGACCCAGCCATCGCGCATGTCCGTGCCGACCAAGACCGTTTTGGTCGGGTCAGAGTGGAGGTTGGTGAGGCGGCCTGCCCGCTCTATGCCGCTGGCGAGGGCGTGCAAGTGGCAACGGTCGCCGGGCAGCCACTGGGTATCATCCATCAGGACAACCCGGTTCAGCGGGCCCGCGGGGGTGCCGGCGGGAGGGACGGAACGGCAGGCTTCGTGTCCCCGAACTTCGCCGTATATGCAGTACTTCATGCCGGACACGGGGCATCCTTGCCCCGTGCCGGCCCCCAGCCGGGTGGGCGACGGAGAGCGCCCATCGGCCCCTCCCATGTGCACCTCAAGGGCACGGTCATGGTGTTGAAGGGTCGCGGCGTCGGCCGGGGAGATCCCTGCGGCGGTTAGGACGGCGGACTCGGTGGTGTGGTTGATGGAGCCATACGCGTGGCGGACATCGTCCGACAGGACCCACGCTTCGAGGTGCCGGCGCCAGCGGTCCCACCATACATCATGTAGGACGCGGAGGAGCTCCACGGAGGAGCAGTGCGGGGACATCCCGAACTGGTAGGGTGGCAGGATGCCGCCCTGAACCAGGCGGGGCTGGTAGTGGTCTTTAATGAGGGCGGCCGTGAGCTTCCATATCGTGGCCAGATTGGTGAGCGCCTGCCGTTTGCAATGGGGCCGTGTGGCATCTTTTTTGGAAGGTTGATGAAATCCGCAGAGTGTGCTTGGGGCACGGGCACCCCACTGAGAATACTGTTGATCAGGTCCACAATCACTGTAAATTGGGCATCCTCCAGTTGTCCAAACAGCCGGTACTCCAGTAAATCGTGGTACGGCACAGTGGCCGCCGCCCGGTGGATGATGGCTCGCAAGTTTGCGATGGTAGCGTTGGGTGGTGGGCCAGCGGCCTGCCCTCCCAGCCCGTGATGGCCTGGACGCGCGCGAGTGAGAGTGCCTCAAGAGGGGCAAGGTGCCTTTGGCGCAACTGGTCCAACGCAACGGCGGCTTGTTGATGGAGAGGCAGCGGGACGCCTACCACGTGGACAAGATCCGTCGGGGGTACATAGTGTGCCCCTAACGTGCGGCGGTAGTCCACTTTGGTGGGCTGGCCCGGGGCAGCGGGTAGGGGCGCCAGCCCTACATCCTTCTCCAGAAGGAGAACGTCCCAGGCAGCTCGGATTTGTTCTTTGAGGCGGGCGATCTCCACAAGGTGCGACGATTGGGATGCCCAATCTGGGTAGGCGAGGGTGTAGCGTTGAAGGTTGGCGACGTGGACACGTATCGCCGATGGTACCGGTTGGCCGGGGACGGGGGGCCCATAGGCAGCCGTAGCTGCGGCGTATAGCGCCGAGGTCACCTCGGTATAGCGTGGCTGCGCGTTGGGCGCGCCTGGGGGCGGCGTAGTGAGCTCGGCCCGAAAAGTCTCGTTGAGAGTGCGGAGCTGGCTGGCGAGGGGCTCCCGCGGGATGGGGAAGCGGCCCTTTTTCGAAGGGCACACCAATTGGGGCGCTGGTGGGAGGTCATGGAGGGTGGCAGTCACGGGTAGGTGGTTAGATGGGAAAATGGAATCGGAGCGCACCTCCGTGGTGTGGGCTGCTTCCGAAGGGGCGCGGAGGAAGATGTGGTCAAGGGCACCTGCGAAACCTTGCGGGCTCACCCACGTGGGGGCCTCAGCAAGGGGGTGCAAACGGCGCATCCCGAGGCCCGCGAGCGTGGGGAGGATGAGGTCACACAGGGAGGCGGGGGAGACAGGGAGGTGCGGAACCCAGCGGCAGTTGGCGTTCAGGTCCCCTGTCAGGACAACCACTCTAGCCGGGGTGAGGAGGAGGTACGGGTATACCCAATCTAGGATTTCCTGGAGGGTGTCGACGTTCCCGTCGGCGGGGAAATACACGTTGGCGTGGCAGTGGGTCACGCCCGCCATGGTGAAGTGTGTGACGAGGGCCCGTCCCGACGGGTGGGCGCTGTGGCTGGTCACGGCCAGGTCCGGGGTCCTGTAGAGGAGGGTGGCACATCCCCCAGCCACCCTCGCTGGTGCCTGTATGGTGTGGTATAGGGGATGCACCCGCTGGATGATCAGGGGCCCGGCCTCTTGAACATGCAGGGTTAGCGGGTACTGGCACTCGCGCACCAGGACGTCTAGGGCGCGAAGCTTGGGTCGCAGGGACATCTGCACGTTGAGGGTCATCACGTCCGGGCGGGGTGACACGTGGCCGGAAGGGGGGGGATAAGGGCAGGAACCGGCGGCGGTGGAGTGCTGGGTTAGCTTGCGGTCCAGGGCTGCGGGGAGGGCGCGAGGCGTGCCTCGCACCCACTTGCGGAGGTGCCGGGGATGGTACGTGGCCGCTATCGCCAAGACACTGGCCCGGGTGAGGCCTGTGGCTGTGACTAAGACACGGCTGTGCAAGGACTGTGGGAGGACCACGTGGTGGTGCTCGGGCAAGATGAAGGAGGTGGGGGGCAGGCCCTTGCGGCAGAGCTGCAATTGATGGGAACCAGCCACCTGCACGCAGTGCACTGCGCCCACCAACGACAGAACGTCACGGGGCCAAGGGTCTGCCCCGCTGCACGCCCGGTAATAGTGCACACCCACCGGCAAGTGCAGGCACATTTCGAGGGCGTAGGGGGGCGGGATGAACTGGGCAGTACCTGGGGTCGGCACCGGTACCAGACCCCACTCTCTGGGGGGGGAGCTCGGAGTGTATGCGCCCAAGTGCAGGTCCCGGACGTGGGGGACGCCGTCGAGGTTGGAGTGGCGGAGCTGAGACATAGCGTCAGGGATGTCTTCGTTGCGCCCCGCCATGTCCCGGGCTACCGGTCCCTCGGATGCCGACCGAAGTACGGCTGGAAGCGGTGGGGGTCGGCTTAGGGGCTCCAGGGTGGGGGAGCGTAGGGGTTGTGGGCCATGGCCACCCGGGGGTCGTGGGGGTCCCCCGAGTACGGGTAGGGTTGGAGGGGGGCAACTGCATGGTGGTCGTGGCGGCTGGAGTGCGCTCGGGGTTCATCACGGTACGCGCTACGACGCCTCGGCGGCGGGCTGACGCGGCGATGGCCTGGGCTGCGGCGGCGGGACGGGGACCTGTCCGAACGGCGGGGGTTGTACCTGCGCTGATACTTGGGGTCCGGTTCTCCTTCCGACTCCGACGTCGCCGTAAGGTCCACCTGATCGTCTGGGTCCCGTGGACGGCGGTGCTTCCCGCGGCTTCCCCGATGAGTTTTTCGGGTCGGATGGTCTCGGTCAGGGTCAGGCACCCAGGGCGTGAACGGTTGTTTCTTTGATTCGGCCCACGTCACTCACCAGCCGCGAGCTGTGTGCTGCCCGGTCAGTCGCATGCCTCGCTCATACTCTACTGGTCGGATTCCGACAATCGTGAATTTGGCTTTATGATTTAGTTGTTCATCAGTAATGGAGGAAAGGCCTACGCCAAATTTATCCCTAAGGATACCACCGAGGAGTCCTGCATCAACTTCACCGGACGGCGGATCGTCGACTTCTTGCCAGCCGACCCACAGGGTCTTCGAGAAAGTCTGCGGATCAATTTTTTGGGGTGTATACCCCTTCTTTTTCGCTGCGCCCTGTGCCTGGTTGGCGTCTGCGGCCTCGGCTGGGGAGGTGGCTGGACTGTCAGCAACCTGTTGGACCGGAGGGGGGTTGGAGAGGAAGGAGCGCAGGACTTCCGCGACGCCGGGAAGTCTAGGCGCATGGCTGCGGACCCAGGCCCACTGCTCCCGAATCGGGGACTGCGGGAGGGTGCTGACGTTCGCGCCGTACTAACGGAAGAGCTGGAGGTGGAGCGCATGCGCAACCTCGTCCTCACAGCCCTTGGGGATCTCCGGGATCCACTCCAGCAGGGAGGCCAGGGCGGCATCAGTAGGCGACGCCGTAGGTGGCGGCGGCTGGGCAGTAGTGCCCGGCGCCCGAAAGGCAGAAATCGCCCTGGGATTAGGGATCGGGTCCGGGACCGCGAAAGACAACCCGGGGGCACGCGTAGGGGTCTCCGGGACCGGCACAGCGCTTGGCGCGGCCATAGCCCTGCGGAGGACGTCGGCTAACTCCTCGAGGTCGGGTGCCTGGGGCGAGGTGAGAACCGCTGCGGCGAGTATGACTAGTACGAGGACCAGGAACTGCTGAGAGCCGGGGGTAGGCAGCTCGAATGAAGCCGGAACGGCACTGCGCACGGCATTGGCGAACGCCGGCGGCGTGGACTGGAGGCCGCGGAGTCTGGTGGCGATGGACAAGAGGGGGGGAATCGACCTGATGAAGCTGTTGAGCCGAACGGCCTCAGCCTGCCGCTGCGCCGCGGCGTAACGTTGGGCTTGCTGCTGGGCATTATCTCGTTCTGCGCGAACCATGTCCAGATGCCGTGTGAGGGACACCAGGTCGCTCCGTGCCACGGCTAGCTCCTGCTGCCGGGCCTCGTACTCGTCACGCAATTGAGCGTAATCGGTGGAGTAGGCCGTGACATCCAGGTCCGGGACGAAAGGCTCCCCCACCTGGGAGGGACTGGGGGGGGCTGACCCGACGGCCGGGGCTGGCGACTCCGGAGGCGTGGGGCCTGCGGCAGCCGGCGGTACCTGGGAGGCGGGCTCCGGGAGATTGAAAGAAAGCCTTGTCGGCTCAGGCAACAGTGACGAAGGCGATGGCTCGGACCCCGAAGGGGTGGGCTTGTCCTGGGACTTGTAGAGGGCTAACGCTGGGGTGAACGCCGCCGTGGCGAACAGAGTGCCGGCGGGCCTCGGCGCTGCTTGTCCTTTGGTGAGGTAAGGTGCGTGGCTGGGTGGTGTGAGCGGGGGCGGGCTGGCGGTGTCGGCGATGCCGGCCTGCAGCAGGGCGAAGGTGGGGGCTGTGGCCCAGGAATGCTCGCCAGCCTGCTCAATCTAATGCAGGAGCCGCACGCTGCGGAGCGGCAGGTCCGAGCATTCGAGCAGCGGCCGCAGCTGCTCGGGGGTCCACATGCCCTTGTTGGTGAGGGCGGGAGTCGTGGGAACCGGGGCTGGCGTGTACTGCCCTGTGAGGCAGACGGAGGAGGCCCACGCCAGAGTCCGAACTTCAGCGGGACGAGGTCTGCTGTCGGGGTATGGGCTGCTTGCAGGACCGCATGCACGTCGTTGGGTAGCGCCCAAAAGGCCGCAACCACCTCGCGGGTGCGGAGGCGGTCCCACGACAGTCTGAGGTGGGGGGCAAGGAACTGGCTGATGGGCTTGTGGATCTTGTGGGAGACCTTCTGGCTTTGGATGTCTGGAGGGGCGGTAGTGTCGATGGGCGGCGGCTGTTCGCGGGCCGTGTACAGGCCCTTGAAGACTTGGCTGCGAAGGCGTGACGCTGAGATCGGAACATGGCTTGGACTCCACCGCTCTTCCGTGAACACCGTCGGCAGCGCCCGGACCATCCTCCGCGTGGTTTTGCTGAGCCCCTGCTGCCCCTGGTTGTCCTGCTCCCGGAAGCTCTGCGCCACCTCTTCCCGCACCTCCCGTTTGTTGCCCGTGACTCTGCCATCCTGTAGCCTCACAGCTCGGATCTCCTGCGGCCGTCCAGCCTTCGCGAGCTCCCGGATGTACCCAAGCGACTTGTATGGTACTGCTCTCTCCATATACCGTTCGCGTGACGGGCGCTGCTGTGAGGGCCTTAGGGTCTTTGGACACAACCTCTAGCAGTGGGCCTCCTTGCACTAGCGACAGGGGGACGTGTTCGATGACCTTCGTGTCAGACGGGCCTGCAGCGACTGTTACGGTGGCTGTGAGCAGGAGTCCCCGTGGCGTCCACACCCCCGTCACGGCTGTAATAGCCTGGATGTCGCCGTCGGCGGCCGCCCATCGCAGGGCGTCACACAAGTCAGCCAGGGCGGGGTCGGTGGCCCGGATGGCTGTATCTGCTGCTTCCAGTGCGTCATCCTTCAGCATGTCCAGCTCTCGCAGGAGACGGTCAGCATCTTCGGACTGGGCGATTTCCATCAGAAACATGGGGAACGGCCCCCGACGAATGGTGCCGCCTCGACCGGTGTCGGGGGCGGGAGAGCGGGTGTCCTGGGACGGCGTTGAGCGGTCTGACATGGTAGGCTGTGGCAAGAAAAGAGCGGGTGGCCTGTGGCTGCAAGGCGTTGGGCGGGAGTAACAAATCGGGGTGTTGGTAAACGGAGGCGCACTGACAACATAGGCAGCCCCCATCGGACGGGGCGCGCAGGAAAGAAACGAAGGGTACCACGGGCGTGGCCATAGTGTGACGAAACAAATAGCATGGCGCGATGGCGCAGAGTAACATGGGGCCGCCTGGCGGACCGGGTCGGCGAGCGGGGGCCCCAGGACACACGAGGACGGGGGTGCGAGGGGAGCACCGCGCTGGCGCGTGGTGCTGCAACCCTAGTGGCGCATAGGGGAGAGGGGCCCCACGGTGGGTCGACGAAGCTAACGGCTGATGATACCCCTGCACAAGGTGTCACGCTTGAGCGGCGGATACGTCGAATGCAGTCCCCGTCGCGGCTCCCCGCGTAGCGGCTTGGAAGATTGCCACGGCGAGGTCGGCGTCTTGCCAGAGCCGAACGTAGAACGCAGTGCCCACTGTGAGCAGGAAATGGCTAGCAAGGGGGAGGGACGCACCCGAGGTGCGGCACTCAGCCCTTGGAGAGACGGGATGAAGAGGGAGAGACGGAGTGCACCATACGGGTGGAGGAGAGCGGAGAGGGGGCCAAGATGGCAGAGCTGAGTCACGTGGTGGCACGACTATCACGTCGATTCACGACTGGCTTCGAGGGTGGCAGTGCGTGTAGGCAATCCGTCCTACAGCTACCATCCTGAGGGTTTTTAGACTGGTGCCATGTCACCAGTGGGCAGTAGGCACTGCAACTCCTGCAATGCACTGCCTCACTACCTGGGGGCAGTGGGCAGTGCGACCCCTGCAATGCACTGCCCCACTGCCTGGGGGCAGTGGACAGCGCAACTCCTGCAATGCACTGCCTCACTGCCCTGGGGGCACTGGGCAGTGCAACTCCTGCAATGCACTGCCTCATCGCCCTAGGGGCAGTAGGCAGTGCAACTCCTGCAATGCACTGCCTCACTGCCCTGGGGCAGTGGGCACTGCAACTCCTGCAATGCACTGCCTCACTGCCTGGGGGCAGTGGGCAGTGCAACTCCTGCAATGCACTGCCCCATTGCCTGGGGGCAGTGGGCAGTGCAACTCCTGCAATGCACTGTCTCACTGCCTGGGGGCAGTGGACAGTGCAACTCCTGCAATGCACTGCCTCACTTCCCTGGGGGCAGTGGACAGTGCAACTCCTGCAATGCACTGCCTCACTGCCTGGGGGCAGTGGGCAGTGGAACTCCTGCAATGCACTGCCTCACTGCCTGGGGGCAGTGGACAGTGCAACTCCTGCAATGCACTGCCTCACTGCGTGGGGGCATTGGGCAGTGCAACTCCTGCAATGCACTTCCCCACTGCCTGGGGGCAGTGGGCAGTGCAACTCCTGCAATGCACTGCCTCACTGCCTGAGGGCAGCGGGCATTGCAACTCCTACAATGCGCTGCCTCACTGCCCTGGTACAGTGGGCAGTGCAACTCCTGCAATGCACTGCCTCACTGCCTCGGGGCAGTGGGCAGTGCCACTCCTGCGATGCGCTGCCTCACTGCTTGGGGGCAGTGGGCAGTGCAACTCCTACAATGCACTGCCCCACTGCCTGGGGGCAGCGGGCAGTGCAACTCCTGCGATGCACTGCCTCACTGCCTGGGGGCAGCGGACAGCGCAACTCCTGCAATGCACTGCCTCACTGCCTGAGGGCAGTGGGCATTGCAACTCCTGCAATGTGCTGCCTCACTGCCCTGGGGCAATGAGGCAGTGCAACTCCTGCAATGCACTGCCTCACTGCCCTAGGGGCAGTAGGCAGTACAACTCCTGCAATGCACTGCCTCACTGCCTGGGGGCAGTGCGCAGTGCAACTCCTGCAATGCGCTGCCTCACTGCCCTGGGGCAGTGAGGCAGTGCAACTCCTGCAATGCACTGCCCCACTGCCTGGGGGCAGTGGAGAGTGCAACTCCTGCAATGCACTGCCCCACTGCCTGGGGGCAGTGGGCAGTGCAACTCCTGCAATGCACTGCCTCACTGCCTGGGGGCAGTGGGTAGTGCGACTCCTGCAATGCACTGCCCCACTGCCTAGGGGCAGTGGGCAGTGCAACTCCTGCAATGCACTGCCTCACTTCCGGGGGGCAGTGGACCGTGCAACTCCTGCAATGCACTGCCGCACTGCCTGGGGGCAGTGGGCAGTGCAACTCCTGCAATGCACTGCCTCACTGCCTCGGGGCAGTGGGCAGTGCCACTCCTGCGATGCGCTGCCTCACTGCCTGGGGGCAGTGGGCAGTGCAACTCCTACAATGCACTGCCTTACTGCCTGGGGGCAGCGGGCAGTGCAACTCCTGCGATGCACTGCCTCACTGCCTGGGGGCAGCGGACAGCGCAACTCCTGCAATGCACTGCCTCACTGCCTGAGGGCAGTGGGCATTGCAACTCCTGCAATGTGCTGCCTCACTGCCCTGGGGCAATGAGGCAGTGCAACTCCTGCAATGCACTGCCTCACTGCCCTAGGGGCAGTAGGCAGTACAACTCCTGCAATGCACTGCCTCACTGCCTGGGGGCAGTGCGCAGTGCAACTCCTGCAATGCGCTGCCTCACTGCCCTGGGGCAGTGAGGCAGTGCAACTCCTGCAATGCACTGCCCCACTGCCTGGGGGCAGTGGAGAGTGCAACTCCTGCAATGCACTGCCCCACTGCCTGGGGGCAGTGGGCAGTGCAACTCCTGCAATGCACTGCCTCACTGCCTGGGGGCAGTGGGTAGTGCGACTCCTGCAATGCACTGCCCCACTGCTTTTGCTAAAACCACAAGCAAACACGCAAACACGAGGCAAAACACGCACGTCTCCTGTGGCACATCTCGTCAGTGTGCCGCCTCCTCGTGGGCAGTCACAAAAGCCCGGTATGGGCAATAGAAGTCGCAAATAGCGTCATTGGGCGGGACGGGTGGGCTGCTGGCAACAAGCAAAAATGCTCTACAAGTACAGAGGCTCACTGCACACACGCATGCGCACACACACACCACCCGACGAGCAAAACCAAAGCTCAGGCACGGCTGAGCTAAGATTTTGCTAAAACCACAAGCAAACACGCAAACACGAGGCAAAACACGCACGTCTCCTGTGGCACATCTCGTCAGCGTGCCGCCTCCTCGTGGGTCTCGTTCATGCCAAACTGCCGCATAACCCCCCCCCCCCCCCCCCCCGGCGCAGGTCTGAGACCCAGCGGCTCCCATGCGCAACGCACGCCACACCCTCGAAGTATACCGCCGTCCCAAACATAAATCGCCAAAGGCGCCCCGCACACACCGGCGCCACCCGCCAGGCTTCAGGCGTCCGCAGACCAAGCCCAAGAGAGCGTGGACGACCCCTGCCGCCGCCAATGAGGAAGCGGTAAATGTACAGCGACCGTCAGGCACTGCCGCCCTGTCGCAGAGCTGCCCGGTCAGCCCAGGGCAGCACCCCTGAGATCCGCAGCAGATCTCAAAATGGCGGGCCAGCGCCCAACCCAGCTCCAACCCTAAGAAAGCATGGACCCCGGACCCACAACAAAGTGGCAGCGGTGCAGGCCAAAGGACCAACGCCCGGTATATAACCACAAAATCAGCCCGCGACACCCACGCAGGGCAGGGCCGCCTCTACAGACAATCGCCCGGAGGGCTCCCGCCTGCGCATACTGGACCTGCCAAAACGCAGATAGAATTCGAGCCACACACAACAACCAGAACATTGGCTCAGCCATGGAAGCCAAAAACGCCCACAAATGCGCGAGCAATGCCCGGGCGCAAAGCAGCCCGGCCATCCCCGGGTGGCACTCAGAGACCTGACACAGAACGCAAAGCAAAGGGTGAGCGCACACTCCCATCCCAGCCCCTCGGAGACCGGCTGACCACCCAAAAAACAGACTACACCAACGGCCTGAAGTGGCCAGCTATTCTCACCACCAAGGGATAAGACCCCTGCACCCATAGATACGGGACGGGGGTACGACGACCCCCGTTCCAGTCCGTCAGCGACACCACCACCCTCTGACCTCCCCTCGACCCCGTCACCACATCCCACATCCCCCCGCAAGTGTGCCTGCCCCCTGGCTTCACCCCGGGGTCCCCAACCGCGGTGGTGCGCCGCGTCGCCTGCCCCCGAACCCGCTTGGCGATGTCCATGGCCGCGGCACCCAGGAAGTCGTCCCTCTCCCCGGGATCTTCTGGCACGCCATACGCGACGTACAGCCGCACCCCATTCCGGAGGAGCACCCGGTGACAGGCCCTGCGGCCCACCAAGGCTCCCAACTTCTCCCGCAGCGCGGCGCGGCGCCGCGCCGCGCGCCGCTGAGCGGCCTCCTCCGAGCGCTTGCGCGAGCGGCTCTTGCCCCGCCTCCGCTTGCCGCTGCGCGCATGGCGGTTACGGCGGCGCCGGGTCATGATCACATGCACCAAGATAAACGAGTGCTACAAGCAGGCGACGGCACTACACGACATCAAGTCATTGCACCCACTGACTCCTCCAAGCGGTACTGCAAAAAAACCTCGTGGAACTCCGCCCCCCCTTCACCACCCCCCGGGGACCACAGGCCCGCTCTCCACGAATGCGGCAGAACAAAGGGCCCCATAGGCACCCCCAGGGTCCACAAAAAAACCGTGCGTCTATCGGGAAAGGCCCAGAGATCCCCAACCCTGCGCGCCGCCACCTCGCGCGCCAAACCCAGATCTCCATTGAAGTTGTCACTCAACCTACTGATAGGATCAGCGGGATTATGTGAACCACGCACCCAGTGCATATATACCGTGAAGCCTGGGCACGACGCCCACAGGTAGCGGAAACGCTTCAGAATGGACTGCTGGAATTTACGCCCCACCTTGGCTTTACACCGAAGGAACTGCACTAGCGCCGCCGCATTATCCCCAAACAAATGGGCCTCCCGAACGCCTACATTGAGGATGAGCTTCAAGCCCCAGAGCAGCGCGGCAGCCTCCGCACACTGCTGGTTGGGCGGTTGCTCCGCGGGCACAACCGATCGAGAACCCACATCCATCGAAAACAGGCCCAGCCGGTATTCACCCGCGTCCAGCGCCGCGTCGACGTAAACAACCAACGGCGATCGCTTCACCACCCTGGGGAGGGACACCACTGACCATTGCCTCCTGGCAAGCACGCACGCCACGCACATAGACTTAAGCAAACGCACTGGGGTAAACGGCAGCCGGGGGGGCGCCCAGAGCACATGAGCCCACACACCAGACAGGTGCGGACTGTGCCCAGAACCCGGGCGACATATCCACTGTGCCCGCCCCAAGAACTGCTGCAGCCGTTTTACCCTACAGGGTCCCACAGACAACCTCAACCAATGCGCAAACAGAGCTTCCCACGCGTTGCCAGCAGTCCGCACCTCCCCCCCCTGCAAATCAATATCCTTCCCCAGCCACACCAGCCGCTGCACAGGCTCCAACGTACTCTTTGGGCTGACTACAGCACCTGCACGGCGCAACGCCTCCGCCGCCCTTGCCGTCTGCTCTCGCACACGCTCGCGGCCGCGCCCCACAACCAGGACATCATCCAGGTAAATTAAAACCAGCACCCCTAACAGCCCCGCGCCGGCCACCAGACCCTCTAACACTCGCTGGCACAGGAGGGGGCTGTACTTCCACCCAAAGGGCAAGCACCGGAAAGCCAACACCCCCCCCTCTCCATCCGAGACGCGAAAGGCACCCCAGAACTCGCGCGGCAGCTGTAGTGACCAAAAGCAATTACTCAGGTCGATGTGGCACATGCACAGCTCTTCCCCCCCCCCCCCCCGGCAGGGACAGAATATCCCACACCGGCCTCATGCAACGCGCTCGGGCATAAAAAGAGGGGAGGAAAAAGGAGGACCCTTGCTGTGCCACCTGCGCCAAAAGGGCCAACACCTCCACAGAGGGGAGGGAGAACTTCTCCGGCCGAGACCGCATCTCCTCATTAAGGGGCACCAGATTGACAATCAAACTGCACTTCTCCTCCGTCTTGGGTATCGCAAAAACACCCCCATTGGGCCCAGGTGACCCCGGCGGCAGGGGGAAAAGCAAACCCTGGTCCCGCAATGCCCTCATCATGACCACCGCCTCATCCGACGGGGGAATTATCCCAGAAAACTGCCTGCCTACCAATTCTGCGAAGCCGTCCGGCACACAACTATCCCAGACCTCGCGGGGGATATCCACACGCCCCACCGGCCCCAAACCCCGCGCCAATACCTCCTCCCTGATACGCTGCATAAGCAATTTGGGCGACGTCGAATCATGCAAGAGCGACTCCCAAACCTCAGGGCTAAATGAGGACAAAGCCACAGCCAAGACTCGCAGAAACTCCGGCTGTCTGAGATCACGGGCAGCCTCACTGCCCCACTCCAGAAACTGCAACAGGCGACGCTCCAGTAAACCAGGCGGTGCGCGGGGCAGACAAGCCCGCAGGGAGCACAACCAGGCGTCCCACTCACCGGTCCGAAGGCGCTCCCGCACCCACTGACCCAGCTCCGACGCGACGGGAAATTGCCGTTCGGGCAGCCGCACCCACAATCCTGGCCGGGCCCGCGGCCTTCCGCTTGCCCAAGACGGACGCGACCTCACCCGTCCTGCGGGCCGCGATGCGCAGCCGCCTGATGGAGGAGCCTGCTGCGGAGGCAGGTGGGGGGTCTGCATCCACATCAATGACTTCCCCCCCCCCGTCCCCCCGCGGCCGGCGCCCGCGTCCTGAGGACCCCTCAACAGCCGTAAGGGCCGGAGGGGCCCCCGGGTCACGTGCGCCAGCCCGGTCCTCCCTCCCAGCAGCTCCCGCAGCGGCAGGACTTGCGGACTCCCCAGGGCACGATCCACCCCGACCTCCTGCCGACCCATCCCCGTCACCTCCCCATTGTGGGGGCTCATCGGCATCAGGGGCACAGAGCTCCAGGAGCTCCTCCGGGAAAACGTCCCGGAGGGACACGGCGCGCCAAACGAACTCTCCTGCATGGTTGTCAGGGGGCCAGGGGAGGACAGCCTCGGTCGTGACGACGAAGTCGTCGGGCGCGTCGGCGTAGTGGACTGCCACCGTCTCCGAAAGCCACCGCCCCCACCAAGCCAGCCACTTGATGGGCAGCCCCAACCATCGCAGGGCCGCGGAGCCCCCTCGCCTCCATGCGTGCCACCTGGCGTGGGGGTTGTCGCTGCCCCCCAACGCGGCAGCCATGACCGACTGCATGAAAGCTGGTCCCTGCGGACAGAATTGCGCTCCGACGACAGCAGACGTGGCCCCCGTGGCGTCGAGCCAGCCCAGCCACTCTCGGGCATACTTCCCGAGTCGCCTGCGCACGATGCGCGGCGCCACCTTGACCGTGCGGAACGCCAATCCCCGACACCGGGATCCCCCCCGACGGAGGGGCGCGGCCTCACCCACCCGCAGAAGGCAGGTGAACGCCAGGACTGCCATCCCATAGACGGTCCACTGCGGTCGCTCCGTGCAAGCCAGCGCGAAGTTGCGGAGGTCGTCCAAACCTGCATAGGGCCGTAGGGCCGGCTCCGTGGGCGCCCACTTGGCACAGCGCCAGACCCGGCGACTGACGAACGCGGGCAGCCATCCCATGTCCTCCAGCGCCCGGAACGCCGACACTGCGACCTTGAGGGAGCTTCCCGAGTACCCCAGTCCCCATAACTGGAAAATGTAGCGGCACGCCGCTCGTTCAAGCTCGGATGTGGGCGTGTAGCCCACCCAGAGGGCCATCTTGCGGAAGTGGGTACAATACGTACCCATGGTGCTTTTTGCCCAGGAGGATGCCTGCAGGGCGTCCACGGAGGCGATCTCATCCTCCTTCCATATCCGTCTCCACGCTGCCCACACCAGGCGCCAGACCACGTCCTCGCCATCCCGGAAGTCCGACGGTCCGAGAACCACCAAGGCCCCCCGGGGCTCGGGAGGGATGGGCCGGATGGGGCAGCTTCCCCATCAGTCAAAGCCGGGGCACTCGTGAAACCAATGCCGTTTCACTCCCCTCCCAGCGTTCTTGCATGCCCGACACGCTGTCACCGGGGCATTGGTGACGTCCATCGGCTCGGCACCCGGCTTGGCGGTGTACAGGCGGCGGCCCCCCTCAACGCGGAACTTACCCTTCATGGCTTGCAGCCGCCGCCCCACCACCTCCTCCTCCGCCGCTCCCGTACAACCAGCGGACAGCACAGGCACATCGGACGCATCCTCGGCCGCGTCCGACCCCTCGCCGACCGGTCCGGGGTCCAAGCCCTTCTTGCCCCTGTATGCCGACAGGCTAGTCATCGTGAACGTCCAGACCGCCTGGACAAAACTCCGAAGGCGCGTAAGTTCGTCATCATCCATGGACTCCAGCTGCCACACTTCCGTGTCCGCGGAGTCCGCGTCCACCACCGGCGCCAGCTCGTCCAGGATGGCGTCCGTGAACTTTTCCTTGTCCTTGTACTTGGAGACGTATTCGTGTTGGGGCACCTCCCTGCGCCACAACAAGGTGGACAGCGCGAGAAGGCTGGCGAAGATCCACTGGGGCTTAGAATCCAACTCCCTCACCTTCACGATTTCCGCTTTACACAGCGGCGGGACCTTCGCCATTTTCCTCTTGGACTCCGCCTCGGCCTTGGCACTGACCGCCTCCAACTGCTTGCGCAGGCCCTCCATCACAAGGGCCTGTCCCTGAACCAACTGCTTGAGCTCCTGAAGCTCTGGCGACACCGTCTGCGGCTGCTGGGGCGGTACCTCCAGCTTGACAAAGCCCAGCGACGCCACATCCAGGTCGCACTGGGCCATGACGCAATACGAGGCGATCATCTTCACCAGCCCCACCTCCCCCAACTCTATTCCGTACCTGGCGACGAAACTAGCCTCCCACTCTGACCTGCGTTCCAGCAGCACCGACAGCTTCATCTCCACCTGCGAGGCAGCCCTGGCTATCTCCAGCATGGGAACGCTATCAATGAACTGGGAACAAATTGTTCCCTTCGCGAAGACGGCAAAATCGTCAACTGACATATTCACAGACCGGGTCGTTCCAAAGTGTCACGGAGCAGGCTCTACGTGTGACCACCTATGGTCTGCTGGCAACAAGCAAAAATGCTCTACAAGTACAGAGGCTCACTGCACACACGCATGCGCACACACACACCACCCGACGAGCAAAACCAAAGCTCAGGCACGGCTGAGCTAAGACTAGGGGCAGTGGGCAGTGCAACTCCTGCAATGCACTGCCTCACTTCCGGGGGGCAGTGGACCGTGCAACTCCTGCAATGCACTGCCGCACTGCCTGGGGGCAGTGGGCAGTGCAACTCCTGCAATGCACTGCCTCACTGCCCTGGGGCAGTAGCCAGTGGAACTCCTGCAATACACTGCCTCACTGCCTCGGGGCAGTAGGCAGTGCAACCCCTACAATGCACTGCCCCACTGCCTGGGGGCAGTGGACAGTGCAACTCCTGCAATGCACTGCCCCACTGCCTGGGGGCAGTGGGCAGTGCAACTCCTGCAATGCACTGCCTCACTGCCTGGGGGCAGTGAGGCATTGCAACTCTTGCAATGCACTGCCCCACTGCCTGGGGGCAGTGGGCAGTGGACCTCCTGCAATGCACTGCCTCACCGCCCTTGGGCAGTAGGCAGTGGAACTCCTGCAATGCACTGCCCCACTGCCTGGGGGCAGTGGGCAGTGCAACTCCTGCAATGCACTGTCTCACTGCCTGGGGGCAGTGGATAGCGCAACTCCTGCAATGCACTGCCCCACTTCTTGGGGGCAGTGGGCAGTGCAACTCCTGCAATGCACTGCCCCACTGCCTGGGGGCAGTAGGCAGTGCAACTCCTGCAATGCACTGCCTCGCTGCTTGGGGGCAGTGGGCAGTGCAACTCCTGCAATGCACTGCCTCACTGCGTGGGGGCACTGGGCACTGCAACTCCTGCAATGCACTGCCTCACTGCCTGGGGGCAGTGGGCAGTGTAACTCCTGCAATGCACTGCCTCACTGCCCTTGGGCAGTGGGCAGTGCAACTCCTGCAATGCACTGCCTCATTGCCTGGGGGCAGTGGGCAGTGCAACTCCTGCAATGCGCTGCCTCACTGCCCTGGGGCAGTAGGCAGTGCAACTCCTGCAATTCACTGCCTCACTGCCCTGGGGCAGTAGGCAGTGCAACTCCTGCAATTCACTGCCTCACTGCCTGGGGGCAGTGGGCAGTGCCATTCCTACAATACACTGCCCCGCTGCCTGGGGGAAGTGGGCGGTGCAACTCCTGCAATGCACTGCCTCACTGCCCTGGGGGCCGTAGGCAGTGCAACTCCTACAATTCACTGCCTCACTGCCTGGGGGCAGTGGGCAGTGCCATTCCTACAATACACTGCCCCGCTGCCTGGGGGCAGTGGGCAGTGCAACTCCTGCAATGCACTGCCTCACTGCCTGGGGGCGGTGGGCAGTGCGACTCCTGCAATGCACTGCCCCACTGCCTAGGGGCAGTGGGCAGTGCAACTCCTGCAATGCACTGCCTCACTTCCTGGGGGCAGTGGACCGTGCAACTCCTGCAATGCACTGCCGCACTGCCTGGGGGCAGTGGGCAGTGCAACTCCTGCAATGCACTGCCTCACTGCCCTGGGGCAGTAGGCAGTGGAACTCGTGCAATACACTGCCTCACTGCCTCGGGGCAGTAGGCAGTGCAACCCCTGCAATGCAATGCCCCACTGCCTGGGGGCAGTGGACAGTGCAACTCCTGCAATGCACTGCCCCACTGCCTGGGGGCAGTGGGCACTGCAACTCCTGCAATGCACTGCCTCACCGCCCTAGGGCAGTAGGCAGTAGAACCCCCGCAATGCACTGCCTCACTGCCCTGGGGCAGTAGGCAGTGCAACTCCTGCAATGCACTGCCTCGCTGCCTCGGGGGCAGTGGGCAGTGCAACTCCTGCGATGCAAGGCCTCACTGCCCTGGGGCAGTGGGCAGTGCAACTGCTGCAATGCACTGCCTCACTGCCTGGGAGCAGTGGGCAGTGCAACTCCAGCAATGCACTGCCCCATTGCCTGGGGGCAGTGGGCAGTGCCACTCCTGCAATGCACTGCCCCACTGCCTGGGGGCAGTAGGCAGTGGAACTCCTGCAATACACTGCCTCACTGCCTCAAGGCAATAGGCAGTGCAACCCCTGCAATGCAATGCCCCACTGCCTGGGGGCAGTGGACAGTGCAACTCCTGCAATGCACTGCCCCACTGCCTGGGGGCAGTGGGCACTGCAACTCCTGCAATGCACTGCCTCACCGCCCTAGGGCAGTAGGCAGTAGAACCCCCGCAATGCACTGCCTCACTGCCTGGGGGCAGTGGGCAGTGCAACCGCTGCAATGCACTGCCTCACTGCCTTGGGGCAGTAGGCAGTGCAACTCCTGCAATGCACTGCCTCGCTGCCTCGGGGGCAGTGGGCAGTGCAACTGCTGCAATGCACTGCCTCACTGCCTGGGAGCAGTGGGCAGTGCAACTCCAGCAATGCACTGCCCCATTGCCTGGGGGCAGTGGGCAGTGCCACTCCTGCAATGCACTGCCCCACTGCCTGGGGGCAGTGGGCATTGCAACTCTTGCAATGCACTGCCTCACTGCCTGGGGGCAGTGGGCAGTGCAACTCCTGCAATGCACTGCCTCACTGCCTGGGGGCGGTGGGCAGTGCGACTCCTGCAATGCACTGCCCCACTGCCTAGGGGCAGTGGGCAGTGCAACTCCTGCAATGCACTGCCTCACTTCCTGGGGGCAGTGGACCGTGCAACTCCTGCAATGCACTGCCGCACTGCCTGGGGGCAGTGGGCAGTGCAACTCCTGCAATGCACTGCCTCACTGCCCTGGGGCAGTAGGCAGTGAAACTCCTGCAATACACTGCCTCACTGCCTCGGGGCAGTAGGCAGTGCAACCCCTGCAATGCAATGCCCCACTGCCTGGGGGCAGTGGACAGTGCAACTCCTGCAATGCACTGCCCCACTGCCTGGGGGCAGTGGGCACTGCAACTCCTGCAATGCACTGCCTCACCGCCCTAGGGCAGTAGGCAGTAGAACCCCCGCAATGCACTGCCTCACTGCCTGGGGGCAGTGGGCAGTGCAACCGCTGCAATGCACTGCCTCACTACCCTGGGGCAGTAGGCAGTGCAACTCCTGCAATGCACTGCCTCGCTGCCTCGGGGGCAGTGGGCAGTGCAACTCCTGCGATGCAAGGCCTCACTGCCCTGGGGCAGTGGGCAGTGCAACTGCTGCAATGCACTGCCTCACTGCCTGGGAGCAGTGGGCAGTGCAACTCCAGCAATGCACTGCCCCATTGCCTGGGGGCAGTGGGCAGTGCCACTCCTGCAATGCACTGCCCCACTGCCTGGGGGCAGTAGGCAGTGGAACTCCTGCAATACACTGCCTCACTGCCTCGGGGCAATAGGCAGTGCAACCCCTGCAATGCAATGCCCCACTGCCTGGGGGCAGTGGACAGTGCAACTCCTGCAATGCACTGCCCCACTGCCTGGGGGCAGTGGGCACTGCAACTCCTGCAATGCACTGCCTCACCGCCCTAGGGCAGTAGGCAGTAGAACCCCCGCAATGCACTGCCTCACTGCCTGGGGGCAGTGGGCAGTGCAACCGCTGCAATGCACTGCCTCACTGCCCTGGGGCAGTAGGCAGTGCAACTCCTGCAATGCACTGCCTCGCTGCCTCGGGGGCAGTGGGCAGTGCAACTCCTGCGATGCAAGGCCTCACTGCCCTGGGGCAGTGGGCAGTGCAACTGCTGCAATGCACTGCCTCACTGCCTGGGAGCAGTGGGCAGTGCAACTCCAGCAATGCACTGCCCCATTGCCTGGGGGCAGTGGGCAGTGCCACTCCTGCAATGCACTGCCCCACTGCCTGGGGGCAGTGGGCATTGCAACTCTTGCAATGCACTGCCTCACTGCCTGGGGGCAGTGGGCAGTGCAACTCCTGCAATGCACTGCCTCACTGCCTGGGGGCGGTGGGCAGTGCGACTCCTGCAATGCACTGCCCCACTGCCTAGGGGCAGTGGGCAGTGCAACTCCTGCAATGCACTGCCTCACTTCCTGGGGGCAATGGACCGTGCAACTCCTGCAATGCACTGCCGCACTGCCTGGGGGCAGTGGGCAGTGCAACTCCTGCAATGCACTGCCTCACTGCCGTGGGGCAGTAGGCAGTGGAACTCCTGCAATACACTGCCTCACTGCCTCGGGGCAGTAGGCAGTGCAACCCCTGCAATGCAATGCCCCACTGCCTGGGGGCAGTGGACAGTGCAACTCCTGCAATGCACTGCCCCACTGCCTGGGGGCAGTGGGCACTGCAACTCCTGCAATGCACTGCCTCACCGCCCTAGGGCAGTAGGCAGTAGAACCCCCGCAATGCACTGCCTCACTGCCTGGGGGCAGTGGGCAGTGCAACCGCTGCAATGCACTGCCTCACTACCCTGGGGCAGTAGGCAGTGCAACTCCTGCAATGCACTGCCTCGCTGCCTCGGGGGCAGTGGGCAGTGCAACTCCTGCGATGCAAGGCCTCACTGCCCTGGGGCAGTGGGCAGTGCAACTGCTGCAATGCACTGCCTCACTGCCTGGGAGCAGTGGGCAGTGCAACTCCAGCAATGCACTGCCCCATTGCCTGGGGGCAGTGGGCAGTGCCACTCCTGCAATGCACTGCCCCACTGCCTGGGGGCAGTAGGCAGTGGAACTCCTGCAATACACTGCCTCACTGCCTCGGGGCAATAGGCAGTGCAACCCCTGCAATGCAATGCCCCACTGCCTGGGGGCAGTGGACAGTGCAACTCCTGCAATGCACTGCCCCACTGCCTGGGGGCAGTGGGCACTGCAACTCCTGCAATGCACTGCCTCACCGCCCTAGGGCAGTAGGCAGTAGAACCCCCGCAATGCACTGCCTCACTGCCTGGGGGCAGTGGGCAATGCAACCGCTGCAATGCACTGCCTCACTGCCCTGGGGCAGTAGGCAGTGCAACTCCTGCAATGCACTGCCTCGCTGCCTCGGGGGCAGTGGGCAGTGCAACTCCTGCGATGCAAGGCCTCACTGCCCTGGGGCAGTGGGCAGTGCAACTGCTGCAATGCACTGCCTCACTGCCTGGGAGCAGTGGGCAGTGCAACTCCAGCAATGCACTGCCCCATTGCCTGGGGGCAGTGGGCAGTGCCACTCCTGCAATGCACTGCCCCACTGCCTGGGGGCAGTGGGCATTGCAACTCTTGCAATGCACTGCCTCACTGCCTGGGGGCAGTGGGCCGTGCAATTCCTGCACTGCACCGCCCCACTGCCTGGGGGCAGTGGGCAGTGCAACTCCTGCAATGCACTGCCTCACTGCCCTGGGGCAGTGGGCAGTGCAACTCCTGCAATGCACTGCCTCACCGCCCTGGGGGCAGTGGGCAGTGCCACTCTTGCAATGCACTGCCCCACTGCCTGGGGGCAGTGGACATTGCAACTCCTGCAATGCACTGCCTCACTGCCTGGGGGCAGTGGGCAGTGCAACTCCTGCAATGCACTGCCTAACTGCCCTGGGGCAGTAGGCAGTGGAACCCCCGCAATGCAGTGCCTCACTGCCTGGGGGCAGTGGGCAGTGTAACTCGTGCAATGCACTGCCTAACTACCCTGGGGCAGTAGGCAGTGGAACCCCCGCAATGCAGTGCCTCACTGCCTGGGTGCAGTGGGCAGTGCAACTCCTGCAATGCACTGCCTCACTGCCCTAGGGGCAGTAGGCAGTGCAACTCCTGCAATGCACTGCCTCACTGCCTGGGGGCACTGGGCAGTGCAACTCATGCAATGCACTGCCTCACTGCCTGGGGGCAGTGGGCAGTGTAACTCCTGCAATGCACTGCCTCACTGCCCTTGGGCAGTGGGCAGTGCAACTCCTGCAATGCACTGCCTCATTGCCTGGGCGCAGTGGGCAGTGCAACTCCTGCAATGCACTGCCTCACTGCCCTGGGGCAGTAAGCAGTGCAACTCCTGCAATTCACTGCCTCACTGCCCTGGGGCAGTAGGCAGTGCAACTCCTGCAATTCACTGCCTCACTGCCTGGGGGCAGTGGGCAGTGCCACTCCTGCAATACACTGCCCCACTGCCTGGGGGCAGCGGGCAGTGCAACTCCTGCAATGCACTGCCTCACTGCCCTGGGGGCAGTAGGCAGTGCAACTCGTGCAATGCACTTCCTCAGTGCCCTGGGGCAGTAGCGCAGTGCAACTCCTGCAATGCACTGCCTCACTTCTTGGGGGCAGTGGACAGTGCAATTCCTGCAATGCACTGCCTCACTGCCTGGGGGCAGTGGGCAGTGCAACTCCTGCTATGCACTGCCTCACCGCCCTGGGGCAGTAGGCAGTGGAACTCCTGCAATGCAATGCCTCACTGCCTGGGGGCAGTGGGCAGTGCAAGTCCTGCAATGCACTGCCCCACTGCCTGGGGGCAATGGGAAGTGCAACTCCAGCAATGCACTGCCCCACTGCCTGGGGGCAGTGGGCAGTGCAACTCATGCAATGCACTGCCTCACTGCCGTGGGGCAGTAGGCAATGCAACTGCTGCAATACACTGCCTCACTGCTCTGGGGGCAGTGGGCAGTGCAATTCCTGCAATGCAGTGCCTCACTTCCTCGGGGCAGTGGACAATGCAACTCCTGCAATGCACTGCCTTACTGCCTGGGGGCAGTGGGCAGTGCAACTTCTGCAATCCACTGCCTCACCGCCCTAGGGCAGTAGGCAGTGGAACCCCCGCATTGCACTGCCTCGCTGCCTGGGGGCAGTGGGCAGTGCAACTCCTGCAATGCACTGCCTCACTGCCCTAGGGGCAGTAGGCAGTGCAACTCGTGCAATGCACTGCCTCACTGCCTGGGGGCAGTGGGCAGTGCAACTCCTGCGATGCAAGGCCTCACTGCCCTGGGGCAGTGGGCAGTGCAACTCCTGCTATGCACTGCCTCACTGCCTGGGAGCAGTGGGCAGTGCAACTCCAGCAATGCACTGCCCCACTGCCTGGGGGCAGTAGGCAGTGGGACTCGTGCAATGCACTGCCTCACTACCCGGGGGCAGTGGGCAGTGCAACTCCTGCACTGCCCTGCCTCACTGCCTGGAGGCAGTGGGCAGTGCAATTCCAGCAATGCACCGCCCCACTGCCTGGGGGCAGTAGGGAGTGGAACTCCTGCAATGCACTGCCTCACTGCCCTGGGGCAGTGGGCAGCGCAACTCCTGCAATGCACTCCCTGACTGCCCTAGGGGCAGTGGGCAGTGCCACTCCTGCAATGCACTGCCCCACTGCCTGGGGGCAGTGGACATTGCAACTCCTGCAATGCACTGCCTCACTGCCTGGGGGCAGTGGGCAGTGGAACTCCTGCAATGCACTGCCTAAGTGCCCTGGGGCAGTAGGCAGTGGAACCCCCGCAATGCACTGCCTCACTGCCCCGGGGCAGTGGGCAGTGCAACTCCTGCAATGCACTGCCCCACTGCTTGGGGGCAGTTGGCAGTGCAACTCCTGCAATGCACTGGTGACCTGGCACCAGTCTAAAAACCCTCAGGATGGTAGCTGTAGGACGGATTGCCTACACGCACTGCCACGCTCGAAGCCAGTCGTGATTGGTCGTGATAGTCGTGCCACCACGGGCCTCAGCTCTGCCATCGCGGCCCCCTCTCCGCTCAGCTCCACCCGTATGGTGCACTCTGTCTCTCCCTCTTAATCCCGTGTCTCAAAGGGCTGAGTGCCGCACCTCAGGTGCGTCCCTCCCCCTTGCTAGCCATTTCCTGCTCGCAGTGGGCACAACGTTCTACGTTCGGCTCTGGCAAGACGTCGACCTCGCCGTGGCAATCTTCCAAGCCGCTACGCGGGGAGCCGCGACGGGGACTGCATTCGACGTATCCGCCGCTCAAGCATGACGCCTTGTGCAGGGGTATCATCAGTCGTCCGATTCGTCGACCCACCGTGGGGCCCCTCTCCCCTATGCGCCACTAGGGTTGCAGCACCACGCGCCAGCGCGGTGCTCCCCTCGCACCCCCGTCCTCGTGAGTCTTGGGACCCCCACTCGCCGGCCCGGTCCGCCACGCGGCCCCATGTTACTCTGCGCCATCGCGCCATGCTCTTTGTTTCGTCACACTATGGCCACACTCATGGTACCCTCTGTTTATTTCCTGCGCGCCTCGTCCGATGGGGGCTGCCTATAATGTCAGTGCGCCTCCGTATACCAACGCCCCGATTTGCTATTCCCCCCCACCACCCTACCCACTGGCCACCCGCTCTTTTCCTACCACAGCCTACCATGTCAGACCGCTCAACGCCGTCCCAGGACACCCCCTCTCCCGCCCCCGACACCGGTCGAGGCGGCGCCATTCGTCGGGGACCGTTCCCCATGTTTCTGATGGAAATCGCCCAGTCCGAAGATGCTGACCGTCTCCTGCGAGAGCTGGACATGCTGAAGGATGACGCATTGGAAGCAGCGGATACGGCCATCCAGGCCACAGATCCCGCCTTGGCAGACTTGTGTGACGCCCTGCGATGGACAGCTGCCGACGGCGACATCCAAGCTATCACAGCTGTAACGGGGGTGTGGACGCCACGGGGGTTCCTGCTCACAGCCACCGTCACAGTCGCTGCAAGCCTGTCTGACACGAAGGTCATCGAACACGTCCCCCTGTCGCTGGTGCAAGGAGGCCCGCTGCTAGAGTATGTCTCCAAGGACTCTGAGGCCCTCACAGCGGCGCTCGTCACGCGATTGAGTCCAAGCCATGTTCCGATCTCAGCGTCGCGCCTCCGCAGCCAAGTCTTCAAAGGCCTGTACACGGCCCGAGAACAGCCGCCGCCCATCGACACTACCGCCCCTCCAAACATCCAAAGCCAGAAGGTCTCCCACAAGATCCACAAGCCCATCAGCCAATTCCTTGCCCCCCACCTCAGACCGTCGTGGGACCGCCTCCGCACCCGCGAGGTGGTTGCGGCCTTTTGGGCGCTGCCCAACGACGTGCATGCGGTCCTGCAAGCAGCCCATATCCCGACAGCAGACCTCGTCCCGCTGAAGTTCGGGCTTCTGTCGTGGGCCTCCTCCGTCTGCCTCACAGGGCAACACACGCCAGCCCCGGTTCCCACGCCCCCTGCCCTCACCAACAAGGGCATGTGGGCCCCCGAGCAGCTGCGGCCGCTGCTCGAATGCTCGGTCCTGCCGATCCGCAGCGTGGAGCTGCTGCATCAGATCGAGCAGGCTGGCGAGCATTCCTGGGCCACAGCCCCCACCTTCGCCCTGCTGCACGCCGGCATCGCCGACACCGCCAGCCCGCCCCCGCTCACGCCACCCAGCCACGCACCTTACCTCACCAAAGGACAAGCAGCGCCCGGCCCCGCTGGCACTCTGTACGCCACGGCGGCGTTCACCCTAGCGTTAGCCCTGTACAAGTCCCAGGACAAGCCCACCCCTTCGGGGTCCGAGCCATCGCCTTCGTCACACTGCCCGAGCCGACAAGGCTTTCTTTCAATCTCCCTCAGCCCGCCTCCAGGTACCGCCAGCTGCCGCAGACCCCGCGCCTCCGGAGTCGCCAGCCCCGGCCGTCGGATCATCCCCCCCCAGCCCCTCTCAGGTGGGGTAGCCCTTCGTCCCAGACCTAGACGTCACGGCCTACTCCACCGATTACGCTCAACTGCGTGACCAGTACGAGGCCCAGCAGCAGGAGCTGGCCGTGGCACGGAGCGACCTGGAGTCCCTCACACGGGATCCGGACATGATTCGCGCAGAACGAGATAATGCCCAGCAGCAAGCCCAACGTTACGCCGCGGCGCAGCGGCAGGCTGAGGCCGTTCGGCTCAACAGCTTCATCACGTCCGTTTGCCCCCTCTTTGTCCATCGCCACCAGACTCCACGGCCTCCCGTCCACGCCGCCGGCGTTCGCCAATGCCTTGCGTTCCGTTCCGGCTTCATTCGAGCTGCCTACCCCCGGCTCTCAGCAGTTCCTGGTCCTCGTACAGGTCATACTCGCCGCGGCGGTTCTCACCTCGCCCCAGGCACCCGACCTCGAGGAGTTAGCCGACGTCCTCCGCAAGGCTATGGGCGCGCCAAGCGCTGTGCCGGTCCCGGAGACCCCTACGCGTGCCCCCGGGTTGTCGTTCGCTGTCCCGGACCCAATCCCTCAGCCCAGGGCGGTTTCTGCCTTTCGGGCGCCAGGCGCTACTACCCAACTGCCGTCGCCTACGGCGTCGCCTACTGATGCCGCCCTGGCCTCCCTGCTGGAGTGGATCCCGGAGATCCCCAAGGGCTGTGAGGACGAGGTTGCACATGCGCTCCACCTCCAGCTCTTCCGTTAGTACGGCGCGAACGTCAGCACCCTCCCGCAGTCCCCGATTCGGGAGCAGTGGGCCTGGGTCCGCAGCCATGCGCCAAGTCTGCCCGGCGTCGCGGAAGTCCTGCGCTCCTTCCTCTCCAACCCCCCTCCGGTCCAGCACGTTGCTGACAGTCCAGCCACCTCCCCAGCCGAGGCCGCAGCCGCCAACCAGGCACAGGGCGCGGCGAAAAAGTAGGGGTATACACCCCAAAAAATGGATCTGCAGACTTTCTCGAAAGCCCTGTGGGTCGGGCGGCAAGAAGTCGACGATCCGCCGTCCGGTGAAGTTGATGCAGGACTCCTCGGTGGTATCCTTAGGGATAAATTTGGCGCAGGCCTGTTCTCCATTACTGATGAACAATTAAATCATAAAGCCAAATTCACGATTGTCGGAATCCGACCAGTAGAGTATGAGCGAGGCATGCGACTGACCAGGCAGCACACAGCTCGCGGCTAGCGAGTGACGTGGGCCGAATCAAAGAAACAACCGTTCACGCCCTGGGTGCCTGACCCTGACCGAGACCATCCGACCCGAAAAACTCATCGGGGAAGCCGCGGGAAGCAGCGCCGTCCACGGGACCCAGACGATCAGGTGGATCTTACGGCGACGTCGGAGTCAGAAGGGGAACCGGACCCCAAGTATCCGCGCAGGTACAGCCCCCGCCCGCTCGGACAGGTCCCCGTCCCGCCGCCGCAGCCCAGGCCATCGCCGCGACAGCCCGCCGCCGAGGCGTCGTAGCGCGTACCGCGATGAGCCCCGCGCGCACTCTAGCCGCCACGACCACCATGCAGCAGCCCCCCTCCAACCCTACCCGTACTCGGGGGACCCCCACGACCCCCGGGTGGCCATGGCCCACAACCCCTACGCTCCCCCACCCTGGAGCCCCTAAGCCGACCCCCACCGCTTCCAGCCGTACTTCGGTCGGCATCCGAGGGACCGGTAGCCCGGGACATGGCGGGGCGCAACGAAGACATCCCTGACGCTGTGTCTCAGCTCCGCCACTCCCACCTCGACGGCGTCCCCCACGTCCGGGACCTGCACTTGGGCGCATACACTCCGAGCTCCCCCCCCAGAGAGTGGGGCCTGGTACCGGTGCCGACCCCAGGCACTGCCCAGTTCATCCCGCCCCCCTACGCCCTCGAAATGTGCCTGCACCTGCCCGTGGGTGTGCACTACTACCGGGCGTGCAGCGGGGCAGACCCCTGGCCCCGTGACGTTCTGTCTTTGGTGGGCGCAGTGCACTGCGTGCAGGTGGCTGGTTCCCATCAGTTGCAGCTTTGCCGCAAGGGCCTGCCCCCCACCTCCTTCATCTTGCCCGAGCACCACCACGTGATCCTCCCACAGTCCCTACACAGCCGTGTCTTAGTCACGGCCACAGGCCTCACCCGGGCCAGTGTCTTGGCGATAGCGGCCACGTACCATCCCCGGCACCTCCGCAAGTGGGTGCGAGGCCTGCCTCATGCCCTCCCCGCGGCCGTGGTCCGCAAGCTAACCCAGCACTCCAGCGCCGCCGGTTCCTGCCCTGATCCCCCCCTTTCCAGCCACGTGTCACCCCGCCCGGACGTGATGACCCTCAACGTGCAGATGTCCCTGCGACCCAAGCTTCGCGCCCTAGACGTCCTGGTGCGCGAGTGCCAGTACCCGCTAACCCTACATGTTCAAGAGGCCGGGCCCCTGATCATCCAGCGGGTGCATCCCCTATACCACACCATCCAGGCACCAGCAAGAGTGGCCGGGGGATGTGCCACCCTCCTCTACAGGACCCCGGACCTGAACGTGACCAGCCACAGCGCCCCCCCGTCGGGACGGGCCCTCGTCACACACTTCACCATGGCGGGCGTGACCCACTGCCACGCCAACGCGTATTTCCCCGCCGACGGGAACCTCGACACCCTCCGAGAAATCCTGGATTGGGTATACCCGTACCTCCTCCTCACCCCGGCTAGAGTGGTTGTCTTGACAGGGGACCTGAACGCCAACTGCCGCTGGGTTCCGCACCTCCCTGTCTCCCCCGCCTCCCTGTGTGACCTCATCCTCCCCACGCTCGCGGGCCTCGGGATGCGCCGTTTGCACCCCCTTGCTGAGGCCCCCACGTGGGTGAGCCCGCAAGGTTTCGCAGGTGCCCTTGACCACATCTTCCTCCGTGCCCCTTCAGAAGTAGCCCACACCACGGAGGTGCGCTCCGATTCCAGTTTTCCATCTGACCACCTACCCGTGACTGCCACCCTCCATGACCTCCCGCCAGCGCCCCAATTGGTGTGCCCTTCGAAAAAGGGCCGCTTCCCCATCCCGCGGGAGCCCCTCGCCAGCCAGCTCCGCACTCTCAACGACACTTTTCGGGCCGAGCTCACTACGCCGCCCCCAGGCGCGCCCAACGCGCAGCCACGCTATACCGAGGTGACCTCGGCGCTATACGCCGCAGCTACGGCTGCCTACAGGCCCCCCGTCCCCATTCAGCCGGTGCCAGCGGCGATACGTGTCCACGTCACCAACCTTCAACGCTACACCCTCGCCCACCAAGATTGGGCATCCCAATCGTCGCACCTTGTGCAGATCGCCCGCCTCAAAGAACAAATCCGAGCAGCCTGGGACGTCCTCCTTCTGGAGAAGGATGTAGGGCTGGCGCCCCTACCCGCTGCCCCTGTCCAGCCCAACAAAGTGGACTACCGCCGCACGTTAGGGGCACGCTATGTACCCCCGGCGGATCCTGTCTACGTGGTAGGCGTCCCGGTGCCTCTCCATCAGCAAGCCGCCGTTGCGTTGGACCAGTTGCGCCAAAGGCACCTTGCCCCTCTTGAGGCACTCTCACTCGCGCGCGTCTAGGCCATCACGGGATGGGAAGGCAGCCCGCTCGGCCCACCGCCTAACGCTACCATCGCAAACTTGCGAGCCATCATCCACCGGGCTGCGGCCATTGTGCCGTACCACGATTTACTTGAGTACCGGCTGTTCGGACAATTGGAGGACGCCCAGTTTACGGTGATTGTGGACCTGATCAACAGTATTCTCAGTGGGGTGCCCGTGCCCCAGGCACACTCTGCGGATTTCATCAACCTTCCAAAAAAGACGCCACACGGCCCCATTGCAAACGGCAGGCCGCTCACCAATGTGGCCAGGATATGGAAGCTCACGGCCGCCCTCATTAAAAACCACTACCAACCCCGCCTGGTTCAGGGCGGCATCCTGCCGCCCTACCAGTTCGGGATGTCCCCGCACTGCTCCTCCGTGGAGCTCCTCCGCGTCCTCCACGATGTATGCTGGGACCGCTGGCGACGGCACCTCGAAGCGTGGGTCCTGTCGGACGATGTCCGCCACGCGTATGGCTCCATCAACCACACCACCGAGTACGCCGTCCTAACCGCCGCAGGGATTTCCCCAGCCGACGCCGTGACCCTTCAGCACCATGACCGTGCCCTTGAGGTGCACATGGGAGGGGCTCACGGGCGCTCTCCATGCTCCACCCGGCTGGGGGCCGGCACGGGGCAAGGATGCCCCGTGTCCGGCATGAAGTACTGCATATATGGCGAAGTTCGAGGACACGAAGCCTGCCGTTCCGTCCCCCCCGCCGGCACCCCCGCGGGCCCGCTGAACCGGGTTCTCCTGATGGATGATACCCAGTGGCTGCCCGGCGACCGTTGCCACTTGCCCGCCCTCGCCAGCGGCATAGAGCGGGCAGGCCGCCTCACCAACCTCCACTCTGACCCGACCAAAACGGTCTTGGTCGGCATGGACATGCGCGATTGCTGGGTCCATTTCCTCAGAGACACAGTATACCTCAACGGTCACCCCGCGCGCTGTGCCACAAGCCAGGACTACGTCCGCGTCCTTGGCCGCCATGCCCTTCCCCATCTCTTCCATCCCGTCGACTCCATGCGCCTGTTCTCTGGCACCCGCGCCGCATCCCGAGCGCTCCGCGCCCCGCGACTGCCCGCCCACTACCCCCTCGCCATGTTCGTCGCCAAGTGCCATGGGACAATCAACTGGTTTACCAGTGTCCGCCCCCCCTCCTACGGGGCCCTGCACGTGCTGGACGCAATGACCGCCTCGGCCATGCGCGCCACCGCTGGGTGGACCCTCTCCGCCTCTGCCCACTTCCTCCGCGAGATCCCCGAAGGGGGGGTCGGTGTATCCCCGGCACCGGTCATTGGGTTTGCTAACTTCCTCGGCGTCTACATCCGGCACCAGCACCACCCCAACCCCCTAGTCTGCCAGTCCACGCGCCACGGGCTCGTGACTGCCCTGTGGCGGTTCCACCCTTCCCAGCCCTGCCTCACCTCAGAGCTCGGGCTCCGGTGCACTGCGCACCCCACAGATCACGACCTGTTTGTCGCCCTATGCCACAAGTGTGACATCTCCATCCACTTGCCGCGTGACGGCCATCTGTCAGACCATACCCCCCATGTGATGGCCCTGTCGTCCCCCGGACTCGAGGTCCACGACACCCATGCGTGGATGCTTGCGGGCCATCGCAGTACGGAGGACGGGCGACGAAAGGGGTGGCCCCGGGTGTCACCCCGCCCCACTCCGCCGGTCGGCACAGCCCCCCCGATCGGGCGTTGCCAAGCGGTGACTGCGACAGTCCCCACGTTCTCCTGGCTCCCCGAGAACTATGGGATCCTCCACGACGCGTCGTGGTGCCCGAAGACCTGGCGCTGCGGCGGGGCTGTGGCAGTGTTTTGCCCCGTCACCCTCCGGTACCAGGTGTACCCCGTCCCCATCCCCTTGAGGCTGGACAACGCCTACACGGCAGAGCTGTACACGGCGTGGGTGGCCCTCACCGCCAGGGGGCCTTCAGCCGTCCCTGCCTTCAGCTTCCGATCCGGTGCGTCGCACTTTGCGGACTGCAAAGGGTACATCACAGCCCAGGAGGGGCGCCGCGAGCCGGAGGACTCGCTACAAGGGGATCTCATACGAGCGTGCCGCGACATGGCCCACGGTCACGCCCCCCCCCGCCACCTCTATTCCCATATCGCCGGCACCTGGCTCGATGCCGTGCTGGACCAGGTTGACGAGGCGGCAGGGCGCGCTGCGGACACCTGCCGAAACACCATGGGATGGCTCAGCCCCCTGCAGGAACCCCGCGTCTGTTTCTCCCACGCGGGCCTCCAGGTCCACGACGCCCTGCCCCACGCACGCCGCGCCCTGCTCGCCTCCCACCACGCCTACTCTGCGACCCCTCTGCCCTAGCGCCACCCCGCCCTCGACGAGTACGCCAACGCCGTCAGTCACGGCCTCATCACATGGGGAGACCACCTCACGGTCACCGGCATCCACCTCTCCCTGTTCCCCCCGAGGGACGCGCCCTGTCCCCTCTGCACCATGCCCGCCTCCGGGGACCACATCCTCTCTTGCCCGCTTGACCCGCTCATCCGCGCCCACTACCATCGGTGGCTTGCGGCCCGACTCTCCCTGAGGTGCCGTGCCTGGCGCCACTGTGTGCCCACTGCTTGGGGCACCCTTGTCCTTTGGGGCGACGAGCCATTCATGCTGGCTGTGGATGGCTCCCCAGCCCACCACACCATCGCCACCTACACTATCGGTCGTCTCGGAGCCATCTCCACACCGCACAGAGATGCCCTGCTGCACAGGGGTCTGCGTCCTGCACATCTCCGTCGCCTTCTCTGCGACGCCGTTCTTACTACCGTCCTCCTACACAAGCGGCATGCGGTGCCAGTCCTGCCTCTTGCCGACCACCTCTCCCCCCTGCCGCGGGCCCCAGTGAACCAGTCCCTCGCCAACGACCCGCCGCCAGAGTGGTATCACGTTGCCAACTGGGCCCCAACGCCCGGTTCGGGCAGGTGGCTGGCCTGGGACGTCCTCCTAGGACTCTGGCTAACAGGGGACCTCCTCCTGGCCCCTAAGGTGAAGTCCGCCATCTCCACCCGGAACAAGCGCAGTCCGTACCGCGTCCTGTATGTGTACATCGAGAAGAAACACATGCCGCCGGCCGTGCGGCGGGAGATTGAACTAGAAGCCCATGACGTGATCATCTTGGACAGTCTCGGACGGCACGGGCTTGCCCCCCACCTCCCGGATCGACGCCGCCTCTGGGCCATCCATTACGGTGGCAATGGACGGAGCCTGGAGGCCGGCTTCTGTGGAGATGTGATCCCCTCGTGGTGTGCCGCACTACACTCCGCGTTCTCGGCCATCCTCACAGCGGCTTCCCAGGGACCCGGCACGGTCTTCAAGGACATGCAGGTGGCCCTGGGACGGCCCGCCCCGTGGCCCTGTCCCCGCCCGTGACCCGTACTCGATCTCACGCGCCCGGACCGTTCCGGTACAGCGCGAAGTCGTGCCAGACCGCGCTCCTTGTCTGGCGACGTTCTAAGTCGGGGGTGATGCCCCGGGAGACCCACATCTTCCGTGCCCGTTGATCTTGGAACGCTGACTCGGGTGGATCCAGGACAGTTCGGAGCGGTTGGTGGCCGGGACCGGAGAGCAGATCGGACCGTAGCGTTGTCGTACGCCGACGCTGTGACCCAGACGGCCTGCTGGGAGGAGCGTTCTCAGGTGTGCGACGAGATTCGTCTTACTCTAGCAGAGGTAAGACGGAGGACTCCCTCGGCAGAGCCTGCGTGGGGCCCCCGAGAGACGACGCCACGGCTCACCGTACGTGGGACCGCAGCAGGCGCTCCTCCTCCTCCTCCTCCTCCTGCAATGCACTGCCTCACTGCCTGGGGGTAGTGGGCAGTGCAACTCCTGCAATGCACTGCCTCAATGCCTGGGAGAACTAGGCAGTGCAACTCTTGCAATGCACTACCTCACTGCTTGGGCACAGTGGACAGTGCAACTCCCGCAATGCACTGTGTCACTGCCCTGGGGGCAATGGGCAGTGGAACCCCTGCAATGCACTGCCTCACTGCCCTGGGGCAGTGGGCAGTGGAACTCCTACAACGCACTGCCTCACTGCCTGGGGGCAGTGGGCAGTGCAACTCCTGGGTTGCATTGCCTCACTACCCTGGGGCAGTGGGCAGTGGAACTCCTGCAATGCACTGCCTCACTGCCTGGGGGCAGTGGGCAGTTGAACTCTTGCAATGCACTGCCTCACTTCCCTGGGGCAGCGGGCAGTGCAACTCCTGCAATGCACTGCTTCACTGCCTGGGGCCAGTGGACAGTGCAACTCTTACAATGCACTGCCTCACTGCCTGGGGGCTGTGGGCAACGCAAGTCCTCACTGCCCTGGGGCAATGGGCAGTGGAACTCCTGCAATGCACCGCCCCACTGCCTGGGGGCAGTGGGCGGTGCAACTCCTGCAATGCACTGCCCCACTGCCTGGGGGCAGTGGGCAGTGCAACTCCTGCAATGCACTGCCTCACTGCCCTGGGGCAAGTGGACAGTGGAACTCCTGCAGTGCACTGCCTCACTGCCTGGGGGCAGTGGGCAGTGCAACTCGTGCAATGCACTGCCTCACTGCCTGGGAGCAGTGGGCAGCGCAAGTCCTGCTATGCACTGCCTCACTGCCTGGGGACAGTGGGCAGTGCAACTCCTGCAACGCACTGCCTGACTGCCTGGGGGCAGTGGGCAGTGCAACTCCTGCTATGCGCTGCCTCACTGCCCTGGGGCAGTGGGCAATGGAACTACTGCGATGCACTGCCTCGCTGCCTGGGGGCAGTGGGCAGTGCAACTCCTGCAATGCACTGCCCCACCGCCGGGGGGTAGTGGGCAGTGCAACTCCTGCAATGCACTGCCCCACCGCCTGGGGGCAGTGGGCAGTGCGACTCCTGCAATGCACTGCCTCACTGCCTGGGGGCACTGGACAGTGCAACTCCTGCAATGCACTGCCTCAGTGCTTGGGGGCAGTGGACAGTGCAACTCCTGCAATGCACTGCCTCACTGCCCTGGGGGCAGTGGGCAGTGCAATTCCTACAATGCACTGCCTCACTGCTTGGGGGCAGTGGGCAGTGCAACTCCTGCAAGGCACTGCCCCACTGCCCTGGGGCAGTGGGCAGTGGAACTACTGCAATGCACTGCCCCACTGCCCTGGGGACAGTGGGCAGTGGAACTCCTGCAATGCACTGCCTCACTGTCTGGGGGCAGCGGATAGTGCAACTCCTGCAATGCACTGCCCAACCGCCGGGGGGCAGCGGGCAGTGCGACTCCTGCAATGCACTGCCTCACCGCCCTGGGGCAGTAGGCAGTGCTACTCCTGCAATGCAGTGCCTCACCGCCCTGGGGCAGTAGGCAGTGCAACTCCTGCAATGCACTGCCCACTGCCTGGGGGCAGTGGGCAGTGCAACTCCTGCAATGCACTGCCTCACTGCCTGCGCGCAGCGGACAGTGCAACTCCTGCAATGCACTGCCTCACTGCTTGGGGGCAGTGGACAGTGCAACTCCTGCAACGCAAGGCCTGACTGCCCTGGGGGCAGTGGGCAGTGCAACTCCTGCAATGCACTGCCTCACTGCCTGGGGGCAGTGGGCAGTGCAACTCCTGAAATGCACTGCCCCACTGCCCTGGGGCAGTGGGCAGTGGAACTCCTGCAATGCAATGCCCCACTGCCCTGGGGACAGTGGGCAGTGCAACTCCTGCAATGCACTGCCTCAGTGCTTGGGGGCAGTGGACAGTGCAACTCCTGCAATGCACTGCCTCACTGCCCTGGGGGCAGTGGGCAGTGCAACTCCTACAATGCACTGCCTCACTGCTTGGGGGCAGTGCGCAGTGCAACTCCTGCAATGCACTGCCCCACTACCCTGGGGCAGTGGGCAGTGGAACTCCTGCAATGCACTGCCCCACTGCCCTGGGGACAGTGGGCAGTGGAACTCCTGCAATGCACTGCCTCACTGTCTGGGGGCAGTGGACAGTGCAACTCCTGCAATGCACTGCCCCACCGCCGGGGGGCAGTGGGCAGTGCAACTCCTGCAATGCACTGCCTCACCGCCCTGGGGCAGTAGGCAGTGCTACTCCTGCAATGCACTGCCCCACTGCCTGGGGGCAGTGGGCAGTGCAACTCCTGCAATGCACTGCCTCACCGCCCTGGGGCAGTAGGCAGTGCAACTCCTGCAATGCACTGCCCCACTGCCTGGGGGCAGTGGGCAGTGCAACTCCTACAATGCACCGCCTCACTGCCTGGGGGCAGCGGAAAGTGCAACTCCTGCAATGCACAGCCTCAGTGCTTGGGGGCAGTGGACAGTGGAACTCCTGCAACGCAAGGCCTGACTGCCCTGGGGCAGTGGGCAGTGCAACTCCTGCTATGCACTGCCTCACTGCCTGGGGGCAGTGGGCAGTGCAACTCCTGCAATGCACTGCCCCACTGCCCTGGGGCAGTGGGCAGTGGAACTCCTGCAATGCAATGCCCCACTGCCCTGGGGACAGTGGGCAGTGCAACTCCTGCAATGCGCTGCCTCGGTGCCTGGGGGCAGTGGACAGCGCAACTCCTGCAATGCAATGCCTCACTGCCTGGGGGCAGTGGGCAGTGCAACTCTTGCAATGCACTGCCGCACTGCCTGGGAGCAGTGGGCAGTGCAACTCCTGCTATGCACTGCCTCACTGTCCTCGGGCAGTAGGCAGTGCAACTCCTGCAATGCACTGCCTCACTGCCCTGGGGCAGTGGCCAGTGCTACTCCTGCAATGCACTGCCCCACTGCCTTGGGGCAGTGGGCACTGGAACTCCTGCAATGCACTGCCCCACTGCCCTGGGGCAGTGGGCAGTGGAACTCCTGCAATGCACTGCCCCACTGACCTGGGGCAGTGGGCAGTGGAACTCCTGCAATGCACTGCCCCACTGCCCTGGGGACAGTGGGCAGTGCAGCTCCTGCAATGCACTGCCTCACTACTTGGGGGCAGTGGGCAGTGCAACTCCTGCAATGCACTGCCCCACTGCCCTGGGGCAGTGGGCAGTGGAACTCCTGCAATGCACTGCCCCACTGCACTGGGGACAATGGGCAGTGGAACTCCCGCAATGCACTGCCTCACTGTCTAGGGGCAGCGGACAGTGCAACTCCTGCAATGCACTGCCCCACCGCCGGGGGGCAGTGGGCAGTGCAACTCCTGCAATGCAGTGCCTCACCGCCCTGGGGCCGTAGGCAGTGCTACTGCAATGCACTGCCCCACTGCCTGGGGGCAGTGGGCAGTGCAACTCCTGCAATGCACTGCCTCACCGCCCTGGGGCAGTTAGCATTGCAACTCCTGCAATGCACTGTCCCACTGCCCTGGGGCAGTGGGCAGTGCAACTTCTGCTATGCACTGCCTCACTGCCTGGGGGCAGCGGACAGTGCAACTCCTGCAATGCACTGCCTCACTGCTTGGGGGCAGTGGACAGTGCAACTCCTGCAATGCACTGCCCCACTGCCCTGGGGCAGTGGGCAGTGGAACTCCTGCAATGCACTGCCCCACTGCCCTGGGGATAGTGGGCAGTGCAACTCCTGCAATGCACTGCCTCAGTGCCTGGGGGCAGTGGACAACGCAACTCCTGCAATGCACTGCCTCACTGCCTGGGGGCAGTGCACAGTGCCACTCCTGCAATGCACTGCCTCACGGCCCGGGGGCAGTGGGCAATGCAACACCTGCAATTTACTGCCCCCCTAACTGGGGGCAGTGGGCAGCGCAACTCCTGCAATGCAATGCCTCACTGCCTGGGGGCAGTGGACAGTGCAACTCCTGCTATGCACTGCCTCACTGTCCTCGGGCAGTAGGCAGTGCAACTCCTGCAATGCACTGCCTCACTGCCCTGGGGCAGTGGGCAGCGCTACTCCTGCAATGCACTGCCCCACTGCCCTGGGGCAGTGGGCACTGGAACAACTGCAATGCACTGCCCCACTGCCCTGGGGCAGTGGGCAGTGGAAATCCTGCAATGCACTGCCCCAGTACCCTGGGGCAGTGGGCAGTGCAACTCCTGCTATGCACTGCCCCACTGCCCTGGGGACAGTGGGCAGTGCAACTCCTGCAATGCACTGCCTCAGTGCCTGGGGGCAGTGGACAGCGCAACTCCTGCAATGCACTGCCTCACTGCCTGGGGGCAGTGGACAGTGCCTCTCCTGCAATGCACTGCCTCACTGCCTGGGGGCAGTGGGCAGTGCAACTCCTGCAATGCACTGCCCCCCTGCCTGGGGACAGTGGGCAGCGCAACTCCTGCTATGCACTGCCTCACTGCCTGGGGGCAGTGGACAGTGCAACTCTTGCAATGCACTGCCACACTGCCTGGGGGCAGTGGGCAGTGCAACTCCTGCAATGCACTGCCTCAGTGCCTGGGGGCAGTGGACAGCGCAACTCGTGCAATGCACTGCCTCACTGCCTGGGAGCAGTGGGCAGTGCCACTCCTGCGATGCACTGCCTCACTGCCTGAGGGCAGTGGGCAGTGCAACTCCTCCAGTTCACTGCCCCCCTGCCTGGGGACAGTGGGCAGCGCAACTCCTGCTATGCACTGCCTCACTGCCTGGGGGCAGTGGACAGTGCAACTCCTGCAATGCACTGCCGCACTGCCTGGGGGCAGTGGACAGTGCAGCTCCTGCAATGCACTGCCTCACTGCCTGGGGACAGTGGGCAGTTGAACTCCTGCGATGCACTGCCCCACCGCCCTGGGGGCAGCGGACAGTGCAACTCCTGCAATGCACTGCCCCACTGCCCTGGGGACACTGGGCAGTGGAACTCCTGCAATGCACTGCCTCACTGTCTGGGGGCAGTGGACAGTGCAACTCCTGCAATGCACTGCCCCACCGCCGGGGGGCAGTGGGCAGTGCAACTCCTGCAATGCACTGCCTCACCGCCCTGGGGCAGTAGGCAGTGCTCCTCCTGCAATGCACTGCCTCACTGCCTGGGGGTAGCGGGCAGTGCAACTCCTGCAATGGACTGCCCCCCTGCCTGGGGACAGTGGGCAGCGCAACTCCTGCTATGCACTGCCTCACTGCCTGGGGGCAGTGGACAGTGCAACTCCTGCAATGCACTGCCTCACTGCCCTGGGGCAGTGGGCAGTGCAACTCCTGCAATGCACTGCCTCAGTGCCTGGGGGCAGTGGACAGCGCAACTCGTGCAATGCACTGCCTCACTGCCTGGGAGCAGTGGGCAGTGCCACTCCTGCGATGCACTGCCTCACTGCCTGGGGGCAGTGGGCAGTGCAACTCCTGCAGTTCACTGCCCCCCTGCCTGGGGACAGTGGGCAGCGCAACTCCTGCTATGCACTGCCTCACTGCCTGGGGGCAGTGGACAGTGCAACTCCTGCAATGCACTGCCGCACTGCCTGGGGGCATTGGACAGTGCAGCTCCTGCAATGCACTGCCTCACTGCCTGGGGACAGTGGGCAGTGGAACTCCTGCGATGCACTGCCCCACCGCCCTGGGGGCAGCGGGCAGTGCAACTCCTGCAATGCACTGCCCCACTGCCCTGGGGACACTGGGCAGTGGAACTGCTGCAATGCACTGCCTCACTGTCTGGGGGCAGCGGACAGTGCAACTCCTGCAATGCACTGCCCCACCGCCGGGGGGCATCGGGCAGTGCAACTCCTGCAATGCACTGCCTCACCGCCCTGGGGCAGTAGGCAGTGCTTCTCCTGCAATGCACTGCCTCACTGCCCGGGGGTAGCGGGCAGGGCAACTCCTGCAATGCACTGCCCCACTGCCTGGGGGCAGTGGGCAGTGCAACTCCTGCAATGCAATGCCTCACTGCCTGGGGGCAGTGGACAGTGCAACTCCTGCAATGCACTGCCTCACTGCCTAGGGGCAGTGGACAGTGCAACTCCTGCAATGCACTGCCTCACTGCCTGGGGGCAGTGGGCAGTGCAACTCCTGCTATGCACTGCCTCACTGTCCTCGGGCAGTAGGCAGTGCAACTCCTGCAATGCACTGCCTCACTGCCTGGGGGCAGTGGACAGTGCAGCTCCTGCAATGCACTGCCTCACTGCCTGGGGGCAGTGGGCAGTGCAATTCCTGCAATGCACTGCCCCACTGCCCTGGGGCAATGGGCAGTGCAACTCCTGCAATGCACTGCCCCACTGCCCTGGGGCAGTGGGCAGCGCAACTCCTGCAATGCACTGCCCCACTGCCCTGGGGACAGTGGGCAGTGCAACTCCTGCAATACACTGCCTCAGTGCCTGGGGGCAGTGGACAGTGCAGCTCCTGCAATGCACTGCCTCACTGCCTGGGGGCAGTGGGCAGTGCAACTCCTGCAATTCACTGCCCCCCTGCCTGGGGACAGTGGGCAGTGCAACTCCTGCTATGCACTGCCTCACTGCCTGGAGGCAGTGGACAGTGCAACTCTTGCAATGCACTGCCGCACTGCCTGGGGGCAGTGGGCAGTGCAACTCCTGCTATGCACTGCCTCACTGTCCTCGGGCAGTAGGCAGTGCAACTCCTGCAATGCACTGCCTCACTGCCTGGGGACAGTGGGCAGTTGAACTCCTGCGATGCACTGCCCCACCGCCCTGGGGGCAGCGGGCAGTGCAACTCCTGCAATGCACTGCCTCACTGCCTAGGGGCAGGGGACAGTGCACCTCCTGCAATGCACTGCCCCACTGCCTGGGGGCAGTGGGCAGCGCAACTCCTGCAATGCACTGCCCCACTGCCTGGGGGCAGTGGGCAGTGCACCTCCTGCAATGCACTGCCCCACTGCCTGGGGGCAGTGGGCAGTGGAACCCCCGCAATGCACTGCCTCACTGCCTGGGAGCAGTGGGCAGCGCAACTCCTGCAATGCACTGCCTCACTGCCCTGGGGCAGTGGGCAGTGGAACTACTGCAATGCACTGCCCCACTGCCTGGGGGCAGTGGGCAGTGGAACTCCTGCAATGCACTGCCTCACTGCCTGGGAGCAGTGGGCAGTGCAACTCCTGCAATGCACTGCCTCACTGCCTGGGGGCAGTGGGCAGTGCAACTCCTGCAACGCACTGCCTCACTGCCTGGGGGCAGTGGGCAGTGGAACTCCTGCAATGCACTGCCTCACTGCCCTGGGGCAGTGGGCAGTGGAACTCCTGCAATGCACTGCCTCACTGCCTGGGGGCAGTGGGCAGTGCAACTCCTGCAATGCACTGCCTCACTGCCTGGGAGCAGTGGGCAGTGCAACTCCTGCAATGCACTGCCCCACTGCCTGGGGGCAGTGGACAGTGCAACTCCTGCAACGCACTGCCTCACTGCCTGGGGGCAGTGGGCAGTGGAACTCCTGCAATGCACTGCCTCACTGCCTGGGAGCAGTGGGCAGTGCAACTCCTGCAATGCACTGCCTCACTGCCTAGGGGCAGTGGGCAGTGCAACTCCTGCAATGCACTGCATCACTGCCTGGGGGCAGTGGACAGTGCAAATCCTGCAATGCACTGCCCCACTGCCCGGGGGCAGCGGGCAGTGCAACTCCTGCGGTGTGGTGTGGTGTGGTGTGGCGTGGTGCGCCGAAGGCGCTGTTACCAAAAGGCAAAAGGCCGGGATGTCTACCCACGGGTACAGGTAAACGGGCTGGGCTGTGTGTGTTGTGTGCGCGCTGTGCGTAAGTGTGTTGTTGCATTGCCGGACCAGTGCACTCCCGCAATGCACTGCCTCACTGCCCTGGGGCAGTGGGCAGTGGACCTCCTGCAATACACTGCCGCACTGCCCGGGGGCAGTGGGCAGTGGACCTCCTGCAATACACTGCCTCACTGCCTGGGGGCGGTGGGCAGTGCAACTCCTGCAATGCACTGCCTCACTGCCTGGGGGCAGCGGGCAGTGCAACTTCTGCAATGCACTGCCCCACTGCCCTGGGGCAGTAGGCAGTGCAACTCCTGCAATGCACTGCCCCACTGCCTGGGGGCAGTGGGCAGTGCACCTCCTGCAATGCACTGCCCCACTGCTTGGGGGCAGTGGGCAGTGCAACTCCTGCAATGCACTGCCTCACTGCCTGGGGGCAGTGGACAGTGCAGCTCCTGCAATGCACTGCCTCACTGCCTGGGGGCAGTGGGCAGTGCAACTCCTGCAATGCACTGCCTCACTGCCCTAGGGGCAGTGGGCAGTGCAACTCCTGCAATGTACTGCCTCACTGCCCTGGGGCAGTAGGCCGTGCAACCCCTGCAATGCACTGCCTCACTGCCTGGGGGCAGTGGGCAGTGCAACTCCTGCAACGCACTGCCTCACTGCCTGGGGGCAGTGGGCAGTGGAACTCCTGCAATGCACTGCCTCACTGCCTGGGGGCAGTGGGCAGTGCAACTCCTGCAATGCACTGCATCACTGCCTGGGGGCAGTGGACAGTGCAAATCCTGCAATGCACTGCCCCACTGCCTGGGGGCAGCGGGCAGTGCAACTCCTGCGGTGTGGTGTGGTGTGGTGTGGCGTGGCGTGGTGTGGTGTGGTGTGGTGTGGTGTGGTGTGGTGTGGTGTGGTGTGGTGTGGTGTGGTGTGGTGTGGTGTGGTGTGGTGTGGTGTGGTGTGGTGTGGTGTGCTGAAGGCGCTACTACTAAATGACAATGGCCGGGATGGTCTTGCACGCGGGAACATGCAAGTCGGGAGGGCTGTGTGTCTGAACGCGCGCTGTGTGCAGTGTGTTGTGCACCTACCAAACCCTGCCCCAGCAGCAGCAACAGCGACTGGTGAGAATGCTACCATTCTCCTTTAGGGTTGCTGAAAACAAGATTTTCGCACTGAACAATCACCTTGAAGAGAGTTTGTTGGGGGGCGGGGGGGGTAGTTGGCGTCCTAGGACCTGCGGAGTTGCATCCCCGGTGGCCCCCAGGCAGTTGAGCAGCGGAACTCCTTCTGCACACTATTTCACAGCCTTGGGGCAGTGGGGAGTGGCACTCCTTCTGTTGAGTGCCTCACTGCCTTGGGGTAGTGGGAAGCGGACCCCTTCTACATACTGCCTCAGTGCCTTGGGGCACTGGGCAGTGGAACTCCTTTCGTACACTACCTCACTACCCTGTGGCAACGGAACTCCTTCTGTACACTGCCTCACTGCGTTGGGGCAGTGGGCAGCGGAACTCCTTCTATACAGTGCCTCAGTGCCTTGGGGTGGTGGGCAGCGGAAATCCTTCTATACACTACCTCACCGCCTTGGAGCAGCGAGCAATTGCACTTGTTCTGTGCACGGCCGCACTGCCTTGGGGCAGTGGGCAACTCCTCTTGCTCACGGCCTCACTGCCTTGGGGCAGTGGGTAGTGGCATTCCTTCTGTACATTGCCTTAATACCCCGCAGCATCGGGCAGCGGAACTCCGTCCGTTCAGTGACTTTGGGCAGTGGGACTGCCCACTGCCCCAAGGCAATGAGGTTGTGAGCGGAAGGAGTGGAACTGCCCACTGCCCCAAGGCAGTGAGGCAGTGAACAGGAGGAGTGTTGTTGCCCACTGCCCCAAGGGAGTGGGGCTGTGAACGAAACAAGTGCAATTGCCCAGTGCTCCAAGGTAGTGAGGCAGTGTACAGAAGGAGTTCGCTGCCCATCGCCCTAAGGCACTGAGGCAATTTATAGAAAGAGCTCCGTTACCCACTGCCCGCTACTCCCCAGAAGTGTGGCAACATTGCACTAAAGGAGTCCCCCTGCCTACTGCTCCCAAACAGTGTGGTAATGCACTGCAGGAGTCCTACTGCCCACTGCTCCCCAACAGTGCGGCGCAGTGCACTGCAGGAGTCCTACTGCCCAATGCTCCCCAACAGTGTAGCGTTATAGTGCAGGAGTCCCAATGCCCGGCAAAGCAATAATGCAGCGAACAATAGGAGTGCCACACGGAACTCCTTTTGTTCACTGACCTGGCCTTGGGGTAGTGGGTAGTGGCACACCTCTTGTACACTGCCTCACCGCCTTGGGGCAGTGGGCAACGAAAATCCTTCACTTCACTGCCTCAACGCCTTGGGGCACTGGCTAGTGGCACTCCTTCTGTACACTACCTCACTGCCTTGGGGCAATGGGCAGTAGCACTCCTTATGTTCATTGCCTCACTGCCTTGGGGTAGCGGGGCAGTGGAACTCCTTTTGTACCTATGCTACCACACTTCTAGGGAGTTGTGGGCAGTGGGACTCCTTCAGTGCACTGTTGCCAGATTGCCGGGGAGGAGCGGGGAGTGGGACTCCTTCAGTGCACTGTTGCCAGATTGCTGGGGAGTAGTGGGCAGTGGGACTCCTTCGGTGCACTACCACACTGCTGGGGAGCAATACTGCTACACTGTTGGGGTGCAGTGGGCAGTAGGACTCCTGCAGTGCACCGCCACACTGCTGGGGAGCAGCGAGCATTGGGACTCCTTTATTGCACTGCCACACTGCGGGGGAGCACCGGGTGGTGGGACTGCACCAGTGCACTACTGCCACACTGCTAGGGAGCAGTGGGTTGTGGGTCTCCTTCAGTCCACTGCCACGCCGCTGGGGAGCAGCTTACTGTGGTGTGGTGTGGCGTGCCGAAGGCGCTGTTACCAGAAGGCAATGGCCGGGATGTCTACCCACGGGTACAGGTAAACAGGAGGGCTGTGTGTCTAGCGCGCACGCCGTGTGTGAGTGTGTGGATATGGGCGGATAGAGGGGAGTAGGGGAAACCAGGAGGCCACCCACCAGTCCCGTCATCGCACTGTCCGCCCTCTTGGTAAGTTCGTAGGGCGCCTGCTGCCGATTCCGAGTCCAGCACCACCCAGTAGACGCCCCGCTACGTCGCCAGCTGCCTCGGTGTGGTGTGGTGTGGTGTGGTGTGTTGTGGCATAGCGTTGTGGTGCACTATGGACAGTCGTGGTTGCACACCCATCCCCCAGGGACCCAAGGGCGGCAGGCAGGTGCGCGCGAATGGCAGTACCCCTGCACCGGTCCCTGCACCGCCCCTGCCCTAAGCACAAGACGCACTTGCACATGCCCGGGCCATGCAGCCGTCGCTCCAAAAACAGGCCCAAGTCCCTGGGCAGCCCCCTCTCCACATGCAGACCCCTCGCACCTGCTGCGCCACAACTTTGCAGTCATCATCCAATTTGTACTCGCTAACACCGGTAAATCGTGCCACGGGTTTCCATGGCAGGATCTTGGCACAGAGCCTCAGCATCCACCGAGTGCGCAATCCTGTGAACAGAAAGCACACCAACCGATGGCACCAACCAATGGGTTCAGACTACATGCGGGGAAATCTCTTATCTTCTTCCGCAGATGCCGGACTGACATGAAAAGATGTCTGGGGTTCAGTAGCACTTCCTCGTCTGCTAGCAGCCACTGACAGAAAGGGGGGGCAGGGCGGTCTAGGGCGCCAGGGGCGTACTCGGGATGTGTGGGGATTTGAGATGCGTATTGTGTGTGCGGTCGCCTCGGAGACGACTTGGCAAATTTGCTGGACTGATCTGCATCTGGTGTCAGGTGGTGGCAGGGCAATTTCACTTTGGGGGTGTGCAACTTGTGGTGTCCCCGTGAGCAGCAATGCTATAGCCTCCACTGTTCGACATGGCGTGTGGGGCAGGAGGGCGGTAAATACGCGTGGCATGTAGCAAGCGGGGGTGGTTGGGCCAAGAAGCCCCGTTCATGGTGTCCCAATATGCAGAATGCGTGTGCAGAGCGCTGCAGGTGCTTACATGTTGAGTAAGCTTTTGTGTTGTACGTTCTGCAGTGCGGTTGCTGCGCCTGTGGGGGTGGAGGGTAGGTGGTCTCCTTTTGCCTCTTGCGCACCGTGTCCGGGGACCTGCGGGACACCACGGTCCCCCATTACAAGAAACTAGTTGTGCACCAATGCGGCGTTGCTGGCTCCCTTATTCGCCTTTGTTGGTGTCCCCTGATGGGGGCATCCGCCCAGCGACGAGTGTCCCTTGCGTTGCCTGATCCAGGCGCTGCTCTGCTCGCTCATTGGCTGTCTTGCGCGTGCGATATGCATACGGTCGACGAGAAAATTGCTGTGGGGGCACCCATTGTCCGCCATCGTGCTCCATGGTGTGGATGTCTTGCACCTGTTGTGCACCCGTTGTACGCCATCCTGCATCATGGTGCGCATCCATCATGCACCATGCGTATGCCACGGTGCACCATGGTGCACACATCCTACACTCACTGTGCACCCATCGTGCACCATGCGGCGCACGTCGTGCACTGGGTATACCGCTTCAGCTGGTAGCTGAGTTTTTTTTATCCTTGGTGCTTCAGTGGGGGACCGCCCCGTTCTCCGCGCAACGGCGCCTCAAGGCGCCGGGGGAACCGACGCCCGTGGGTCACTCCTCGAACTCTGCAACCCCCAAACCGTCGTTTGGGGGTTGCAGAGTTCGAGGGGTGAGCCATTGCAAATCGCCTGCGCACTGCGAAAGTGCGACAACAAACCAAAAACAAGACCGCGTCTTCGATACGGGTGCTGCTGTGCCCCCCCCTCCCTCCCTTCCCCCCCTTGCTGCTGCTGCTGATTTGTTGCGTACTGTGGGCCAGACTTGAGCACTAAGATCACGTCACACGCTGTGCGTACGACTTCCATGGCATGCATGCGTGAGAGCCTACAGAAATTCAGGTGGTATGTGGGTGCGTCTGTTCATATGCACGTAGTATGCAGCCCTGGTACCCAAGCCCAGTCTCAGACTGAACTGGTTACTAATGATATTGTTGTTTTTGTTGTTGTTGTTGTTGTTGTTGTTGTTGTTGTTGTTGTTGTTGTTGTTGTTGTTGTTGTTGTTGTTGTTGTTGTTGTTGTTGTTGCATGTATGTGTGCTTGACCCCCAGTCATTTCAACAACAATCATAGCGTTCGCTATCATACATCTCCTCTCGACAGCTCTGTTCGCACGGTGCACGTGCACGGTGCACGTGCATGGACGAGGAGCTGGATCCCCGATCCAGGCTAAGAGAGTACGTGGACTCCAAGAGGAAGTTGGTGGCGAAAAAGCTATGCTACGCTAAGCCTACCCGCAGCTCATGGCCACTGAAGCAAGGACGTATGGGAGATCTATCCCAATTGAAGGAGGACCTCGAACAGAAGATCACCACCTGGCAAAGGGAGGTAGATCTTAAGCTCATGAAGAGCGTGTGGGGTGCCTATGTGAGGACCCCAGCGGAGGACGACCTCTCGGAGGAATGTGTATGTGAACCCCCTCGAGCGTGCCTATGTTGCCATCGTCCACCGGAGATGGTTGAACGAGACCTACTTTATGCCTACCAAGGGTTGCAGGATACTACCAAGGGCGAAGAGTCGGTTGAGGATCACCTCCTGACGTCTATTACTGAGGGGGCAAGCAACTTACACTCTGACGAGGACATGGAGGACAAGATCAAGCTATTGGACCCGTGACCGTGCAGTGTATGTGTGTATGTGTGTGTGTGTGTGTGTGACAGTTGTGCACCGGAGTGTTGCGGCTGGAACGTGCAGCAGGGTGTCTTGCGCAGGGTTGCTGTGGACAGGGGTGATATATACAAAGGGGCGTGCGCGTAGGGATGTTGTGGACAGGTGTTATACAGCTTGTCTGCACAGGGATAGTGTGCACAGGGATAATGTGCACACCAGCGCTTGCACAGGGGGGGGGGGGGGCACTGCACACTGTACACTGTAAAGACGCTGCAAAGACGCTGTACGTCACCTGTTGCTTCGTTGAGGTTTCCACGTTGCCCCCGGCATCACAACAAAGCAGAAGAAAAGATGCGGCGCAGACCTTTCTCCCCCATATCTTCCACGCTGAACATTTGAATGGAGGCGTTGCTGAAAAGAAGCTTGCCCAACGGAGTACGGGCAGCCAACATGTCCACGTTGCTGGAAGCAATGGGGCAGCGGTGGGAGAAGGGGCGAGGACAGAAGCACTGCAAAGAAAATGCATGCGAACATCTCCCGAGCCGGCTTGCTCAGGTTACAGGCAAAGCCCAGAAACCCCAGAGAGGCTCTGCACTTGGGCATAACCCACTGACTTACTGAGTGGCTCACTAAAGGTGCTCCTCAGCCAGGAGAATGAAGACTGGGCTGCTCGTGTATACACACACATGGAACCCGGGGGGGTGGGTTGCGATCAGGGAGGGTCCAATCCAATTGCGAAAAATTGCGAAAAAACTGCGAAAGAATTGCGAAAAATTGCGAAAACATTGCGATGCCGCAACCAAACCCCCCGAAGCCTCAAGGAGCGACACGTCTGCACAGGTGGCTCAGAATGTTTCTGTCTCTTCAAACATGGTCCACAGGCATCACAATTACTGCAGGCGACCCTCAATATCACCATGTAATTCAAGCATGACTCGAAGGCGGCGGACATTGTCATCCAATGTGTGCTGCAACAGAGAACACTGTGTCAGTCGACACCGTATCTCATCTCTATGTTGCGCATACAAACTGCAGGCAAAGGGCACCAACAAGCATGCAAGCTGGACAATCCAAAAGCAATTGTGAAAAAATTGCGAAAAATTGCGGATAGTTGCGGAAAATTGCGAAAAATTGCGAACCACCAGCCGCCGCCGCATTACCGTGCATCTTTACAAGTATCGTTCTGAACTCGTTGCTGCCCAGTTTTGTGCCCAGTTGCTGCCCAGGTTCGGTGGTATCTTTCTTGGGCTTGTTCCTTCGTTCACTACTGCATTCCCCTGCTGCATATTGCCGTTGCTGGTGCATGCATGTGATATCGGTTGACAACCCGTTGCTTAGTGCGTGCACCACACATATCTCCACCTGCGACCCTGCAACGCACCACTTCTGTCATGGGGCGCTTGTCTTTGATGTGAAGGTCCGCCAAGCTGCAGGCTTGGATCCACCATTTCTATTCTTCGACTGGTTTGCACCCCCACAACAGCTCCCCCCAGACTGGTGCAGTTGTGTAAGAAGGCTGCACCCGAATGTGTATGTTGCTTCAGTGCGGGACCGCCCCGTTCTCCGCGCAACGGCGCCTCAAGGCGCCGGGGGAACCGACGCCCGTGGGTCACCCCTCGAACTCTGCAACCCCCAAACCGTCGTTTGGGGGTTGCAGAGTTCGAGGGGTGAGCCATTGCAAATCGCCTGCGCACTGCGAAAGTGCGACAACAAACCAAAAACAAGACCGCGTCTTCGATACGGGTGCTGCTGTGCCCCCTGTGTGACATTCCGTCTGGTTGTTGCTCCTTTACGGGGCCCTGGACGGTCACCCGTTCTTCCCTTCGCATGTTGCGTCGGGTCGCTACTTTCTGTCGGCCGCTGCGGCCGGTGCTCCTGCTGGCGTCGTTTCCGCGTTCGCGGAGCCCAGTAGTTGGCGTGTTGGGACTGTGCTGAATGTGGCATGGTGTGCCGTTTGCGTGTCAGCGGCGCCCAATAGTTGGCGTATTGAGGATGTGCTGGTTGTTGCCGGGGTCGTTTGACTGTTTTTGCTGTCCACACACCTCTGTCCACAGGCCGTCCATAGCCTGCCTCGCTGTGTTTCTGTGCGGCCCAGGTGCCCTGTTCCTCCACGCGCTGTCCGGGCCGTCCACCATATGTCCTTTTCCCCCTCACGGTTGGTCTGCCCCTGATGGGCTCCCACTCCCTCCCTCCCTCCCTTCCCCCCCTTGCTGCTGCTGCTGATTTGTTGCGTACTGTGGGCCAGAGGTGTTGGAAACTGAGACATGGCCAGTGCGCTCAGTGAAGTTTCTGCTGTGTCACTGTAGTGTACGAGGCCCTGCGGCAGGCATTGGTGTCGCTTTGCTCCAATGTCCTCATTCACCACCATCCATCCAGGGGGGGGGATTGCGTTGCTGATGGTGATTGTGCTGCTACTGGTGCTGGTGATGGTGCTGATTGTGCTGCTGATGCTGCTGCTGATGATCATAGTGCTGCTGCCGCTGCTAATGATAATGAGGACGACAACGATGATGCCAGTGCACGCACAAACCTCTGGTATTTCTCCATGCCAGTGAAAGACGTCATGGGGTCCGCAAAGGAGACGTCCGGGGTGTAGAACTGCCGTTCGAAGGGATCAAATAGAGAAGCGTATTCCCGCCTCAAACACTCTTTGAGGGCCTGCTTCTTCACCCCAAAAGACTGAAAGGACATGAGACGAACGGAGAAATGACGACGCCAGGAGACGGCACGGCACGAGGAAGCAACGTTGAGAATCTGCTTGTCCGCTCCGGTACAAATGAAAAAAGCTGGAGTAGTTTGTATTCGAGGTGTATTCGAGGTGGACCGATTTTGTTGCAAGCCGGACGAGCTTGGGTTGTGCTGGACGAGTTTGGAGTGGGCTGGACAAGCTTAGGCTGGAGCACGTTGTATTGCGCTGGACGAGTTTGTGTTGAGGTGGACGAGTTGGTGTTGAGGTGAACGATTTGCGTTGAGCTGCCTGAGAGTGTTAAGCTCGTCCAGCTCAACACGAAACCCTGGGATCCCGCCCCCTCGCTCTGGTTATACGACTCCACCGCCCCCCTTCCTTGGCCTTCGGCAACACTCCGTTGCCAAAAGTAGGCAAGCTTGGGCTTGACGTGGGTGCCGATGACTGTGGAACAAAAATTGGTCTATGGGAGAGCAGTGGATCCTCTCGGCTTTGTACGTAGCCCCTCCACCCCGCACCCAACCCTTGCAACAAATTTTGCCCCAAAACGCGAAGTTCAAAATGATCGGCCCAACGTGACGATCATTTTGGGATATGCATCCTTCGGACGATCTCGTCCAGCGCAACTCCCTCGTCCATACAAACGCCTCGGGCTTAGCACGAGCTCCTTCAGCGCCGCGCCAACTCATCCGGCCCGGACAAGCTCGCTTGGCTCAATACCACTTCATCCGGCTCAACACCAGTCCGTCCAGTTGAACAACAACTCGTCTAGCTGAACACGAACTCCTGCAGCTGAATATGAACTCGTCAAGCTCAATATAAACGCGTCAAGATAAAGTCGTCCAGCTGAACACAAACTCGTCCAGCACGAGCCAAACTCGTCAAGCTCCATACAAACTTAGTACAACCTCTTCCAGCTCAACACGAACTGGTCCACTACAACTCATCGGGCTGTTCACGCGCTCCTTCAGTTCCGTACCAATTCGTCCAGCTCAACACCAACTCGTTCAGCTCAACACGAACTTGCCCGGCTTAGTACAAACTCGTCTAGTGCAATTGTGTTGGGGTGGACGGACGAGTTGGTGTTGAGCTAGACGAGCTTGTGTTGAGCTCGACAAAGCAGTTATTACTGGTCTATCATTTGAGGCGGCATGGAGAATGAACGACAAGCATTCAACACGGTAGCACATATATCGCACGGAATTGCCCCCCCTGCACCTTGGAAGTGGGGAAGGGGCTTGAGGTCAAGCGTGAGGGTTGTGTTAAACGCTATGCAAAGCAAACGAGGGCAACGGGCTCAATAGCTTATTGCAAGCGGCAGAACAATCAACTGACAGCTATATTTGGTAGTGACTGGAACAAGGCTGTATGGGGCAAGGTCCCGCACGACATATACTGTGTGTGGCCATGGATGAAGGCTGAGTGCTAAAGTGTGACTACATGCTCATGGTATCACAGCCATGTTGCCATAATGGTTGACACCACCCGCAAAATTTGATGCAGCACGTAGCAACGGCACCTGGTCTTCTTCCTTTGTTGCCGTAGTTGCCAACATGGCCAATTTTTTCCGGGAGCCAAACGCACTCCAAATCAAACGGATCGCGGCACAAGATATCAAAGCCAAACCCAACGTCCGGAACGGCGTAGAAAGCATGCTATGGGGCACAGGTTGCACGGTTGAGTGCCGAACCTCCACCAATCACAGTGCGCAAGGAGGACGGAAAGGAGGCAATTTATGCTGCAGTTCGCATGGTTTGCGTCCCATGGATGTACCATGGATGTAGCATGGACGCCCTGCACCCTTGGTACTGTGGGTCCGATCTTGGCATCAGTGTGGTACAGTTTCAACGCGGGATGGGTTCGTGATCGACTAGTTGGACATACACACCCACACGTGCCCAATCCGTCTTGTTTGCTATTCTATCCCCAGCGACGGAGGCCTCAACGTTTTAACGCACGTTTCCCGGATCCCAAGAGAGCAAACAATATACTGCAGCAAAGCAACTTCAGGGAAAGATCAAAAGCGCTCGCAACGATTGTTGCGCATTGGAGGAGAAAAGTGGAGAAAAGCCTCAGCCCGGCCGGGGCTTTCTGAGAAAAAGAGCATGGCACATCACGCAACATATTTACACGCACGTCAGCCACGTACACATGGGCACCGCAATCGGCACCCGGTAAAGGCCAACTCAGAGCAATAAAATCGAGATCTCAATTTTGCAAAGATTTCCAACCACTCTCTTGTTTCAAACCGGGTTGCACAAATGTGCCACTACAGTGGGACTGCTCTTGTCGCTTCGTGCAAAACTGCACATTTGTCACGCTAGCTGACATATTATTCCTAACAGTGTCGAGCCGAGTCGTTGGTTGCGTTGGCATTACATTTGTACATATACACATACACAAGCGCGCATGCACGCACGCGCGCGGGCACACACATATGCCTTCGGTGTAATAAAGATTGGTGGTATACACCTCACCCCCCAAACCGGTCCCACGGCTATACCACCCTGGTGTTCCTTGTCACCATCATATGCAGCGTGTTCACTCGCATGCCGCCTTTAGACTTCAACTCTTGATTAGCCAATACGATACATGCGTGTTCGCTGGTACTCTTAAAGTGATCGGCAAACAAATTATTGCGCGAGTCATGGCATGCGCTTGTCGTCAACGAAACACGATAACTACCGGAGTGAAAGGAGAGTACATATTAGGAGATGAAGAAAGAATGTGAATGAAATGGTGTGTGTGTGTGTCTGTGTGTGTCAAACGCAATGCCAAAGGCACACCTCGATGCGTCATGGGGGACACGGATGATGTCGCTTTGGAATTATTGTCTGAGGCTGAGTTGTGGCAACTATAGCGTGTAGCCTATGCCTTCTTGGAGGCCTCATGTCAGTGTTGCTGAAATGGCGCACACAAAACAGGCCGTCACGTGGTTGCCGTTTGTGCTATGCATCATCAACAATGCAGCATCCCTTGTGTAGCCCTTGTCCCCCTAGCCCGCTTGGCGTTAAGACGAAGACTGCCTCGCACGAAATGTCGACATTTTAACCCGGGGTGCAACCCAATGGTGTGGCCCACGACTCATCCTACGGCCGATGGGTTTCGAGGAAGTGGAGGAGGTGGGGGTAGTGCCCCGAGCCCACACACCTAGGAAGCCAAGGCCGTTGCCACCAAAAGTGCCAAAAGAAGTGGGAGTAACAATGCAGCCACCACCACCACCACCACCACCACCACCACCACCGGAACACAAAGAAGAAGAAGCACGCCGGATCCTCCACAAAGTTGATTTCCGGCATCGAGGCGCTAATGCACATGTGTTAGGCATGCGACCCTCCCTTCGTTACCAAGACGCGGGCACGTTTGGTTAAGTACCCCCCTCCGTTCCACTCTCTCATTTTGTCAATGGATAATGAAGACAAGATTCCCACTCCCGGTGCAAAGGAGATCTTAAATGGGACGCGCAAGTCAACAGTGGAGAAACTGTACACCTTTGAATGTGGTCCACTCGAAACCACTCAAGCTTCGGTGTCGTATAGATATGTTGCGGCATCGAGTGCATAAGGCGTGTTTCAACCGCATATTTCGAGACGGCTTCGGTTTCCAATGCATTACGTTGGGAGACGAAAGGGCGAGCGCGTGCCACATTGGCAGTCCTCAAAACCAACATCTCGTGAACCTTCGGGCTCAACCACACACCCCATGCGAAAGCGCAAACCCCAAGCGCAAGCCCAACCGCACACATCAGCAACTTGCGGGAGCCACTGAGCAAAGGCTTCTCGGTGGCTGCTCCTTGTAGCGGTGAGATGTTCAAGGTGTGGTAAGTATTTGGATGAGAAGTAACGCAACGAGGCCCATCGGGGATCAGAAGGTGAGACATCGTGGAGAACCTATAACGGGCAATAGGTGAATGAAGAAAATAGATCCGTACACAACCGAAGCAAAAATTTGGAGTGTAGACTACACTGTAGTGCATCGCGGTGCGACCTGTCCAAACGTCGCGGACTCACACTTGGTCTCACATATAGCTGGAGGATTGCGAGCTTCTCTAAAGTTTGTGCATTGGTTCAACACTGGATTAGATGCATTTCGACCTCTGTGCTTGGCTTTAATTCGGAAAAAGGAGCCGTCGAAGCGAACACAGCGTAACTCCAAGGACTGCCAAGGGTTACCAAAAGGTGCCAAAGGCTGCCAAAGACTGGAACAGTGCCAAAGGGAGCCAAAGAAAGCCAAAGAGGGCAAAAGAGTGCCAAAGGGTGTCTGCACACTGACACTTCATTTGTCACAGGTTTTTCTTAGCACATCTTCAATGGTTGGTGAGAATACAACGGTGTGCAAGTTGTGGTGCTATTTGCAGTGTGCACGAGATGCTGCTAGTGCCAGTTTCCCCTAATGCACACAGCCAAAATTTGGAACCATGTAGTTCTGTGGACCGGAGGCCTGAACGTGGCGTGCTTGCAGAATGCCTGGTGCAAATTGGGCGTTCTGCACCCGTGTTGTTAGTGCATTTGGCAACTTCATTGTTGACAAGTTTGCGTTCAACGGCAATGTTACTTGCTTTTGTCAGAAGCATTCTCTTCACAGTTGTTTGAAGCCTAACACGGCTGTTGTACCTTGCACCCTGGGTTGAAATGCAAGTTACAACAGCCTTGTTCTGCGAGTGGAGTTTTGGGTCGGCTTGGGTTTACAGCCTAGGTTCGCGTTATGCTGCCATCAGATCTTCCAGCGGGTTCGCAACGACAACAGGCCCGGTGAAAGCCTCAACTCGGCCGTGCGCCCTTCCTGCAGCAAACTCGAGTAACCAAAGTTTTGACCTGTCGTGCAAAATCAACGTACAGTTGCACGTAAGGGACCAAGGAGGCACAGCTCACACTGCAGACGCCTGTGCACCTAAGGTACAAGGACGTCAGTTTCCATTTGGCATTTGGCATTTGGCGACTTCATTGTTGACAAGTTTGCGTTCAACGGCAATGTTACTTGCTTTTGTCAGAAGCATTCTCTTCACAGTTGTTTGAAGCCTAACACGGCTGTTGTACCTTGCACCCTGGGTTGAAATGCAAGTTACAACAGCCTTGTTCTGCGAGTGGAGTTTTGGGTCGGCTTGGGTTTACAGCCTAGGTTCGCGTTATGCTGCCATCAGATCTTCCAGCGGGTTCGCAACGACAACAGGCCCGGTGAAAGCCTCAACTCGGCCGTGCGCCCTTCCTGCAGCAAACTCGAGTAACCAAAGTTTTGACCTGTCGTGCAAAATCAACGTACAGTTGCACGTAAGGGACCAAGGAGGCACAGCTCACACTGCAGACGCCTGTGCACCTAAGGTACAAGGACGTCAGTTTCCAGCAGAGAAACGGCTTCAGTCTGAGCTTTGTCTCACAGCCCCCCTTGGGATGCTAGTCGTTTCTGTAGTTTTACACCGCAGCCTCACGCTGGCTGCCACTATGCGTTGTTTGTCGTGCCTTGTCAGAAATAAGCTGTTGTGGCGCCTTTGCTGTGTTCCTGTGATATGTATGTTGTTGACCGTCGTGATGCCACTTGCGAGGTGAGGTGAGACTATGACAAGTGTGGATTTCGTTACCAACTTCTTTAGATGCGGACCCCGACGAGACCAATGAACGCGTCTGGGCTCGCTCAAACACTGACATACCTGACGAAAGAAGGCCCACCAGGATGGGAGAGGTTAGAGGAAACGGCCCAGTGCGATGCCGTTTCAGTCAACGTATGTTGCAGTACTGCACAAACCTGCCACGGTTACCTTGTCTTCGAAATGTGTTGCTGCACCCACGAGCTTTTGAACGTTCTCCTGAGCCTTTCACCTGGCGTTCACAGAGCCAAGGTGTTGAGGTGCACCAGCTGAGCGATGACACTCCACCGCCCGAGACTGACGACAGACCAGCTGGTCGACGGCAGCCGAAGCGCAAGCCAGCCTCGAAGCGTCAAAATCAGAAGCGTGCTGGTGTGGAGAAAGACAAAGCTCCAGTGGATCCTTGCAAATACAAGACCAAGCTTTGCCGGACTTGGATGCGCGACGGTATGTCGTCAGGGTAATTAGAGAGGCGTGCTTTTCCATAGGCCTTTCCAGAGGCGCATTGCGACCCCGATCTTGGGCTGTAGGTCCGCTAGGCTGTCCTGACAATAGGCTTGCTGTCCGGTGTGACGTCAGAGGCAAGGCATTCGGTGCTGCTTTTGAGGCTTGTTGGTTGCCAGGTTTTCTACACGGCACCTCATCCCGCTTGCAGGATACTGCTCATATGAGGGAGTGTGCTGCTATGCACACGGCGAACAAGACTTCCGCACCATCCACCAAAACACGCAAGTTCTCTCGTCTTTGGGATATTTCAGCGAGTTGATGTTGCTTGCTGTCGAAAACGAAGGCAAGACAGGTCCCAGTAAGCTGAGAGGTTTGTCACCCAGCCCACCGAGCAGTAAGATTGGCTTGCGCAGTGTTAGGATTTCGTTCCGCAAACCGCGGAACTAAAAGGAAGGGTTGTCTGGCTCGCTTGGAGATCAAGCCTGGAGAAAGTGGGACGGAGTTGTGCAACGTGGTAGGGAAAAGAAAACCCACATGAGACGTCTTGCTTCTCAGTCTCGCGATCACCACCCCCCATTCAAAATTCACAGAGGGAACAATTTCCCCTGTTTCATGATAACTACCCAAACTGCGTGCCGCAGGGTGCGCCACAGGTGCCGCAGGAGTAGCGTTCCCTCCTGCCATTGCCGGACGTATTCGGTGTATTTTTTGGTGTACCTCGTTGATTTCCTCTGCCCACGCCTGTTGGAGCCTGAACTGTGCTTCCTCGTATTCTGTTATTTGCAGCACCCAAGAACAAAAGGCAGCCCAAAGTGGATAAGGTCCCTGCACACCAGCAAGTTCAGCAGGTGCCAGCAACCCCACCACCGACACAGCCCATGGTCCATTTGCCATATTCGAATGGAGAGGAGCCACAGGCCCTTTTCAATGTCCCAGACAGCAAAATGGTATGTTTATTGTGGCTGTATTTGATTGACACAGGCTTTGTGTGTGTGTGTGTGTTGTAAGTGTTTCTTTCTGAGTGTCTATTTTTTTCGAAAGGCGCCTAGCCTCAAACATGTCTTTGTATTGAATGGCCTGACGAGGTGTCCGGAGACTTGTGCTCAGCGACTTCTGCCCTGCCGTGTCTCGTATCGACCACAGGGGGTTTATTCGTTGTTGGCCCATTGTTTCCCTCACGAAGTGTGTGTGTGTGTGTTGTATGTGCCCATACGTGTGCGCGCGCGTGTGTGTCTCTCTGTGTGTGTGTGCCTGCGCGCGTGCGTGCGTGCGTGCGCGTGTGCCCTGCCCCTGCCGTGACGCCAGTAAAACCGCCCACATTTCTTTGGTCGCTGCCAAGGATGGGGACGCCACAAGGGCAGGGACGACGCAAAGTCTGCGAGGGGGGAGGGTGGTTGGTTGAACCACCCAAACCACAGACAGCTTTTCGGGAGTTGAGAGTACCGCAGCCAGTTAGGTGGGTGAATGAATGCATTGCTCAAGTAACAACCCCTGCTTCGGCAGAAGGTTGTTCGTCAAAATGCTGGTTGATGCAGAGACTTTTGAGCACACATACCCTGGTCCATCAGATTCGGCATCACAGGGTGTGTTGAAGCACCCGGGCGCATTTCGTCTGCCTGCATGGCTGATAAGCGGTTCCTGGTTGGCGGGTGTCACCTATCATCCCGCCCCTTGTGCTGGTGCCCTCTGCCTTTGGCTCTGCTTCTGTTCCACGCCTTCAGGGAGCGCCCAACTATTCTGCTCCACCCGATTTTGCTTGGCAGTACCCGCTCAACGAGGCTGCCCGGGCATATGTGCCATACAAAATGGGGGCTGGCCCATACGGAGACGACGTCCACCCTGCATACAAGGTCCCTTTCAATGCGCTGGAGTCTCCGCCGAACCCATACACTGTTGCACAGCTGCCCTACAGTGCTGAGCCATACTCGACGTACCAGCCCCAGTACGGGGAGGCCCGGCAAGGGGCACGGGTGCCGCAGTACAACCAAGAAGCGCATGGCTACGTCATGTTCAGTGGCAACACAAATGAGGGCGTCAACGCTGGTAGCGGTGGCCCCAATCGCATGCAGCTCCGAGAGGTTCTGCAGGTGATGAATGACCAGAGCAGATCGAACACCAAGCACAGGTATCCCGGCGGGATGGAGTGGGACAGGGCGAGGGGGAGTGAACTGCTGGTAGGGCAACTGTTGAACCCCAGTGCTTGCCATTTGCCGCAGATGGGTCCCACGCTACGAGCTGGATTTGGTTGAAATGCCCCTTTTTTACCACCAACCCAGGAAATCACCCCGTGAGCGTCCACACAGTCACTGATCACCACTTCCAGACGAAGGTAATGCTTTGGGGCATGCCCTTAGGGGCGGGGAAGGGTCAAATTCGCCTTGCCCTCGCGATGCTGTGCAACACCTTTTCCCAAACCTCCCGATTTTTTGTTAGCCTCTGCGCAGCGAAACACCCCTTTAACACCCCCTCTTGATTTTGATTTTTAACACCCCTCTGTTCTCGCTCTTAAGTTCTTGGACACACATCACACCTACTGTTTGCTCACTGTATTGCATCTGCTGTAGTTTGACTGATAGCCTGACTGTAAGTGACTGTCTGACTAGACGTAGTCGCATCTGCTGTAGTTTGACTGATAGCCTGACTGTAAGTGACTGTCTGACTAGACGTAGTCGGACATGATATTCCTGTCGTTCTGCCTTTGTCACAGAATGTGTCCTGAGGTTTTTTTTTAACCAGGTTTGACATCGAGAATGAAGATGAAATTATGGGTTACTGTGGAGTGCACAACCTCAATCTGCAGTCTTGCTGGACTGCTTGTCTGTTTTTCTACAATTCCATCCTCTCAAATTAATGAGGTCTCACCCCCCCCTCTTGTTTTTGGTCTGGAGGGGGTTTTAATCATTTTAGCCGATTTCCGAGAAGCCCCCCCCCCCCCCCCCGGGTTGTTGCCAACCCCACAATATGGAACCTCTTGCTCAACGGCCACAGCCAAAAGGCGAACCACAGCCGGAAACCTCCTATCCACTGTCCAAATCCACCCCCCCCCCCCCCACTCCTGAACTGTTCAACGCCTCGGACAAGCTCTCTTTTTGTCCCCTGAAACGTCGCAACACAATCCTCTCCCTGTCCCCTCGTTCGCTTTTTGCTCCTTTTTTGCAGGCATCAGAAGTAAGCTCGATTATGTTGGGCCAGCTCATTCCCACGACCACTGTGCGCGAGTGGTGGCGGTGAGCCGTTTATCCCACCATCTTATGTATCAAGGTCATGGCTGCGCACAGTCATGAGCGCATGTGATCACATTGCACAAGGGTTCACCTGACCAGCACAGCTGTATTGTGTTGGCGGACCCGCGCATTAACCCGTGTGTGGCCAGCTACCCTTCATGATCTGGCCACAGGGATTCTTTATACTCCTGCGATTGCCGATGCTGTGCAGCCGCCACACGCGCCACAACCGCCGTGCAAGGCGCGCCGAGACTGCACACATGGGGCATGGGCTGCTTGCCCTGGGTCTGAAACGTTGCCAGGGCGGCTTCTCATCTCGACCAGCATCTCGTTAAGCTATTCACTTTTTGCTATGCTTCTTAGGGTGTGGCCTAAGGGTGTGCTCTGTCATCAAACTAACGTAAGTTGGGCGAAGAGGACCAAAATTGTGCATGAACAAAATGAAATTGTGAATGTTGGGTGGAGAAGTGGGCAGCGCCTGTAAGATGGGGACGGTCTCCTCCATCGGGTGATCCTGTATCTGCAAGTGGGGTCAACCCTCTCAAGATTCAGTCACGTCACCTGTGTTTATGTGGGCCTCCTGCCCTCGGGCAGATGGCACACTCTCACCCTCGCAGGTGTTTCCCCACATTCCTTTTACTTCGGAGGCTGCCCCCACCTTCTAACCTCCAAGTTCGTCATCCCTCACGTCGCTGTCCCCATCGATCAGGGTCTGCATCCCACCTCCACCCATCCAACTCCGTTTTCTTTGTCGTGCACACACAAGGGCCTAGCCGGCCGGAGGGTTCGCAGTCCTCTTGGGGAGGCACTCCCTGAGGTTCCTGCCACATTGTGGCAATACCAGTGCAGAGGTTTGACACGCCAGCTGATGACCATGCTGGGCCCCCCTGAGATGCATGTAGTGGCATACACCGTTGATATCGTGATTCCCTTCCCCCCCACACGCACGATAACAAGCAATGACCAGGGTCGTGTCATCGAGGAGCGTCCCGTCGGCAAGTCTCTTTCTGTCGAGTGACTCCCTCCTCCTCACCCCAGCCTTCCCACTGCATGCCGCCCTGTTGGACCATACTCCCTCCCATTTTGGAAAGGTATGGGGTCCGATGTTCCCGCACACGCCACCCCACCATCATCTTCTCATCCCTGTTCCTGAGGGGTGTTATAGGGTAACTAGCATTTCTAGTCTTCTCTCTCCCCCCTCATGTGCAATTTCACATCAGGCAATTTCACATGGAAGTGACATTGTATCACTCAGTATGTTCATTATCCTCCAGGCAGGTTATGGATCACCTTGTGCAGTGGGAGCCCCCCCTCATGTGTGAGTAGCTCCTGATGCAACCAACACGGCTGCCACGCGCGATGATTGACCCAGACAAGACGGTGCATGAGGCACCACAGATATCACATATCGTGCACTATTGGGAGATTTGGTGTTCCATGGGGTGCTCCGCATGGCAGACGAGTCTAAGACAGTCACCGAAAAGTAGTGTGCAGGGCAGACCAAGGGAAGGGTTTCTCCTCTCTTCCCCTTCTAAGAGTGTTTGGCCTGTCTTTTGCAGAAGGGCTCCCTGGTTGCATGCAATGCCCCCAAGAGGCTTGTGGTGCTTCTGATATATTATGGCTGCGAACCAGAGGCCAAAGCCCCATTGTCATGTCGTTGAGAATGGTTCAGGGCCTGATCCTTCGAGCTGTTCGAATGGTGATTTGTGCCGTCTCAACTTCCTGCCCCCCCGTGGCCCATTAGGAGGGAGTGAGCACCAGGGTCAAACGTAGACGAATTGTGAGATAAAGCTTTGGATCCTTCTGGTTGGAAATCTGGTTTTCCTGCTGCTGTGAACCTGCAATTTTACCACCCTGTGGTTCTTGACCCCCCCCCACCCCCCTGTCAGCGCAGTTCCATTTTCTGGTTGTCCATGAAGATCAAGTTTTCTCTGTGAGTTGGGTGGAGATGGTATTTTGGGGATGATGATGACTGAGTTGTTGCCACATGTCTGGCTCAGGCGTGCAGGTCATTATGCATGGACCGGGCACCGAGGGAGTGCCACTGCTGGTGTTTTCTCTTTGTTCCTGTCATTTTCAGTGTCGTGGTTGACTTTGGGACTTTGGCATCCCGGTTTAGCTTTGCAGGAGGTTTGGTAGATTACAGCATTGCTGTCCTGTTGGCTGGTGAGTATGGCTGGCCATTTGACGTGCAGGGCAATGTTATCAGATCTGCACAAGTCTGCTGTTGGGCTGTTCAGAGGTGATACAGTCCAAGCGGTACACCCCAGGAGTTCCTGGACTTTACAACCAGAATCAACCCCAACTTTTTTCTTTTAGCTGAGTGCGTTGGCCTTAATTTCGGTTCGGATGTTGTACCCAATGCGCTTTGCAGTTGCCATTGAATTCGATGGATTGATGGCTGATATTCACAAACGTCGCACACGCTTTGGCACCCCGTCTTCGTCATGAGTGCCCATGTTTTGGTTAGTTGATCGTGCATTATTTTTCCTGAAATCGCCCCCCCCCCCCCCCCAGCTTCGCTTAGCTCGCGTTCATCAGGTCTCACGCCCCCCCCCCCCCCCCCTTCATTGTCCTTCCGCCCATGATGCATGTTAACTGATTCATCCAGTGTGTCTTTCAAGACTCTCCTCTTCAATAGGGCATTTTACCCCTCTCCAGGCTGTCTGAAAGTCCAGAACCCAATGGCAGATGTTTTCTGTGTGTTTGGTTGACTTTTGCATCAGAACATGCTTTCCCCTCAGGCTGCGGTCAAATAGTCTTGGCCGTCGACCCAAACCCCACCCCACCTCCATTCCATCTCCACCCCATGCCTGACCCTCTCCGCTCCGCTCCCCACCCATGCACTCCTCTCCCGTTTCGCTTCTGGCGGACGAGGCGTGTGTGCATGTCCTGTATTTGCTCTTTCTGTGTGGCACCGTCTGGTCATCAGATGGTTCTGATCATTTCCTGAGCAAGGTGAGATAGCTCAAAGCGGATCCAGCTGCTGGCTGTTGTTTTGTTTGTTTTGCACCCCATAGTTGTCAATTTGTTCCCCATCTCCACTGTACATAACCACACACAGACACATACACACGCACACTTTTGGTTGGCTGGGGGGGAGGAGAGATGCTGCTGAGGCCTGCTTGCTTGCTTGCTTGGCAATTTCTGGTTGTCCTCCCGTATCCAGAAGCTGTGAATCAGTGTGTTAGTGGAGGGTCTGCCAGCGAGGCCTGCTGAACATTGAACTGATGGTTTGCTACACACACAAACACACACACACACACACACACACACACACACACACACACACACACACACACACACACACACACACACACACACACACACACACACACACACACACACACGTGCCACCCTCTTTCCCGGCCCTGCAGCCACATGGGCTAGCGAGGACGATGGGGACCAGCCAGAAGCTCGCACCCTCTTTTCACGGCATGGACAGGGCCTCAGCTGAGCGTACTTAGATCTCTTCAACGCTTTTGAGGTTCTGAACCCGCCGAAGGGGTGGCCTTGCCCCCAGGGGGGCGGCCGGGCCCGGTCCTTGTATGCAACACCCCCCAGCCCCCCCCTCCCCCGAGTTTTGAAAGATAGTGGTGCAGGGGCCCGGCGCCAACGGCGCCAAATTTTTGTCCCATGCTTAGTTGAAGGGGGTACTATGCTTTTGGTCCTTAAGACCCTTCAGACTTTCTTCCTGCAAAGACGAGAAATCGCTATTATCTCCATGCCCCCAGACACCCCCCCCCCCCTTGAGGTATGCATGTGGTAGTAGTGGGTCGCGTGCAGCCCCCCCCCCCCCGGCCAAGCTGCCAATACCCCCCTCCCGCAGACCCCCCCCCCCAACCCAACTGCCCCCCCCCGCCGCAAGTTTTAGCAGATAGCTGGGGGGGTGTTGCATCAGGACCGGTTGTACCCCCCCCCCCTTTTGTATAAGCTACGCCCTTGTCCAAGCTACACTAGGCGTAGGGACCGTATTAATTTGGCACCTAATTTTAATTTGGTACCAAATGTAGTGCAGCCACGAGGTGTGTGGGGAATGGCCCATGTCTTTGATGGGAAGATGGGAATTTCATTCGCAAGGACTTGAAGTTGCCTCAGGCCAAAACAGCCCCTAGAACTCAGGCAAAAACATCTTTAAAGGCATCTTCAAGTGGTGAGCATTTGCAGTTGTTCCGCATGGTGTATGATCGCAAGAAGGGTTTCCAAGCCAAACATTTGTAGTCTTCTCATGCTTCATTGCTTGTGAAAACATGGGTATGAACCTGAATTTCCATGTTCCAACCACTTTCTTGCATTTGCATGCCTTGGGGAACATGGGTGGAGATTGAGGTGCACCCATACTATGCGCTCACGTGTGTGTATGTGTCGCGCGCAAGCTACGCCCGTGTCCAAGCTACAGTAGGCGTAGGGACTGTATTAATTTGGTACTTTGGCGTAGCTTGTACAAGGGGGGGGGGGTAGTTGCCCCCCTCGGGGCCTTGCCATTGTGCATAATCAAATGTGTGTGCCACCTCAATGCAGCATGTAGTCTTCCTCGTTAATGGCGGCGGCGGGGGGGAGCCTGTACACATGGGGTCTGCGGTGTGGTGGCACGGGGCTGGTGAACATGGAGTTGTGCGGCCTGCAGTCCAGGCATGTGCGAGCTTCAGATGACCCGACGTGACCAGGGAGGCATGCTCCTTCTGTCAGAGCATGCAGTTACCAACCCTGCGGCCTCCCGTATCCAGAATCAGTGTGTTAGTGGAGGGTTTGCCAGCGAGGCCTGCTGAACATTGAAGTGATGGTTCGCTGATAGCTTGCAGGATGCTTAGGGAATGTTGAACCTCGTAGTTTGAGCTTTGATTGAAATACATGGGAGTCACACACACACACACACACACACATACACACACAAGCCAGTACACAGCAGGCTCACCGTGCTCCCAACAACGCGGGTCCAACAACGGAGATACCACGGTGCACACACACGGCGGCACCTCCACTGAGAAGCCATGCTCTCCTTACAGGAGATTCTGATTCCGCAGAAGGTGAAATTGGTCTGCCCACCTCACCCTGCACATGGGTCTTCCTTGTAAGTCCAGCTGGGCCTTCACCAAGCAGCGGCTGCGCCCTCAAGCCAAGGATGTCAGTGCATGATGGGTGATTCCATGTGACCTCAAACAGTGAAACGCCAGCACACATGCTGGTCCCCCCATTTCCCCCTTTCATTCAAGGGGGAGCACCTATGGTACCTACCGATGTGGCGCGCGCGCGGAGATTTCGCCGTTTGGCCTGATCAAGCAGCCGTAAATTAAGTGGTGTCTAGGCTGGAAGAGCAATAGTTCACTAGATCTAGTCGGGGGCAAATCCAAAGGGGATGAAAACTCCACAATGGAAAGGGAAATCCACAGAATATCAAAACCACAATGGTAGGAAATGCCCACTACGGGGTCCCCAAGAAGGCAGGAAGTAGGCCTGAATGTGCTTGGCCCCAAGGATAAGGGGATGGGGCAGTATGTACATTGTGCTACATGAAGAAAGCCTCTTCTCATGAGTGCAATGTTTGTAGTTTGAATTATTGCTCAAATTGTTTCAACACCCACACCTGTGGGGATGACTTAGATGCACAAACGGTTTTATAGTTTGTGCCCCATATCATTGTATGGAAGCTTTCAACACCCACACGTATGGGGATTAATGGGTTGTACAAAGATCATTGCCTGTGTTGGCTTTTTAATTCTACAATGTTTATGGGAAGGAGGGATGTCCTGTGGCACATGGATTTGCTCTCCTCAGTGGCCATTTTGGGAGGGGAAAAAACTCAGTCTATTCTGGGTAAATTTGCCATACAAGTAGCGCGCGGTGCGCGTGCGTTCCGTGCAGATACTCCCGTCAACCATCTCAACTGGTTCTCCCCCTCCCCCCCTCCCCCTCCCCTCCTGAACCTCGCAGGTTGTGCTAATTTGCGCTGTCTTGCGTGTCACACACACACACACGCACGCAGGCATGCGCATGCATACCAAACAGAACAGGAGTGCCAGCATCTTCTTGTTGAGTATCATCAGCAGCTGTATTTCATATTTCCCTTCCTGCCATTCTCACCATGTGGAAGGTGAGAAGAGGGTGAGGACTGCTGATTAGGTGACAGTGACCAATGGTGGGAGGTGCGCAGACGTGGGAGGGCCAGATGTTTAAGCAAGGACCCACAGACTCAGTTTCATGTCACGTCACATGACAAAAATACCATCAAAATGTTCCCCAGTTGAGTCAAGAAAGCATATGATTGTTCATTGATGTAGTCAGGAGTTCGGCAGCCCAGCCTAGCATACACATGTGTTTTTGGATTTTTTTCGTGCTAGTTGGCGCATGCACCAAATGTATGCTGCCATTGAATCTGCATCTTAAAACAGTTATGTCTTCGGCCTCTTTTCCATTTTTGGAACAGAGGGTGGCTGCCCACAGTTTTTCCATGTATCTGTGGGTTTGATCAGCAGCAAGTGGTGTTATCTCTGTGTGAGTGTGTGGGTGTGCGTCTGTGTGCACATGCACATGTGTGTGTGTGTGTGTGTACACGCACATGGTCAGATTTACAGGCACATTTGACAGATTGCTTGTTGCGGACAAAGCCTCTTTGGCTTCCATGAATGTAATTTCGGCCCTGCCACCTGTTCAGGTATCCTCCCACAGTTGGAGTGTGTTTCCTGTTATCTTCCTTTCTCACCATACATTGACGCCACTTTTGTGGTACATTGTCTGACACGTGAAAGGGGCAACGAAAGGAAGGCAGGTTGAGGCCTAGGCTCTGGTCGACGGGATAATGAGCGTGCACCCATGCTCGTTGCATGCATGCAAATTGAATGAATGCTGTGGTGTGAATGGTGACTGCAAACAAGCACAAACAACACATCTTGGATGCGGACAATTTTTCGGGTGTGTCAATGTCGCTATTTACGGTTGGCTCGGTGGACAGATGCGCCTCAAAAGGCCCTCGACTGTTAATCGGTTCCACCATTGGCAAGTGTCAATCAAGTGTCCGCCTCTCAAGTGTCATGAAGATTTTGAGAGTGGCTCTTCTCTGTTGAAATATGGGGTACCGTCTCTGGGGTGGGATTCTCACATACACCAGCATGTCTCTGCATTCAGCGGAGTGGCGCACTGCATGCTTTGTGCAACACTTTCTTTGTACCAAATTGTGCCTGTGTCTGCGCAACGATGGCAATTCTCACAGACACCCACACACCCAACGTGAAGTGTCTCTGCACTGTCCAGTGACACACCGTTGTTTTTGTTCAGTACCATTTTGTGGGGTCCCCATTGTGTCCGCTCAGGTTTTGTGACACACCGTTATTCTTGTTCATTACCACTTTTGGAGTCACCATTGTGGCTTCTCAGGGTATTGGCTTCCTTAGGGTGTGCACCAGTGTATGCACACTCCTGCTGTTATCCTAGCATTGCCAAACGTTCTTGTTTCTCTGGAAACGAGCAATGACGTGCATTTGCCAATGGCCTGCAAAGAGCCCCAATATGCAGAGTTGTTGGCTCTGAACGCACTATACTGGTCATCTTTTTTTGTGGTCATCCTCTTTTTGTGGATGCTGTGTGTTTGTTTGTGTTGGGTAGCCATGTCTCTGCTCCCTGCTGTACTTTCAAGGAGAAAAATGTGTTGATTGCTCTATGCGCACATGCGCGTCTGTGTGTCTATGTGTCTATGTGTGGGTATGTTCCCAGGTTTTTACAGAGAGGGAGTGTTAGCGCGTCTAGTGCGCAGGGTGTGCGCAGCGCAACTTTTTGGGCCATTCCTGATCTCTACCCCTGTGGGACCCCTAAGAAGGCAGCGGTTATGTAGCCGATCCGCCCATTTTTGGGCCCCTGAGAAGGCAGGGGTTAGGGGGGCGCCCAAAGCGCAGTGCGCGTGCAGTTTGCGCGCAGTGCAACTATTTGGGCATCTGGCCGTAGTACAAACCCATACTTTGTGGTACTTTGGGCATCAATGTTGTTTGGTAGTAGGGTTTGATGCATTGGATCTGGCATTTATGGATGTTCACCCTGGTTCACTCATTTCTACTTTTTTGCACACATTTTTTGCCCATTTCCACCACATGTACTCTTCTTCTCGGTTGATTGATATGGTGATACATTTTGAGGGTGCCTGCTACAGGACATCATACTTCCCTCCTCATTTCTCAGGCCCAATTTCTCCATGGATCTCAAAATTGGGGATAGTGTTCTGCACCCGCTCCAATGGGGGAGCATCAGAAATGGTGCGCGCGCGGGTACTGGGGTTGTTTTGTAGACCTTTTCAGCCACTTTAGAGGCAACTGCGCCCATTTTGGGGGGCCAAGCCATCCGCAATCCGCATGTGTGCCTTGTTTTTGCTTTTGCAATGTCTTTTGTCATGTTCTTTTGTTTGTAGACCTGTTGGTTTCAATCAGTTTGTCCAGCGAATCCATTTTTCTCTGCTTTCATTCATTTGTCCCTTGGGGCCTCTGGTGTTGGTTATTGAAGTATCCCTAACAAAGGAACAAGAAAACACACAACCAAAACCTTCCCATGTCCTTCTTTCATGAGATTGTGCGCTAACCACAATGGCAATATCACCTTGGGACGCCTGCCAATTTTGCACCCTTCCACAGTTGTGCTGCACAGCAATTGCAAAAACGCTAGAATGTCCACAGAAGTCAATACTGCTGTCCACAGGCAACTACTAGTTTCCCTGCATGTGCATCTGTATTGCGCACGCGCGGTGCATCAGGACGCACACAGAATCAATACAATGGTTTGTACTTCGGCGGATCACCAAACAAATCGGCATGGGATGTTACATTAAGAGAGTGTATGCACAAAATGCCTTAATTGAATGAATTCGGACAGCTGAAACGCCATGTATATAATGCATATATAATGTTGAAAATAGAGATGCTCACCAATGCTTGTCGGTGCACCACAGCGGGGTTGTGGCTAGACAAGAAGCAAAAAATGCACCATCCTGGAAACCCCGGAAATGATACAACACAAACCTTCAAAATGCAATCCTGCCGGTCAAGTGCACAAGAATGCAAGGCACAAACACCAACACACACACACACACAATCACACACGTAGAGGGAGCATCTTAAAAGCACTTCCGGTGAACGATGCTTGGCCTAGATTCATCATACTCTTGCTTGGAAATCCACATTTGCTGAAATGTAGACAGTGACGCCACAATTGATCCCCCAATCCACACATGCACTTCCTTTCCGGTGGGGCAATGCTTTTGATCTTCATGGTTGGTGGTGCCAAAGCCGAGATCTCTTTCTGCATCCGGTCTGCAATACCTGGGAACATAGTCGTGCCTCGGGTCAATACGGTGTTGGCATACAGATCTTTCCGAATGTCCACATCGCACTTCATAATGGAATTATATGTTGTCTCATGTACACCTGCACTCCACGCATGTACACTCTCCATCCCAATAAAGGCAGGTTGGAAGAGGGTTTTGGTGGCATCTGAATCGTTCATTTCCCATTGTCATCACCTGTCCATCTGGAAGCTCATAAGACTTTTCCAAACTACTTGAACTTGCAGCAGTCTGCATTTCTTGTTCAAAGTCAAGGGCAATGTAGCACAACTTCTCCTTGATGTGTCGGGCAATTTCGAGCTCCGCAGTTGTGGTGAAAGAGTATCCCCGCTCCGTCAGAATTTTCATGAGGTAATCAGTGAGATCACGCCCGGCCAAATCTAGCCTTATGATGGCGTGTGGAAGAGCATATCCCTCATAGATGGGTACAGTGTGGCTAACACCATCACCAGAGTCCAACACAATCCCAGTGGTCCGTCCTGACGCGTACAAGGCCAATACTGCTTGGATTGCCACATACATTGCAGGGTAGTTGAAGGTCTCAAACATGATCTCAGTCATCTTTTCCCTGTTGGCCTTCGGATTGAGGGGCGCTTCTGTAAGCAACACTGGGTGCTCTTCGGGCGCAACCCTCAGCTCATTGTAAAAGGTATGGTGCCAAATTTTTTCCATGTCGTCCCAATTGGTCACAATCCCATGTTCGATAGGATACTTTAAAGTAAGGATGCCTCTTTTGGATTGAGCTTCATCACCCACATAGCTATCCTTCTGACCCATACCAACCAAGACTCCTTCATGTCGGGGACGACCCACAATCGATGGGAAAACAGCTCTTGGAGCATCGTCGCTTGCAAACCCAACCTTAGTCATCCCCGATCCATTATCAACGACAAGGGCGGCCACATGTTATCGTAACTAGAGCCAGACAAGCGGATTTCATGGCACAACTTCTTCCTCAAGGCATGCATAGAGCCATGGGAGCCCGCTGGTTGGGTCTGGCTCTGGGCTAGCATTCGAGCAATCATGAGCTCATTGGTTTGCCGAGCCAACACCTGTGCCTGGGCATGAGCAACCTCTGGTTGACTCACGGGCTTGCGACGACAACAGAACATTGTGCTAAGCAAATTGGCAAACATGTGAAAGACGGATTTAGACACAAGGCCCCGAGTGACCACTGCCCCTCACCCCACCCTCCTCCAATGTGGGTTTAAAGGCTGGGCTAAGCCGTTGTCTAATGCATCCGTGTGGTTACATATAGCATCATGTACCATTGGAGGGTCGTAGGCGCCAAAAACGCACTCCTCTAGTAACCCAATGGAAACTCATGCCAACATGTTGTTACCCCCTGTTGGCGTTGGCATGTCAATGATGCACGAAAAAGCGAGTCATTTGGCCTGCCCCAGCTGCCGATCTACTGTGTTCTACCCATTTGGTATTGTCCTTAAAACCTTCCACGAGTAGACTGAAGCGGCTTTCAAAAAGGTTTGATCATTCATCCTATGAATCCATTCTTCTGTGACCACTGCCCTATGGCGCCCAAAGAAGGGGAAGAGCTCAAAGCAGCGACGCAACGCTTGCCACCCTGGGGACACCGCATGGGAGAATGAAACCACAATGCCCATGCCTGCTCCATTCTCTTTGTGTGGTACATCTTCCCGGCCACTATGCATGGTGCGGCGAAATCTCATCTTGTGGCACTCTATCTATCTATTATACCTCTGTGCACACCTTTTTTTATCTTTTTTTCATCAAAGAGGCCAGTACTAATTGTGCCAGGTGCCGCAAGGGCAAAGTTCAGCAATTAAGTACAGCGTTTGGCAGTGCCAGGGTGAACATACGGGCTCGTGTGGCAGTGCTAGGGTGAACATACGGGCTCGTGACTGGGCCCCTATGGTTTCTCTGTGCACACCTTTCATACCAAGCAAACTTGGGCCTCATATCATTCAACCACACCCTATTGTCTATCTTTCAAAACTCAAGGCACTTCCAATCACCGTAACCCAGGTTACCAAAAACCCCATGCACTACAACCGCGTGGACAAAGTTTCCTCATTTGATTGATACCAAATCGTCTTCACTTGCATTGCGTAGATCGGGTACATGCACAACCAATCATTCACCAAGAATGCCCCGATGTCCCAAGAGATCAGAAACATTCAACAAGACCCACCACAATCAATTCAAACTCTTTGCCTTGTGTCTCGAATGCTGCATAACACGGGCATTTGCTATTGTTCTTTCAACCATCCCATACTCAGATTGTGGCATCTTTCAATGACATGACATGACGAAGGTATGAGAATATTGAGAAAAGGGTTGATGATGATGAATGAGCAACAAAAAAAATTGGATCATCCTTCATGTTTATTTTTGGGACCTTCATTCAAATGTTTAATTTTGGGACCTTCATTCAAATGTTTATTTTTGGGACCTTCATTCAACTGAAATGATATTTCCGCTGTGCCTTGTTTTTTTTTTTCCCGCTTTTTTGCGCTTGCATCTGAATAATAATATTGGCTCATCCCTTCCTGTAATCCATACACTGCACATGAAACAAGAGCACAACATAAACATGCGGAACATCTTGGTATTTGTTTATGTGCGCGGGCTCCACTGCCCCACTGCGGTTGCTTTAGAATTCCGGTGGCCACTCACTCTCCTCCCGCTCCCTGACAGCCCTGCTGTCGTGCTCGTGCCCGAGGCAGAAGCGCCTCTCCCCACAGTAGAAAAAGAGCTTACGGATCCAAACATCAAGATCCACGTCTGCATGGGCCATTGCTTGTTTCAATGCGGTAACTATTCCTGGAGCGGTGCCGGAGGGGAGGGGTTGGCAAGAGAAATAATTGGTAGCCATCACTCCATCAACGACGGCACGAACATAAAAAAGCTCTTCTTTCTTTGCTGCGCGGTCTGTGCACGAGTCTGATGCGATGGAGAAAAAAGAAGACTCCTTGATTACTAGACCCTGGGAAATGCAAAATGGTTGGGAAATAAAGCGCAGCACCTCCCTAGCCGAGAAGGGTGAACGATAACTTGGGATAATTGTGCCTCCATTGAGTGACACGAGCTCAGCATCCCCTTTCACATGACTGAGGGGACCAGTGCGGTGCACAATCCTCTACACGGTCCTGAATAGGGCCAGGATGCCCTGTAGCACATGAGGGGGCAAGGTTTTAAGAAGCGACGTCACCCGACCACCTGATTGCCACAAGGCCAAGGACACAGCGTGTGAGCCCGAACACTGGTGATGCTTAAGAGTGCACAACATGAAGTTTGAAGTACCTTGCACGAAGGGATCAGAGTGGCCAAGTTGAGGGTACTGTTGACATGCAATGCACCACATCTTGTCCGTAGCAGCCTCATACCTTAGCCAAGACCCGGTAAGAAGCCACTCCCTTCTGAACTGCCGTTTCTTGGGGGAGGGGGGGTCAAACGGCCGGCACCTCTCAACACAAGAGGTGCAAATACCATGTGTGGTGCACCCTGGACACACGCGAAAACGACACGTGTGGCATTCCACATCAGGCGTGGACACTTCCTGTCCACACGCACGGCAGGTGCACGAGAAGCAATGCACGGTTGATCCAACCATGGTCATGCACGCTTCATCAACCACCTTGTGGCACCTCTGACAAGAATACTTGGTGCCACAAATGTTTGCACCACAACATGGACACCTTACCAGAACAAGAAGAAAAGGACTTAGGGAGGGGGTGGCACGTGAGGACGACGGAGGTGGGGCAGCCGATGCGCCTGAACTAGACGCCGGCTTCTTGAGGGTGAAGGCCCAGCCATCGTGCGTGCCATGCGACTTGGCGGCGCGCATGACTTGGGTGTGGGCCAACTTCGTCAATGACCCACCGTCGGGGGAGTGTAGGTACCGGAGGGCAGCCGCGGCATTGCCGAAATGCATCCAATCGGCACCCTCGGGAGCGACCGGACCGAGGCGGCGCATGCATACATCACCACCCATCCCGAGATGCGAGATAGGAAAAGAGGGTCTGAAGGGTGAACAAACAAGAAGACGAGGATGATAATTCTTCTGGCACAATGGACAAACATAGGAAACAGCAAAGTTCAGGCTTTGTCTATCTATTTATGGTAATGCGCACGGACATGCGGTGAATTAGAAGCGAGAACTTGGTTTATTTTGTGTTGAAGCTTGTTGTTCCAATGTGGATGTACAAATGCAATCCGTCACAAAGTGTCAAGAGGCACATTTCCCTAACCTCTTTGTTGTAAACGACCAAGATGGCGTTTATGATTATTTAGATTTAAATGACACCTACCGGAAATGACAACTTGCAAGCGAATGGGGCAACAAGGCAACCCAAAACCTTCCCCAATATGTGAAAACACCAATAAACATCAATAAACATCGATAAACAGCGATTCTCGCCCGGAAACGGGCGTTTTTTGAAAAACAAACGCATAAAGGCGTTTATTTTGAATTTGACTAGCGACTTGAATAGCACTTAATTAGAGCCTGCCACAACTAGACAAATTGGCTACATAATCCATGCTGTTTTGGGGATCCCCAACGCTTCACGGCGGAGGACAAAATCAGAGGTGGCCCACAAGTGGGCAGACTGGCTACATAATGCTTGCCGTCTGGGGCCGGGAGGTTTCCGGCGCTTCCAAAAGGGGGACCCAATCAGAAGTGACCCAGAAGTCAGTGGAGTGGCTAACCGTCGTTGTGTGAACGGTCTCCAATGCTTCAATGCGGGGGACTAAGAAGTGTCCTACAAGTGAACACATAAGCATTGCCGCCTGAGGGGTCGGCAACCATTCGAGGACACAAAACCACAAGTGGCCCCCAAGTCATTGGCTACATAACTCACGCGATCCGGGGGGGGGCTAATGGTTAAATGCATGGGGGGGGGGGGATAGAAATTGGCCCGCAAGGGGGCGCAAGGGGGCACTAGCTACATAACCTTTGCTATCTCTAGGTCTGGTGGCGCTTCATAACGGAGGACAAAAACACCAAAGGCCCATCAGAGGACGGATTGGCTATGTAACACCTTGTGTCCAGGGGGTACACAACAATTCACGGCGGGGGACAAAATCAGCGGTGGTCCAAAAGGACACGGAATGGCTAAATAAGCCCCGCCATCTCAGGGGTCCCCAATGCTTGATGGCGAGAAACAAGGGGGCGGATTGGCTACACAACCCCTGCTAACTAGAGGGTTGCCCAGCGGTTCACGGCGGGGGACAAAGAAGTGGTCCGCAAGCACCTATGATTTTAGCAGCTGTTTTTTCCCAAAATTCAAAAAGTCAGCAAAAGGCAGATTTTCGCGGGAAATGACCTACTTTTTTGATTTCTACGGCCCCAAAATAGGGGGGGGGGGTTCCTCCTACCCGGCTTTTGTCCAAAAATATCAAAAACCCTGAAATTTGGCCTATTTTGGGGTATTTTTGCCTGCTCTGGGCTGGTCCTGCAGAACAGTGCTGCACACCAGTGTACCTGCCTATAGAGGATTTTCGACAGAAATTGCCCTTTTGTTGGGATTCTCTTGCCCCAAAATACGGATGGGGGGGTTCTTCCCACCCGAGCTTTCTCCTAAACCATCAAAAACCCTGGAACTCGGCCTATTTTGGAGTACTTTTTTCTGTTGTGGGGTGGTGCTACAGAACAGTGCTGCACACCAGCGTACCTGTATCCTATAGTACAGGCACAAAAATACCATGAAAAGAGGTTTTGTACCCAAAAAGACCAAAGGAAACCTTTTTTCTTTTATTCTGCACGCTCATGGGCTGGGTACACAATGCTTGCTATCGGATTGGTCCCCGGCGCTTTACGGTGACAGACAAAATCGGACTGACCCACAACGGTGCAGTCTGTGTACATAACCCTTGCCGTCAAGGGGGGTCCCCAAGACTTCAAAATGGGGGACAAAGTCCACACTGGCCGAAAACTAGGCAGACTTGCTACGCAACCCTTGCCATATGCGGAGTCTGCAATGCTTTAGAGCGCAGAACAAAATCACGAGTGGTCCAAAAGCGGGCATATTGGCTGTATAAACCACACGGTGTCGGGGGTCCCCAAGGCCTTTAGAGCGGGGGACAATCAGAAATCACCCACAAATGGGCAGCTTGGCCATGTAACCCTCTCTCTAGGTTTGATGGGTCGCCAACGCTCCATGAGAGGAGACGAAAACACCCAAGGCCCACCAGCGGGCGGTTTGGCTACATGACCCGTGCTGTCTAAGGGGGGACCAAAGGTTCACAAAGGGGGGGAAAATCAGCAGTGGCCCACAAGTAGGCGCATTGGCTATATAACCCTGGGACTCTTCAGAGTGGGGGAAAAAATGAGTTGTGCCCCACAAAAAGGCGGGTGGGCTGCATAACCCTTGCCATCCGGAGGTTTGCTAGTGGTTCATGGCGGGGGAGAAAATCAGAGGCCTCGCAAATATGGGCAGATTGGCTACATAACGTCTGTTTTCCGGGCGGTCCCCATTGCTTCAAAACGGGAGATCAAATCAGCCGGGACCTAGAACTGGGCAAATTGGCTACATAACCCCTTCCCTCTAGGGGGTGCCCATTGGCTACATAACATTGTGCCTGGGCATGAGCAACTTCTCGTTGACTCACGGGCTTGCGACGACAACAGAACATTGTGCTCAGCAAATTGGCAAACATGTGAGACACGTATTTAGACACAAGGCCCCGAGTGACCACTGCCCCTCACCCCACCCTCCTCCAATGTGGGTTTAAAGGCTGGGCTAAGCCGTTGTCTAATGCATCCATGTGGTTACATATAGCATCATGTACCATTGGAGGGTCGTAGGCGCAAAGATGCACTCCTCTAGTAACCCAATGGAAACTCATGCCAACATGTTGTTACCCCCTGTTGGCGTTGGCATGTCAATGATGCACGAAAAAGCGAGTCATTTGGCCTGCCCCAGCTGCCGATCTACTGTGTTCCACCCATTTGGTATTGTCCTTAAAACCTTCCACGAGTAGACTGAAGCGGCTTTCAAAAAGGTTTGATCATTCATCCTATGAATCCATTCGTCTGTGACCACTACCCTATGGCGCCCAAAGAAGGGGAAGAGCTCAAAGCAGCGACGCAACGCTTGCCACCCTGGGGACACCGCATGGGAGAATGAAACCACAATGCCCATGCCTGCTCCATTGTCTTTGTGTGGTACATCTTCCCGGCCACTGTGCATGGTGCGGCGAAATCTCATCTTGTGGCACTCTATCTATCTATTATACCTCTGTGCACACCTTTTTTTATCTTTTTTTCATCAAAGAGGCTAGTACTGATTGTGCCAGGTGCCGCAAGGGCAAAGTTCGGCGATTCAGTACAGCGTTTGGCAGTGCCAGGGTGAACATACGGGCTCGTGACTGGGCCCCTATGGTTTCTCTGTGCACACCTTTCATATCAAGCAAACCTGGGCCTCATAAGAAAAGTTTATAGTGTTTTCAGCACTGTGTTTTGCCTCTCCTGCTGCTTGCTGTTGGTGTAGGGTTTCCTGCTGCTTGTTTTTGGAGATGAAAAGCTTTTGTTTCGATAAAATACAGCCACTCCAAGTCACTCCAGGATAGCCCAAGCCAATAGTATGCAAAGAGAAGAGGATTCAGGATCAAAGCATGAAGGGCTGCAGTATAAACAGTGAAAGATGATTGGATATTCACAGTAACTGCAACTCAGGTCACAAATGAATGCATATTCACAAAGATAGCTGAAATGTTTTTGGAAAGGAGTTAGAAAACTGCCTCAGGATCACTCTCTCTCCATAGTGCCATCTTAGGAGATGTGCACTCTTTGTTTTGGGTCGCATATGTGCTGAGGTGGCATGGTATGTGGCGATGAGGTCACTGCCATGTCACATGGGATCTTCCTACTTAGCTAGGCTGACCAGGAATTGAACCCAGGACCTCTCAAAAAGAGGTGCCCAGCCCCCTAGGGTGCATACCACTAGGATAGCTAAGAATTCATGGAAAAACATAGATAAATTCATAGGCTCTACTTTAGATATGTCAGTGCTCAGTCAACTCAGGAAAAGATGTTTTACTTCACATTGAAAGGGGATTAAGGGGTCCACTCCATATCCTGATTGGGTGTTTGGTTCCATAGGTCAAAATGTGTTATCACCAGTTTTGGTGGGACCAATACTAAGATTAAAATGCATGGATGCTCAGTGCATCTCTAATGCAACTAGAGTATGCCTCAAAGCAATGGAAAAGCACTTTTTCTTACTCCCCCCTTGTGCTGTGGTGGCCACCACTGTCGCATTTTAGGAAAAAGGGAATTTTTCTTGGCCTTTCCTTGGTTTCCACATCTACTTTAAAATACCTACAGTTTCCCTCACACTGAAAAATGAGCGCTCACCATGGCTGGCGCTCCTTTGCTGCTTTGTATGTAACATATCCTACAGAAGACTCAGCGCTCATGGCGCTGCCGGGGCTCCTGTGGCTTGGTTGGGTTAGTATGGGAGCATGCCAAAACATGTGCATATGCATCCCTCCCTCCAAGACGCAGCGTCGACACAACCCAAACGCAAGACACATTATACACATTCGCATGGGTTCTCGTAAACCTGCTGGCGACCTGTGACCTGTCTTAGGGCGAAGGGAGTCTCAAAAGAAATTAATTTGCCCCTTGGTGGGGTCTTGGTTCTGCTCAGTCTCTCCAGGCACCTGCGTTTCGGCCCGAACACGGCCTACTCAGCGAGGCTGCGCGTGGGTATCTGCAGAGGCAGGAATGGGAGATTTATGGACGAATCCAAGCAAAAACGAAGCGACGACACCAAAATCCGTCAAATGACGGCGTAGAATTTTTCTGAAACGACACACCTGAGCAGAATCCAATTGTGCATCAGAAGCACATTTTTATAGAAATTATAGTCATCTCTGGATTTTTTAAATCCAGAAATTCATACGCATAAAATGGTGGCGCGCAGGAGCGGCTCCTAGCGAAGCGCCGGAAAATGGAGAAATAATGGAATTATAAACGTATGTCTCACGTAGTCTTGAAAATGACGAGACACACATTAATAAATAAACATACAGATTCCAGCCACACTAATAGAAGCTTCAAAAATTCAAGAATTCGAAAATGAACGAAAAGACTTCAATGAATCAGGTATAAACTACAGGTATGTTCGTCTCGCATGCCGCATACACATTGCTCGTCTCGTGTCTCCGTGAACGAGCCTTGTAGCAGCGCTAACAAAGATAGAACGCGATAGAGGGATTGATTAGAAAGATTGCAGATGATTAGCGGTCAGATCAGGGTGATTAGACATACACACAAGTGCATAGCAACGTTCTTCGCGTGCGCCCCTCACTTGCTCTCTCTCCCAGCGGTAGGTAAGGTGAGTAAGCCCAGGCGGGGCCACCCCTTGGTGGAGTTCGTGATTGGCGTCCAGATGGGCAGGTTTGCCCACGATCTCGGTGCATACACGCGCATGCACACACGCAATAAAGGGTAGGCCACGCGAAGTGCGCACGGTAAACCTTGTTTAGGCTACCCAGGGGCTCCTCGGTACGTTCTTTAAGAGAACCTGAGGAGTCCCTTAAAGCTTGCTTGCTTGACAACGGTAGCTGGTCCTCCAGCGTGTTTGCGGACAGCGTATTATAGGTCACACTGAGAAGGGTATAATACCTGGAGTGTGGCTTGGTTGTTCCGCCGCAAACGCCCTTTCATTTGCCTTTGTTTTACAGGTGGGCAGGTAGGGTGATTGGTGCAGCAGCATTTTTTTATGCCCTGCTAAACAAGGGCGCAGATCACACAAACAAGTAACTCCGCCCCGCCTGTGGCAGAGCAGGGAGTCCGACTTCATCGACATCTGCGCCTTGCACGCGAGAGCACTCCTTCCCTCCAAGCCCTAGCAGGGGAAACGCGTTGTGGCGTCCCCTGTTAGGCCACAGTTGCTTAGCAGCGCTGTGTTCTCTTGTCATTTCACAGGAGGGTCGCTAGGACCCACGAGATCTTTGCCTTCGCAACGCCCAGTAGAGTGTGCGTGTAGGAGTGGTAGTCCTGCGTGGGGGCTTGAGCCAGTTGCCCCAGTGCTCACCCACGAGGATGGTGCCACTGTAGGGTGTGTAGGACCTGTAGTGCGTGTGTCACTGTCCCACCCGTTTCCTGCAATTTTAGCAGGGTTGGTGGGCTGTGGCAGTGGTTAGGTCAGTGTTTTGGCCACATAGCAAACGGCGTTTTCATGCCTTCATAGCTTTTGGCCACCCCTCCCTGTAGTAGACAGATAGGTAGGGAAAACAATACCTGGATTAGCACGCTGGGTATTCCCCCAAGGTTTTGCGCCAGCACAGAAATTGGGCGCATAGGGGAGGGGAGACCCGGGGCGTACCCCGTGGCATCAATAAGCCAACCCTCCAGGTTTACCAAGGCCGCAGACTTGGGTATAATTAGGACACCACTTCTGCGGCTTGCTCTCAGGACCTGAGGAATAGCACACTCACACATACGCTTTGGCAGGTAAGGGTAAGGTTCAGTCCCTAGCTTTAGTCTTGGAGGCAAGCGTCTCAGCGAGCCTCAGCAACTCACCAAGATTGTTCTGGGACAAGTAGTCAACCAGAACTGAGTTTAGGCGTCCCTCAGGTAGAACAAATGCAGAGAAGGGCTCCCAGGTGGCCTCTTCGACTCCAAACCCTTCCCAGAGGGTGAGGAAGCGCCAACCCTGGCGATAGCGGTGGCGTAGGACAGACTTCACCAGGTAGAAGCCCTCCTTAGCCATCTCCTCGGCGTTAATGTCGGGGAGTTCACCTTCAACTTCCATAGGGCTGGCAGCCCCTTGTAGGTCCAGAGCGGCGATTTCCTCGTCGTTCAGCTCCCATTCCTCCCCACAGAGGTCTTCAGGATCATAGTAGCGCTTCAGGTGTTGAGCAGCGCACACCAGGGTTCCCCCTAGACGGGGAGAACACGGCACAGTGATACGGTGTCCATCCACTGATAGGATCTTGTACGGCCCGAAGTATGGGTCATCGCTGGTAGAGCCTGGCCAGGCGAGTAGTCGACTGTGGTGCACCAGCACCCAGTCACCCTCTTGGTAGGTGGCCGGTACACGGTGCTTGTTCTTCTTGTTCCACTGACGCTCCCTCACTCTCTGGAGCATAGCCTTGGCCTTGTCCACCTTCGCTTGTTGCTCTTGGACCCATTCACCCACAGAAGAATGGGTGTCCTCTGGATAGGGGGCATGTAGGAACCATGCCGGGCGCCCCATGAATAGCTCATGTGGCGAGTAGCCAGTAGCTGAAGTCTCTTGGGAGTTCATCATCAAGGATATGACGGGGAGTAGTCTCACCCAGTCTCTGGTGCGTTCAGTTTTGCACCATATCCTGACGTTCTCCTTCAGGACACGAATCTGTCGCTCACATAGGGGGTTGCTCGTGTGAGAGTAGGGAATCTCCGTAGACACCTGGACATTGAGGGATCTCAGGACCCTCTTGTACCAGCCAGTATCTGAGCGTACTCGTACGTCCTCATCGGAGTTGATCTCCTTGGGCGCCCCATAGACACAAAACCACTCCTCCAGGAGTATCTTGATAGTCTCCTCTCCGGTAATGTGCTTGGTACATGGGAACACCCTGGTAAACCTGGTCAACCCACAGGTTACCACGAGGGCGAAGTCATAGCCCCCGAACTTCGGCATCTCCGTGTAGTCCACGTATAGAACACTGTTAGCACAGTGAGGGATCGGCAGGGTCGAGTAAAGACCTCTGTGCCTGATATCCCCTGGTTTACAGGACCTGCACGGGCACTTGTCCACGATAGGCTGGAGCGTCTTCCGCAGTTGGTCGTCAGTCCACGTAGTGTGGAACCACTGCTTGAACAGCCTCAGGGTACGGTCAGCACCGACATGACCACTGGACTCATGGGTCCACTTCAGCAGCGCTGGGATTCGGTCACTAGGAACCACGATGCGGTCCTCGTGCCAGAGGTAGCTCTTGTCCCTCTTCCACTGGTCCTGGTTGACCAGGAGGGGTTCAAGGCGTTTCTCCAGGCGCTTGTAGATATCCCCAAACTCCTTCAGGTACTCCGATTGTTGGAGTCCATCCAGGGGGCGTATCATGGTCATGTTCAGGTCCAGGTGTACGTCCATACGGCTGAACGCCTCCTTAGCCAGCGCTTCAGACCGGGCACCAATCAGGGCGTCGAAGTTGTTGCGGCTGATGTAGTCGGCACACTCGTTCTTCACTCCCTGGATATGGTGTACCGTCAGCCGTAGTTGACTGAGGTAGGTCCACCAGCGCCGTAGCTTGGCCTTCTCAGGTGGGGGACCCTTCTGGAAACTGCGGACCGGTTCTTGGTCGCATAGCCAGACCACAGGGTTACTCCCCAACAGTCGTGCTTGTGAGGATAGCACCAGCATACCCGCGAGCAGTTCCTGCTCATAGGTGGAGTAGTTCCCCCTGGCCTGGTTCCACTTCCAGTTCCAGTGGCCCAGAGGTACTAGGACCCACTTGTCGTCAGGGTAGCTGTGCTTGAGGGTTCCATCTCGGTTGAGACCTTCCGTCCCCCATTGGGAAATGGCCGAGTCGAACTCCTCCTTCTCTAGTGCTTGCCATTGGAACAACGTTCCACCACCGCCCACATTGCTGGCGTCGGTCACCAGGATAATCTCCCCTTGTGCCCTAGGCACGCCCAAGCATTTAGCGTTGGCTACCTTGTCTTTGAGCTCGTCAAACGCTTGTTGCTCTTGTGGGCCCCAGCGCCAAGTAGTACTCTTCTTGATCAAGTCCGTCAGAACGGCGCTGGTATAGGTGAAGTTCTTGATGTGGCGGCGATAGAAGTTGCACGCCCCAATGAAACTGCGTACATCATGAAGTCCTTTCTTGGGGTCTTCGTGTCGTACCTTGGCATCCATCAGGGGTTTGGCCTTAGAGGCCGCTGGGGTCCACCACCCATAGCCAACGTCAAACCCCAGGTACTGCATGGTCTCCTGCATGAACTCACACTTCTCCAGCTTGAGTCGAGTGTGGTTCTCCTGGCAGACCGCAAAGAACTCACCCAAGAGGATTAGGTGATCCTCCTGGGTATTGGTCCCAAGGCATACATCGTCGATGTGAGCCTCCATCTGGGCACCACGGGATATGAGCTCCTGCACCTTAGGTCTCCTTCGTAGGATGGACAAGATCTTGTTCATCAGCTCTTGGAATAGGGCGGGTGCGTTAGCCACGCCAAACGGCATGACCTTCCACTTGAACACCCTCCCCTGAGGGGTGATTAAGGCCAGTAGCTCCTGTGCGTTGTGCGTCAGGTCCACTTGCCAGAATCCGCTTCGCTTGTCCATCTTGGTCTTGTAGCGGCAGGAGGCTATCTTCTCCAGGGTAGACTCCATATTGGGAATGGACCCTGAGTGGTTCAACGTCTTCTTGTTCAGCTCTCCGTAGTCCACTACCAGCCGTTTGGCTGTAGACCCAGGTTTAGCCACCAGGAAACAGGGGCTGCAGTGTAGGGGGTTAGTCCCCGTCCTTGTACTCCAGGACTAGGCCAGCGTCGATACATTCTTGTATCTGTCGCTCAATCTCGTCGGCCTGCTCTTTAGGAGCTGGATAGGGTCTCCTCCGGATCTTGTGACCCACGAACTCGGGTTTCAGCTTGAGGTCCATCTGTACCAGCTTGTCGCATGAGGCTGGAGGGGGTAGTTCTCCGAACACCTCCAGATAGGTCCTTATAAGCTTCTGTACCCGCGGGTCCAATACATTGATCTTGTCCTCCAAGTCCTCGTCGGAGTGTAAGTTGCTTGCCCCCTGAATAGACGTCGGGAGGTGGTCCTCCACCGACTCTTCGCCCGTGGTAGTATCCTTCAGCCCTTGGTAGGCATATAGAAGGTCTTGTTCGACCATCTCCGATGGACGATGGCAACATAGGCACGCTCGAGGGGGTTCACATACACATTCCTCCGAGAGGTCGTCCTCCTCTGGGGTCCTCACATGGGCGCCCCACACGCTCTTCATGAGCTTGAGATCTACCTCCCTTTGCCAGGTGGTGATCTTCTGTTCGAGGTCCTCCTTCAGTTGGGATAGGTCTCCCATACGTCCTTGCTTCAGTGGCCATGAGCTGCGGGTAGGCTTCGCGTAGCATAGCTTTTTCGCCACCAACTTCCTCTTGGAATCCACATACTCCCTGAGCCTGGATCGAGGGTCCAGCTCTTCATCCACGGGGTCTTCCACCCTCATGAAGAGTAGGGGTTTTAGTGGGGCGACGTACTCGGCGTTCTCCACTTCCTCCACACAGGTCTGCACGAAGAAGGCGTCGTGCTCAGTTTCGTCGTCTGAGTGGATAGAGCTAGGTAGCTCAGATAGTCCACACTCAGAGACTCCATCAGGAACAGGTGCATGACAGGGAGAGTTGGGGGCGTTGGTGTCAGTCACGACGTACTCATCTCCTCCGGGTGTAGTCTCAACAGCATCTTGAGGTCGTAGTCGATCCTTCAAGTCACCCAAGGCGAGTCCATCGCTTTCTCGTTGTATAGCCTGGACCAGAGTCGGGTCCAGGTCCTCCCAGGGAATGGAGGTAAGACCTCCGTCCACCACGCTTAGCATACTCCCCCATCCGGGCTTCCCAATGGGCGTCTTGCGTCCCAGAGGCATTTAGATGGCCTCATCAGGTAACCGCACAGAGCTGATAGTCAGCTTGTCAAGGAGGGTTCGCCAGTACTCGTTGCCCCCATGGGCTCCCCAATCGGGGGAACACAGGACCATACGGGAACGTTCCAAGGCCACCTTGGTCAGCACCTTCCCCAGTTCACTGAATCTGGGGTTCCCGTAGGCCATCCCGAAAGAGGGCCAGTAAAATTTGTAGCTGCAGTTCTTCCCCTTGCTGCAGTAAAGGCCCAGTACATGTTGCTTGTCGCTGGCGAACAACTCCACACTTAGGTCTTCTGGAGAGTAACCCAACTCCTTCAGACCTTGGTCTAGGACTTCCCCCAATAGTTGATAGTCCTCAGTTTTGGAGGCCGCCATCATGTTCGAGGGCTCCTCCTTCGATAGTCTCAGGTAACTCGAGGTATGTTCCGACTGCTGCAGTGGCACAGACTCTCTGCCACTGCCGTGGTCCACGTACAGGAGGTAGGGCGCTTGCAGCGTCAGGGATTGTATCTGGGAGTGCTGCACGAAGAAGTCAGTACCCAGTACAAAGTCGAAGGCCTCAGTGTCCATCACATAGAACCGATGGGCGATAGTCCGAGAGCCCATAGGTACCTCGACTTCACAGTCCCCGCAGCTGTGCACCACATGTCCATCCCCCATACGTATAGCAGCGGTGGTCATGGTGTTCTTCAGGCTCCCACAAGGTAAAATTTTCTTGGCCACTATAGATATTGTGGCGCCAGTATCCAGTACCCCCAGGTATTCGCGTCCCCCTAGTCGGATACGTACCCAAAACACCAGGTCTAGGGTGCCACCAGAGCGTCCCCGTCAGAACTCCGCGGGACAGGTCACCTCGAACCGCTTGTTCCGCAATTTGCGGGCCATCCTCATGAAACGGCTCCTCTTCTTAGCGTTGCCGTCATCACCACCTTCATGCTCACGCTTGGCTCCTTGTTCTTGCTGGGCCTGCGTTTGTGAGCGTGTGGTAGGTCCAGACTGCCCTCCAGAGGGCTCGGAGTTCCTGCCTGGATTAGGGCTGGGGTTGCCTCCGTTCTTGTCCTTGTTCTTGTTGTCGGTCTGGCGGTTAGCGCCTCCTCCTCGTCCACCTTGACCCTTGTCTTGACCACCTTGACCACGTCCTTTCGACTTGCCCTTGCCGGAGTCGTTGCCTTTGGCCTTGCCTCCACCTTTGCCTGAGCCTTTGCCAGGATCTTCCCCCTTAAGCTTCGCCGATAGGCGTTGCTTATGGTAGCACTCATCCTCGTAGTGCTTCCGCTTACCGCAGAATGCACACTTGATTGTGCAGCGGTAATGATCCGGCAGCTTCGCTTTGGCGCCGGTGTTCTTCTCCTGCTGCTTCCCCTGGACGACGAAGCAGTCTCGCTGCTTGCAGTCAGAGGCGTGCTGCAGGTGGCCCTGCTCATCTCTGGCATCACACCAGAATAGCTCCTTCACGTTCTCCATGGTACGGGCGTGGGCGTGTTTGGGGGTAGTCCCCTGCCCAGGTCGGGACCCTTGGTACCCTTTGCCTCCAGAACCTCCACCACCAGGACGGTAGTTGTTCAGGTGCTGGTCGCTCTCCTTCTCCAGCGCCATCTCCAGGAGCAGCACGCATAGATCCTCGTAGCGGAGGGATCTAGCCTTGCGCTCAGCCGTCAAACGGCACTCGTCCCATAGCTCACGGGGGAGCTTGGCGCACAACCAGAACAGCAGGTCGTCGCTGCTGTAGGAACCGGGCGTCAGTCGTCCAGCCCAGTGATCCAGGTCAGCCAACAGCTCGGAGACCCTGCCAGGTTTGGGGTTGTTGGGCAGCACGGGCAGGTTCTGGATCTCGGCCCTGATGGAGAGGTCGGTCTCGTAGGTCGGGTACTGCCTCTCCAGGGCAACCAACACATCGGCAAAGGTGGCGGAGTTAGTCACGATCTGCCTGACCTGCTTCTCCAGGTACTTGGTCTTGCAGCACTGCAGGGGCAGATCGCACTTCACTCGCCCACTCGCGTGGGTTTGGCCGGTCAGTCGTAGGAACCGGCCAAAGTTCTCAGCGAACTCGCTGAGGTCCTTGCCTGTGAACTCAGGCAGGTTGACCAGTATCTTGGAGGTGGCAATAGCCTTCGCCTCCTGAGCTCGGCGTCCTTCAGGGCGTCGGGTCTTCTTCTCAGGGTTGGGATAAGCGAGCGTTTAGCGACTGAACGGTCGTTTGTTTGTTACGCTTAGGGAAATTTATTAACAAACGACGTTTTAACAAACGACGGCCCGCAGGCCCCTGCCGCGGCGTAGCGCGCGCACTTCCTGTGTGCTGCGTCCGATGTTTTGCGTTCTCAGAACCTATGAACTGAAGGATTTTAAAATGCACAGGATTTCAAAAACCACAGGCACAGACATGTCAGAACAGGAACACAATTCGTGCAGAATAGCAATTTTTTAGGCTTTTCACATGTTTGTATTATTAATTTCGGATTTATGCACATTGCATCTCTGTATTTTGCTTTTAGCTCAGTGGTGTCATGGGCGGCAAAGGCCATGCAACTTTTTGGCCATGCCGAGCTTGTCAGAAGTGGGAGAACTGATGAGTGAAGCTGCGGAACTACAAATAGGCGTGTGCGGTACCAATTTGCTGCTGCTGGTGCTTCCTGTGCTACCATGTGCCTTGTCCGTGAATTTTTGGAGCGAAACGTGACGAATTCTACCACGGTGAAATCCAGAAAACACGAAGACGTCAAAGGAGTGGGGGAAAAGAAGTTGGGAGACCCCTTCAAAACCGCGTCAGAAAAGTTCCACCGACGCCAAGCCCAAATGAAGCAACCCGTCGCCGAAGCTTGCAGCGATCAGCGTGATGACCACCCTACTGACGAGCGGCGTGTATGTTCGGGCCTCAGCCCCTCTCCCTGTGCAAGCGCAAGCCTCCAGTGATGCGTCCACCAACGTGCAAGCCTCAGCAATGGGCATGGCGAAGCAGCCCTGCGCGCACTGCGCGGGACTTCAAGGCGAAGCAGCACTGCGCGTAAAGTCAAGGCGAAGCAGCACTGCGCGTGAAGTCAAGGCGAAGCAGCACTGAGCGTAGAATCAGAGCGAAGCAGCACAGCGCGCACGGCGCGTGAAGTCAGGGCGACGCGTGAAGTCAGGGCGACGCAGCACTGCCTGGGGCGACCTCCGCGCTGCGCCCAAGCGCCAAGGTAAATAAGCGTCGTCTGCCTCCAGTTGTATTCGCCAGAAGTCTTGTTTTCAGTGTGTGTCACGTGCGTGTGCCTGTCATTCACATGCAATGAGTGGATCTGTAAATTTGACTTTGGCCTCTGTGCCTCCATCAACCCTGAGGCGTGGCATGCATGTGTGTATTGATATCCTGATGTGTAGCCTTGCCTTTGTTTAGCTCTGTTGAATCCTGGGACCCCTCTTTCAAGGCCCACGCTTAGCGCTGGACCAGGAAGAAGACAGTGTGCAGTAAAGTCGACGTTGAAGTATTCTTTGTGTCTGAGTTGCAGGGCAAGACAGGGTAGAGCTCAAAAGTCATTTGCACGGTGTTTTAAGAAACGTTGTCTTTTTGGCTGAACTGCAGGCAGGGTAGTGCATGAAAGGGAAGCAAACAATTTAAGGTGTGAAACATTTGCAGGGTGTTTTGAGAAACATTTAAAAGCAGGAATTCAGAAAAAAACTTTTGGAAATTTTTTTTGAAAAAACATTTTGGAAAATATTGTGGAAAGGACCAATGGGGCAGAATAGAAACAAGCAAACCATTAGAAGCAAACCGAAAGGACATTAACAAGGAAAAAAATTAACAAACGACGTTCGTTTATTTTCATCGTTCGTTCGTTCGTTCGTTTGTTCGTTAATTTTCCAAAAAAAATTAACAAACAACGTTTGTTAATCCCAACCCTGCTTCTTCTTCTTCTTCTTCTTCTTCTTACCCTTGGGGTCCTCGGGGTCCTCAGGGTCTTCGTCATCTGAGGGCGAAGAAGAATCCATCGACGGCGGCTCGTCATCGGAGGGGTCTCTGCCAAGATCACTAGAGCCATAGGGCTCTACGTCCACCATAGCCCTTAAGGCTGTCAGCCCCAGCTGGTCCAGCTGGGCCCTCGTCGAGTTCGTCACGTGGCTGTAGGGCGGCTGGGCCGTTCTCGGGACGAATGGACTTCTCGGTACTGCTGCAGGAGTCGGCATCGGTCGGCTCCTCAGGCTCCCCAGGGTATTTGTCAACCCTGCCGCCAGGTGGTTAGCCTGTACTCGGTGGGGTGACATTCCCACCGTCGTAGGTGACGCATGGGACGGGATCATCAGGGGCTCCAGTTTCTCCCTGATCTCTTGCGTGAGGTCGCCCACGATTTTTGAAGTGGCTCCTCGGAGCACCTCGTTGATCTCCGACCGCGTCAGGGACCTGTTGGAGGATCTTCCCGATCCCCTACTCCTGCCTCCCAGAGACTGTGGTCCTCTCCTTGTACACTCCTCAACCCACTCAAGGGTGCATACCCAGGTGCATACCCAGGAGCATACCCAGGAACATCCATATAGGTTCCAGTGGCGTGGAGTGGATGGAGATAGTCAGCCGCATACCATCGCGGCGCAGAGCTGGAAGCCACCGGCTCACTGGCAGTAGTTGCCTCATGGAGCGCAGTGGTAGGTGGGCCCATACCATAGGCGGGGTAGGGAGGCATGCCAGTAAAGCCTGTGCCCTCTGCCATAGGCGGGTTGGTTGTGGAAGTGGATGTTGCGGCAGCTGGGAGTGTGGTGGTTATGGGAGAGGGTGATGCGTGGAGGCCAGAAGCGCTTGGTGCGCCTTCGAAGGTAGGGATACTCGTCAGGTCTTGCCCTTGTTCCTCTCCTTCGTCTGCATCTCCTCCAGCATCCTTCTCGCTCTCGTTCTCTCTCTTCCTCTTCACAGGCTGAGGCTGAGAGACCACTTCTTCGACAGACAGGGCCCCGAAGGCCGTCTGAAGCCCATCCAGGGAGTCCTCAGCCGTATCCACTGGCCCGTGTAAGGGCTCCGCCGAAGGTACAGCGCCAGGTGCCGGCCTTGCCGGTGCCTCAGGCGCTGGCGCTGTCTTCACGTCAGCGTCCTCCTTTCCTGGATCCATCTTAGTCCGCCCTTCTGCTTATGTTTGCCTGTACTCGGAGCACTGGTTGTACGGCGCGGGGTCGCTGCCGGTGCACAGAGACAGGCTGCCTCTTGCTACCAGAAAAGTTTATAGTGTTTTCAGCACTGTGTTTTGCCTCTCCTGCTGCTTGCTGTTGGTGTAGGGTTTCCTGCTGCTTGTTTTTGGAGATGAAAAGCTTTTGTTTTGATGAAATACAGCCACTCCTAGTCACTCCAGGATAGCCCAAGCCAATAGTATGCAAAGAGAAGAGGATTCAGGATCAAAGCATGAAGGGCTGCAGTATAAACAGTGAAAGATGATTGGATATTCACAGTAACTGCAACTCAGGTCACAAATGAATGCATATTCACAAAGATAGCTGAAATGTTTTTGGAAAAGAGTTAGGGAACTGCCTCAGGATCACTCTCTCTCCATAGTGCCATCTTAGGAGATGTGCACTCTTTGTTTTGGGTCCCATATGTGCTGAGGTGGCATGGTATGTGGCGATGAGGTCACTGCCATGTCACATGGGATCTTCCTACTTAGCTAGGCTGACCAGGAATTGAACCCAGGACCTCTCAAAAAGAGGTGCCCAGCCCCCTAGGGTGCATACCACTAGGATAGCTAAGAATTCATGGAAAAACATAGATAAATTCATAGGCTCTACTTTAGATATGTCAGTGCTCAGTCAACTCAGGAAAAGATGTTTTACTTCACATTGAAAGGGGATTAAGGGGTCCACTCCATATCCTGATTGGGTGTTTGGTTCCATAGGTCAAAATGTGTTATCACCAGTTTTGGTGGGACCAATACTAAGATTAAAATGCATGGATGCTCAGTGCATCACTAATACAACTAGAGTATGCCTCAAAGCAATGGAAAAGCACTTTTTCTTACTTCATATCATTCAACCACACCCTATTGTCTATCTTTCAAAACTCAAGGCACTTCCAGTCACCGTAACCCAGGTTACCACAAAACCCATGCACTACAACCGCGTGGACAAAGTTTCCTCATTTGATTGATACCAAATCGTCTTCACTTGCATTGCGTAGATCGGGTACGTGCACAGCAAATTATTCTCCAAGAATGCCCCGCTGTCCCAAGAGATCAGAAACATTCAACAAGACCCACCACAATCAATTCAAACTCTTTGCCTTGTGTCTCGAATGCTGCATAACACGGGCATTTGCTATTGTTCTTTCAACCATCCCACACTCAGATCGTGGCATCTTTCAATGACATGACATGACGAAGGTATGAGAATATTGAGAAAAGGGTTGATGATGATGAATGAGCAACAAAAAAAATTGGATCATCCTTTAGTTTGTCCAGTGAATCCATTTTTCTCTGCTTTCATTCATTTGTCCCTTGGGGCCTCTGGTGTTGGTTATTGAAGTATCCCTCACAAAGGAACAAGAAAACACACAACCAAAACCTTCCCACGTCCATCTTTCATGAGATTGTGCGCTAACCACAATGGCAATATCACCTTGGGACGCTGTCTATCTCGTTATCCACCATCATTAAAATCTCACGATTTTGTTATAAAATTGCCTGTGTTTTGAAATACCCCACAGGATCTCAACCACGAGAGGAACAAGGCAATGAACATGGCTCAAAGTCGAAGCATACCCATCATGACATGTGTGATCGTAATTCCATTTAATACATATTGCAAGAACCCTGAAATGCAAGTGGTTGTCGAACTCAGGACTTCATTTCAAGACAGAATGTTTATCTACACCAACTGAATGCGATTGTACCTCGTAATCATCAAACAATCGAATTCTGAACTTTGTAAATAATTCTATCTCCGCAACACTGGCGTATACATGCAGCACTGGCGACCTGTCTATAATTCCGCCCCCGCTGGACTCCCGATCTGCGAACGGATGTCTGTTGCTGTCCCTCTGCACCCTGAGCCTCGAGCCACTTACACTCCCCTCCCAAGACTGTTGCATCAGTGGGGAAGCAACTGTCTGATACCTGGGTTGCGGTGCCCAAATATTCCTGCCCCACAGTGGCGAGACAGGTGAAGGATTGTGCAGGGTGCATGAGCAGGAACTCCTGGCACCACCCCCTCTCAGTGAACGAGTAAAAAAAAAAAGGCAGACCATGCCCACTGTCGCAAAACCATCAAAACAGGCACCCACTGGCCTACACCACCTGGCTGACATCAGCAGTCACTGTGATATCGCGATCAAGAACGAATAAAACGGATGGCCGGAACCGGGCCCTGACCTGAAGTACACTGGACCTGCAACTGACACACAGAGCAAAAGCACAACGTCCCAGCAGAAGAACAGTCTGGCTGCAATGCCCACACAACGACCACACAATGCATGATGGCAGTGAAATTAATTAACTGACATGCTTTACTTCCTTGACTGGACTCAAGATTCACTCTGGAGGCTCCACTTGATTGAGCATCCTGCAAAAGAGAGGAAAGCAGACTGATGAGGGGGGAGACAGCACATACAACATACAACATGAATATGTACATGTCTCATCGATGGAACCACTTGCCCAGTCTATGCGTATGGATATATTCCTCCACTCGTTCATTACCCTTACCAACGAACCCAGATGCGTCCTCGTCTGTCCGATCTGAATAACCTTGTCATGCCACAACAAGAACCAACTTTCTGCCGCGTCCCCGGCCCACAAAGTGATGATCCACCACCTGTTGGACTACATATGTATCATCCGTGGGTGGAATAGGCTTCTCCGAATAATAACCACAGGGCACGGAACGGCCTTCCAAATCCTGAATGTAAGGCTTCAGGCGATCAGTCTTGAGGATCTGGAACCCACTGGCTTCTCGCCCTTCATTGGTAATGACCTCATACCTGTCGCCTCCCACCCACCGACGAGCCTCGTATCGCCCTTGCCAGATGCGTTTCAGTTTGTCGAAGCGACGATCATCCGGGCGCACCTTGACCCACACTTTATCCCCCTCCTGAAATCTCTGGGCCTTATACTTGGCTGTCAAATCCTTGGTGAGGCGATCATGAATTGCTGTCAGACGGTCACAGACCTGTTTGCGTTCAGCAGCCACCCGCTGAAAAAATTGAATAGCGTCTTCCGCCCCATCCCCCGGCACGAACGGCGGCACATCCCCAAAGCCCACTGGATCCCTCCCAAAAACAATGCGATGGGGAGAGTAGGGGGCGATGAGGCCTGGCAAATCGTTCAAACCCCATACCGCCAGTGGCAAGGCCTGAACCCATTTGCCTGGTCTCTGACTCCAAAATTTGCGCAGTGTCATCACAACTGCTTTCACCGCCGCTTCCGCCCGCCCATTCGAGGAGGGGTAGTAAATAACGCTCTGGTGCTGCTCAATGCCCGACAGCGCACACAGATGTCTGGTGAACTCAGAGGTTATGATACTCTGATTATCAGCAAATATACGAGCAGGTAGACCCATAAAAAATACCACACGCTCCAAAAAGAGCTCAGCTGCTTTACGCCTGTCCAACCCACTTTTAGTAGTGGGTATGGCCAACACGTAGCCTGACAGTCTACATACAACAACCATACAGTAGTCGTATTTTACAGTATTGTGCTCAGTCTGGGGAAGATCAACAAAATCAACGGACAGGCTGCTAAAAACATCAGAAGGCACAGGAAAATGCTCAACACTCCCAGGCTGTTTCCCCGTGCGTGGCTTGGTTTGCTGACATACTGCACAGGCCCCACAGACCTCTTTAACCTGCCCTTCTAATGCTGCCTTAGTTAACCCATGGAAATGAAATTTGCGATCAACCAACAGTAAAGTCTTCTCCACGCCACCATGCACGTATGAGTGGCAGGCCAGAATGACCTGCTGAATCAGGGAAGCTGGGACTGCATATTTACCCTTGTAGCGGATACGTCGCTTGTACAGCCCAAAGCTTTCAAGCGCAGCAGGCGGTCGAACTGCTGGGTCATCCTGGCGAAGGGCGGCGTAAACCCCAGACCAATATGGATCTGCCTGATACTCAGCAGTCCAATCTGAAAAGAGCACACTCACTTCAGGGGGCACTGTTAAGTTCCGCACCTGTGTGAGGTCAGGGGACAACGGCCCTTCAAAAGGTTGCGCGTTGACCCACAGCGCATCAGAGACACAGGCATAAGCAGAGAGCAACCCCTGATGGGACCAATCCTGCTCCCTGAGATTTCTGTACATGGCTTTTACCTGTTTTTTCGTACTGCGACACATGTGCCAGGGAACAGCGAACCTGTCTCGCAGATTTCGCAGCCGGCTGTCCTGAATATCGCTGGAAATCCGCTCCTCCTGATGGACCCTGTGAAGAGCACAACAAACAAATGGGGCTGAGGAAGTGCGTGGGTGCAGACAATCATGCGCAGGAAACGCATGCCTGAACTGTCGGTACCATATACCATACTGCTGGCAAAACTCAGCACTGATGCCCCGTGCCATCTGTGAATCTGCCCATAAGCGCTCCTCACGCTCATCGGCCTCCCAACCCGCAACATCCTCTTTACTGCCCATGATGGACACATCGGGCGCTGCATGCGCCGCAGGATATGCCCACCTGCTCAGGACGTCTGGCACAGTCTGATCCTCACCCCGGATATAAACAATTTCTAACTGAAACTTCGCCAGAAACTGGTGCCAGCGTCCGCTACGTCCAATGGGGCCAGAAACTGTATCAAAATCCTCCCTCGTCCAAGTCTCTAAACTTTTATGGTCTGTCAGAACCTTGACTTTGACCTGCTGTCCCGCCGGCCAGCTACGAAACTTGTAAAGCGTAGCTACAATCGCAAAAGTTTCCTTTTCCCTAATGTGCCATGCTCGCTGCCCCTTACTGGGATCCCCTTGCAATTTTCGCGAAAAAAATGCAACCGGGCGCAGCGGGCAGGAACATATCATTTCATCAGGGCAAGCACAGGTTTTCTGCTCCAGCGCAGCACCAATTGCATACTGCGAGCTGTCACACCGAACCCAAAACGGTCTGTCCAGCCCGGGCAAAAAAAGCTCCGCAGCCGACTTCAGCTGCGACACTATCTCATGAAAGCAGGCCCGCATCTCATCAGTCCAAAAAATTTCATTTTTGAACTTGCAGATCTCCTGCGGTGTCATGCCCTTCCTGTCCTTCGCTGGAAACTGCGCCCTCAGAGACTGGGCCATCTGTTTTTTTCCCTTCTTCGTGAGTTCCAGGCCCCTGAGTGAATCAGTGAGTGGTGCTGAAAGATGACCAAAACGGTCAATGTAAACTGCATACCATTGCACAAAGCCAAGAAAGGCCTTCATGTGCGTTGGCGTGCGGATCATCTCTGGGACCCAGCTTGCAATGGCTGCAGTTTTAGCTGGATCCACAGTACGACGACCCTTCATCAATATCTGTCCACAAAACCGAACCCTACGTACAAATAACTGAAACTTGGAAGGCTTGATAGTGAGACATGCACGTTCCATAATCTCAAAAAACTGCCAAATCTCCCGAAAGTGCCTCTCCAAGCACTCCTCCGTAGGGGGCACATCAAATTCAGGATTATCCTCACTATCAGGTGTCCCATGGCAGACATCATCTATATAAGGCTTAGTGCCATGCGCATCCGTAAAATCCTGCAATACTCGACAAACAATCCGCTGATACGCCTGTGGGGCTGTTTTGAGACCCATGGGGAGTACCGTGCATTGGTACAAACCCCATGGCGTCACAAATGCTGTGTAGGGGCAGGATCTTTCAGCCAAATGCATCCGGTGAAACCCATCCTCCAGATCGAAGATGGACCAGATGGCATTTTTGGCTTGTTTTAAAAAAATATCGTCGATGACGGGCAGTGGATACTGCTCCCCATCGATCTGTGAATTTAAATAGCGGTAGTCGATGACCAACCGCCATTTACCCCCTGGCTTTGGCACACAGAAAGCTCTGGCTGCCCATGCTGAGTGGGATCGCTCCAACATGCCCCCTTTAAAAAATTTTGCAATCAGCTCCCTGAAGGCTGTATCTCTTACTCCTAAAGTGCGATACGGCGCCACTCGCTGCGGCACTGCACCCTGTTTCAGGTGTATAACTGCTATGGAGTCCTCTGGGCTACCTCTGAGAGAGGGATCTACATCCAAAATGTTGTCTGGAAACTCGAAAATATTTTTAAAGCGTTCCATCAGGCGCTCCCGATAATCAGCACACCTTGGGTCTTGCATATCAGATTCAACAACTGATCGCAGCGACCTCTCTTCCAACTGAAAAAAAGCAGGAGATTCAGGATGCAAAACAGAAAGGCGCGCAGCCTTAATATTCTGCACTACCCTCAGTAATTCTCCCTTCCCTTTGCGAGCAAAGCGCCTGTATTTCCTGCCCCTGCTGGGCAAAACTGCATGAGAACCCTCTACATCTGAGGTGCCACTGCTCAACTCAGGCAAGTCTGAGTTATCCTCCCCAGAGACCTGCTCCAGGCCAGTCTGCGAACACTGCTCACAGTGTCCACATGCCTGGGAACACACCAAGTGTCTGTGTCCGCCTTCACCTACTGGGCCAGAATCATCCTCCCAGCGTTTGTCATGGGATTTAGCATCACGCAGGCCCATAGCGTCAAACAGGACGACCCTAGTCGTCCACTTGGCTGGCTGCTTATATGCAATGCCACTGTCGTCACAATATATTGGGATGGTGGGATCCAAGTCCCACCAGTCCACTGCTGCCTCCTTCATCTGCCAGAACCAGGACTGGTCCTTCTGCACAGGGAGCAACATAATGCCCCTGTACTGGTCGAGCAAAATTTTATCGACAGTCTGCTGCAGCAAAAAATGAGGGCAGTGGATCCATAAAGAATAATCAGTGTGGTCTCCCTTGTCCTGAGAACCAGATGACCAATCCTGAATCAGGGCATCGGCCTTAACATCCCAATACTTTGGAAACAGTGCTGTTTGCCTGCTCGAAAAGGCATCAATAAACTTGGAATCCTGCAGACCTGCCCATGCCAATATTTCATCACGGACGCCCGGCAACAACATCTGTCGCCCGGCTGCATACATGTACGAAGCGTGCTGCCGTACCCGCTTACGGAGCTTAATACGGCGCTGCATGAGAGTAAGATGCACTTTGTTACATTGCTCAGAGAAACGGGTACGCAATTTTTCAGATAGCAGGGACGTGGTGCCAGCTGCTCTGTCCGACAGAGGATCAGGCGTTGCATCAACCCCCCCCCCCCCCAGCGACAGAGCGGGCTGCTGACAACAATGCCCACACAGCTCATCCAAATCACACTTGCAAAAATGGCGCAGATTCCGCGAATGCTCTGCCAATGCCTCTGTAGGCTGTTGATTCCACTCCAGCTCTTTATCTCGGGCCTCCCAGGGCCCTGAGTACTGCTTGCGGTGACCCCAGCCCGCAGCGAACGAGTCTGGGGGTATGTCACCACTCATGGACTGGACTATTGAAGGAGGGAGCCCAGAATCAGACTCCTCGTCACTAACGCCTTGCTCTGATGCCTCATCCCCTGAGTAGTGCTGCTGTCGCACCAACGCAGGATCAGGCAAACCGCCATCCGCACTCCGCGCACACACACACACATGAACAAACACTGTGCACCTGTTGCGTCTCTGAGCATGCGTCTGCTGTACCCCACGTGGTTGCATTCTCGTCTGCTCGTCTGTTGGACCTAGATCCAGACAGAGGAGACCTGCAGAACAGGACACAGCTGCAGCAGCCGCAATGGCAGGCAGAAAACGTGTGACATACATGGCCGCGACAGAAGCAACTGTCGTGTCCTGTGTGTGTACCGAAGGTGGTGCCTGTCGTGGCAGCGATTCATCCTCGCTGTCAGACGCCAAGTTAATAAGACGTGCTGAATTCAGTGCCACATGAGACTTTGTCCTGCTGGGCTTCTTGCCGCTAACCGCAAGGGCCCTGCAGGCACATTGTATTGATGTACACGAACAATGCTGGGCCGTGCGGTTCATTGTACCACACAGCGCATCAACCAATGGATCCCTCGTGGGATCCACCATCAGGCCATAGGCCTTACAAAACGGGTAGCCTACAATTAGGTGTTCATGCACATCCGCCTTGTACACAAATACCCGTTCACAGACCACCTGCACGGGCTGATCGCTACAATTATGTATCTGCACACTGAGGTCTACCACAGCCCCATGTGTGCCACCATTTATGCGCTCCCCATTCGCCACAGTGATGCGTAAGGGACGACGCGCCAATTCAAGGGCCCTGCCCTGAAAAAAGGCCTCTGGCGCCAGAGCCAGAACCTCGGATCCCAAATCAATCAGCATGGAACTACTCAACTCCTGCGATGTGCCGCCAGAAAATTTAACCCTGACGGGTACCACTAACTCAGTAAGAGCCTGTCCCACATCAGACTGTGTGCGGCGCCTGACATGCTCCTGCTTGCCGCGCCTAATTAGAGCCACTGGCAGCCACCGATCCCGGCATGAGTGCAATGCCCTGGTTCAGGTGGACAGCGTCACAGAGGTAACAGACCGCGTCCCAGTGGACTCAGGCTCCGGTGTTAAACCGTCATGAGAAAAAGCCACCGAAGCCAAATCAGCAAACGAAGGTGCAGTGTGTGAATCAGTGGATGTCGCCACACTGCGTACCCCCCCTCACCCCTTTAGCCATACTTTTCCCCTGACGCCTCTAACTTGTAGTAGGCTGTGGGTTGGGGTTGGGGGACTGTGCGCCCGCGCCATTACCTCCAGTGGCCTCCTGACCCTGCAGATTGCGGTGCTGTGCTGACTGAGACACCAGCTTTGGACATTCCGTAAACCTGTGGTCAGGGGCACCACAAGAGACGCATAGTCCCTTGTCTAGCCGCGCCTTTGCCTCGGCAGCAGCTTTTTCAAGGGCATAACTGCGACCACGCTGACCAGCATGTTTGGCACCATTCCCGCCATTCTGTTTATCCTCCTGACGGTTACCGCCACCAGCTTGCCGACGGTCAGTGCCACCACCATTGCGCCTGTCAGAACCACTGCAAGACCCATTCTTGCCGCCGCCAGACTTGCGATCCCCATTATCAGGTTTTCTGGGCCACTGTTTTCGCCTTTTACCAGGCGTCCCATTTTTCTGGTCCGCCTGTTTTATCCTGCAGTCTGCGGCTCGGTGTCCTTTATTTCGGCAATACAAGCAGGCGTCTGCGGGCACTTTGGAAAAATCAATAGGCGCAGAACGCGACCTATTGCCTTTATTTCGCTCTGTACCCCTGCCGCGCATCTGTCGCAAGTCTGCCTCAGACTCCCCTTTGTCAGCCTCCATGGCCACATCCCTGTTAGAGCGCCAAGAAAGCTCATACTGGATGAGCTGGTGCGCTCCCTGATGCGAGAGCTCCACCCCTTTGAGTTCTTCATATTTATAGAGCTCGTCGAGCTCGTCCTGGTACCCGCCGTGCCGGTGCAGTGCGTCCGTGAAGGCTTCCTTTGCTTCCAGCGGGGTGACAGGGGCTGCTTGCTGTGCCAACAGGGTCCATTCGAGGACCTATAATTCATATGCCTCCAGGGTCTTTTTTTGCGGTGGCTGTGACTTACGCCATTTTTTCCTATACATGCGCCGGGAAACATTTTTCATGGGTTTCATGATATCCGTCCAGATATCTTTATAACTCCATCCCATGAATAAATGAAGTTGGGTGTAGAGGGAGCGTAGGGATTCCGGAAGTGCGGTCAGCAGAATTTTGGCCAGGGTGTCTGAGCCACAGCGTTGATACCAATATTGGTGAAAACCCTGCCATTGACGTTCAAAAATGGGGCGTGAAATCTGCTTACCATCCCAGCTGGGTCTCTTCAATATTTTCATCACTTCCCGTCGCGTTTCATCATCCAATGCCTCTACATCAAGAAAGATGTCCTTGAATTATGCCCTAGGTCTTTTGATGTATTCCTGCAGGTTTTGTAGTTGAAAACCCCAAACCAAAGCAGCAAGTAGAGCAAGGACTGAATGTGGATCGAATCAATGATTGGTTTTGGAATCCAGTGTAACACAGAAGGGCTGCAGATAGACAAAGCAGGTTTATGCACATAGATTCAATCACAAACGGATAATACAAAAGGTTTTATATGAAAATTGGTCTGACTCTCGCCTCAGAGGTTGCAATAGGCACTTCATGTGCACTCTTTTGGGTGAAATGGTGCTGGTTAGGACTGAGGGGCATGGATGTCAGGACCACACAGAAAATGACTTGGCCAAGCAACTGAATTCAGAAACAGTTACAAAGTAGGACCACAATAAGTGGTAGAAACAATTGAGTATAGGGGTCTTGGGGTGGGAGACCACTAGGCTTAACCTCCAAGGCCAACAAGCATGAAATGCCTGATTTATTTTGGTATGTCCTCCAGGAAGGAAGGTACCTGCGCTCAGTTGAGTGGTAGGGATGAACTTCATGGGGGGGGCTAGGGTCACAACCCTAGTTACTTTGAGAAAGTGTACTTTAGGCAACAAAAGAGAGATAAAAACACTTAAGTTTGTCTTAGCATCAGCAAAAGGGTTTTAAGGGGGGCTTGGCCTGGATCAAGCCCTCCAAGAAAGACATGGCAGTGACTTTTTCTTACTCCCCCCTGGAGTACTAGTTCATGAAGCTAGTAGGACCAAGGAAAAAGGCTCAAATATTCCCAAAATTACCTCAGAAAATGCATTAAACTTACCAAAAACATCCTCATCACTTCATAGAAGCCTATCACACTGTAGGCACCTTTGAAAAACAGTGTAATGTACCGTGAATGATGTCCCTTCGATGGGGCATTCCTCAAAAGTCGCCGGCGTGCGACGAAAACTTTTGGAAAAAGTTTTGGGGGCAGTGGGAATTGAACCCAGGACTCCCTCCCTGGAGCACATATGCTTGCCCACTAGGGTACAGTCGAACGCTCTAATGCGGACGGCTATCGCTGTATAAACAGCGTTTTAGTATACGTCCTGACCAAGGGCCAGGGCGGAGCAATACTCCCAATGGAGGACACAAACCCCCAGGAGCTGGAAAAAATAGAAAATGTAACCAGCAGGGAGTGATTCCTGCGGTTTAGCGGAAGGGGTTGCGATTTAGCAAGTGAAATCGTTAAAAATCGACAAAACCACGCGGGTAATCGTCATTTTTACACATAACTTAAAGTCGCAGACAAGCGCAAAGGAAGCGGACTCCAAGAAACGGGTTGCGCAAGCGTAAACGGCTTTTGGAAAAGAAGGTATGAGCCGTAGTTTTTAAAGTTTTAAAGAAAATTTTTGCACAGTTGCATCAAAATTTTTATAAACTTCAGAGTCAAGTATTCAGATTCAGCCCACACCACAGAGCAAGTCGACAACCCATCTCTCAGGTATGTCAGTGTCACCTCACACTCACGCATTGCGTTCGTGTTGGTTGTTTCGTCAAAACGTTAGGGTTGTCAACGCTGTGCTCGTTTGGGGGTCGGGTGTTCTTCTCTCGTGCTCTGCACAGGTAAAAGCAGGAATGAAAGGTATGTGATCCGAATGGAGCGCGCAGCGCGCACGTAGGGTTAGAATATGCGCTGTGCTCGCGATGCATGTGCCTAATCCAGGCATCCACACGCTGTGACGCTTTACCTGTATCCGAAATTCACCTTTGTTTTCTTCTTCACAGGTAAGTACAGAAAGCGTTTGTTCGTGTGCGGCCGTGGCGTTAAAGTTGAGTTGCTTAAAATGCTTAGGTTTGTTTTGTGTTCGTTTCAATTCGGCATTCACACGATGCATGGTGAGTAAGGTAGGTTAGCCCAGGAGGAGCTCGGGTCCTGGTTGAGTCAGTGGTTCAGCCTCCCTTCCCTGCGTGCACATGATGCATTAAAGGGTAGGCCACGCAAATTGCGCGCGGTAAACCTTGTTTAGGTTACCCAGAGGCTCCTCGGTACGTTCTTTAAGAGAAGCCGAGGAGTTTCTTAAAGCTTGCTTGCTTGACAGGGGTAGCTGAATCTTCAGCGTGTTTGCGGACAGTGTATTATAGGTCACACTAAGAACCGTATAATACGGGGAGTGTGGCTTGGTTCCTCCGCCGCAAACGCCCCTTCATTTGCCTCTGTTGTACAGGTGGGAGAGGTTAAGGGTGATTGGTGCACGCAGCAGCTGCCTTCGGCGGCTATCCTTTTTTCTGCCCCAGCAAACAGGGGCGCTGATCACACATCAAATCACTGTGCCTCAGCCAGTACTGGCGAGGGCAGTTCGACCTCAACGACATCTGCGCTGTGCACGCAACGAGAGCACCCCTTCCCTCCAAGCCCTAGCAGGGGAAACGCGTTGTGGCGTCCCCTGTTAGGCCACAGCTGCTTAGGAGCGCTGTGTTCTCTTGTCTTCTTCACAGGTGGGCCATTAGGGCCTGAGTGAACTTCGACAGCAGCACCCAGTAGCGTGTGTAGGGGTTAGGGTCAGCAGGCCTGGCAGGGGGTGAGTGCAAGTGATGAGTGCTCACCCTGCCTTCGAAGGCCGGTGCTGGCGTTAGTGAGTGTAGTGTAGTGGTTTTCCCTGTCCCGCGTGCTTTTCCTCGTGGGCAGGGGAGTGCGTTAGCTTTTGGCCTGTAGCAAAAATGGGCGTTTTGTATGCCCTTAGCACACTTGGCCACCCCTCCCCTCTTAGTAGGTAGGGCTTTTGCCGTCTTACCCCAAGGATAGGCGCCAGCACAGAAATTGGGCGCCATAGGAGTGGTAATAGTACCTGATTAGGACCTTCGGTCCGACGTCAGCGAAGCCCGGTCTCCGGGAGCCACGCTGGGGAGAGAAGTGAGACACATACAGACATACGTAGCACACTTAGGGGTATGGTAAACCCTGTAAGGAAGGGTAGAACCCCATGGGTCTGGACCAGTCAGGGGTCCTAACTGTGGGCTCGCTTGTCCCCAAGGAGGGAAGACACACCTTGCTTGTCATTCCCCCCTGGTGTAGGAAGCCACCGTTCTTCGTTGGCTCACCAAGGTCATCACATTAGGGCAGTACCCATGCAACACATGGTCAACAAGGCACACACTCGCTGGGTGGCTGCAATCAAGATAAGCGGCCACCTGGCTCACGCTGGAAACCATAGGCATGGGTCTGCAGGGCACAGACAGGGTCAGTGCAGTGCTCAGTATGCAGTAATCTGTGAAAAACCAATGGCCTTCGGCCAGGGAGTGGTTGTCACGGGGGGCTAACGGTCCTGTCCTGCGATGCAATGCGGGGCAACTGTGACAACTGCTCTTACAGCCATACACAGGCACGTCTGCAGAAGAGTGCTCACTGCACCTGTCAGTAGACTGACACAGGGTAATTAGTTTCGCTTCTTACGCTGGGACATAGTCTCAGCACGGGTTAGGAGCTGCCCCTCGTTGTTCTCAACGAGGTAAGTGCGGAAGATGGGGTTGATACTCCCATCTGGTTGTATGAAGGCTGACATAGGCTCCCAGGTCGCCTCAGACAACCCATAGCCATCCCACATGGTAAAGAATTTCCAGCCCTGTTTATACTCGTGGCGAGCAATACCTGCAACCACGTAGTAACCATCGACTGCCATCTCATCGGCAGTCATCTCTTCGAGTTCGTCTGCCTCCTCTGGACTGGCAGCGTTCTCTAGGTCTATACGTTCAATCTCACTGTCGCTGAGGCGCCACTCATCCCAAGACAAGTCGTCAGGGGAGTGATAGTGCCTCAATTGCTTAGGTGCACACAGCAGTTCACCACCTGGACGTGGACTGCACCTGACATGGATCCTGGATCCATCTATCCTGATGATACGATAGGGTCCAAAGTAAGGGTCCTGTAGGCAGTTACGTGGCCAGGAGGGTAGGCGTGAATGGTGTACCAAAACAAGGTCACCAACCTTGAAGCTGGCAGGTCGCCGTAGGCGGTTCCGTCGGCTCTGTTCACGGTCACGAATGTGCCTCAGGGTAGTACCAGCCTGGTTAGCCAGAGACTGCTTGTGTTCCAGCCAATCTCCCACAGGGCTCTTGAAGTCCTCAGGGAAAGGGGTTTTGAAGAACCATGCAGGTCGTCCTCCATGGAACAGTTCGTGGGGGGTGAAACCCGTAGAAGAGCTCCGCTGTGAGTTCATGGACAGAACTGCCCAGGGCACTAGGCGTACCCAGTCCTTGGTGCGCTCCTGTTTCATCAGGATTCTTAAGTTTTGCTCCACCACACGGTTCTGTCTCTCACAGAGAGGGTTAGATGTGTGAGTATAGGGCACACCTGTGGTTACCTCCACGTTGAGGGCATTTAGCACTCGTTTGTACCACCCAGTGTCACTGCGGATGCGTACATCTTCATCAGAGTGCACCTGTTTAGGTGCTCCATAGGGTTCGAACCATTGTTCGACCAACATTTTTACAGTCTGCTCACCTGTGATTTTCTTATTGCAAGGGAACACACGGGTGAAGCGAGATAGACCACAGGTGACCACGAGGCAACTATCATAGCCGCCAAAGCGTGGTAGGCCGTGGATTTAATCCACGTAGAGAAGAGAGTTAGCACAATAGGGTATGGGTAAGCTGGAGATCAGACCCCTATCCCTACTGTCGCTCTGCTTGCTGGCATGACAGCCACAAGCATCCACAATGGTCTGCATACGCGACCTCAGTTCAGTCAGGGTTATACTAGAGTAGAAACACTCACGGAAGAAGTCCACTGAGCGATTAGCGCCAGTGTGACCAGAACTGAGATGGGACCACTGTAGGCACCCATCCAGTCGTGCCTCAGGCACCACAATTCGGTCCTCGTAGAAGAGGTACTGATTGTTTTTATACCACTGGTGCCCGTCAATGACACGGGGTTCGAGACCAGTGCTGAGGGTTTGGAGAATTTCTTCATACTCTGACTGATAGTCGGTTAGACTCCAACCCTCCAGGATTCCAGCAGTGCGCATGGACAGGTCAAGCTGGACATCCATACACTGGAAAGCCTCTTTGGCGAGCGCCTCAGAGCTCTCACCAATAAGCGCATCGAAGTTGTTGCGCGATATATAGTCAGACAGTTCATTCTTAATCCCGGGGATATGATGCACTGTCAGCCTGAACTGGCTCAGGTAAGTCCACCACCGTTTTAGCTTTGCTTTTTCCGGTGGTGGGCCCTTCTGAAAAGACTTCACAGGCTCCTGGTCACACAGCCAGACAATAGGGTTAGATCCCAGGAGTCGGGATTGTGACGATAGCACCAACATACCGGCCAGGAGTTCCTGGTCATAGGTGCTGTAGTTGGAACGCGCTTGGTTCCATTTCCAATTCCAGTGTCCCAGTGGCACCAGTCGCCACTCACTGGTAGGATAGTCATGTTTCAACGAACCATCACGGTTCAGTCCAGTAGTACGATGGTGGCAGTGGGTTAGTTCAGCGGGGTTAAGCTCCTGCCATTGGTAGATCGTACCACCCCCCCCTACATCACTGGCATCAGTGATCAGGACTATCTCGCCCTCAGGGCGGGACACTCCCAGGCAGTTGGAGGAGGCAATCTTTTTCTTCAACTCCTGGAAACACTCTTCCTCTCTGGAGGTCCACCTCCAGGGAGTAGTTTTCTTGATCAGGTCAGTGAGGGGTGCAGAGGAGTAAGTAAAATTGTGGATGTGAGGCCGATAGAAATTACAGGCGCCCACAAAACTCCTCACATCGTGTAGACCCTTCTTAGGGTCATCGCGAATCTGCATGTCCTGTAGGGGCTGCATCTTAGACGCGACTGGTTTCCACCAGCCATACCCCACGTCGAAACCCAAATACTCCATCTCCTCTTTCATAAACTCACATTTTTCGAGTTTGATTCGGAGATGGTTTTCTTGACAGACAGTGAAAAATTCACGGAGGAGAAGGACATGGTCCTCTTTGGTATTAGTACCCAAACTCACGTCGTCGATGTGAGCCTCCATTTCTGCACCCCGAGAAATCAACTCTTGTACTAGAGGCCTGCGCCTCAGTATGTACAAAATTTTGTTCATAAGCTCCTGGAAGAGCGCTGGGGCATTAGCCACCCCGAAAGGCATAACCTTCCACTTGAAGACACGACCCTTAGGGGTTATAAAGGCAAGCAACTCCTGAGCTGCGGCGGTTAGGTCAACCAGCCAGAAACCAGAGCGTTTGTCCATTTTGGTCTTATACCTGCATTTGGCAATACGCTCCAGGGTGTTTTCCATGTTAGGAATACTCCCTGAGTGGTTCTGGGTTTTCTTGTTGACCTCACCATAGTTTACAACAAGACGTAGGGCGGTCGACCCTGGTTTAGCAACAAGGAAACAGGGACTGCAGTGATGGGGATAGTCCCCGTGTTTATACTCTTCAACGAGGCCAGCATCAATGCATTCTTGGATCTGGCGCTCGATTTCTTCAACCTGTTCCTGTGGAGCGGGATAGGGACGACGCCTCACTCGCGTCTTTTCGAATTCTGGTTTCAATTTCAAGTCCATCTGGACCAGTTTTTTACAAGAAAGGGGAGGCGTCAAGGCGCCGAACACCTCCTCATAGGTCATCAGCAGTTTCTTCAGGCGGGGGTCAAGGTTAAGACTCTCGAGTTTCTGAAGGAAATCCTCCTCAGCATGGAGGTTGCTTTTTCCATGTTCTTTCTTTTTATGCCGATCAGCAGTTTCGGCAGGTACAGTACCATCGTCCCACTCAGGGGAACATTGCTGCCCATAGTGTAGAGAATACACTAGAGGTATCTCAGGATCAGGCAGCGTATAGGACTCATCGTCCTCCTCAGACCAGATGGAGTATTTCCAGGTCTGTCTGAGGTATTGCAGCCGCTCTTGGCGCTCAACACCTTCGGCCTTCAGGTACAACAGCCGTCCGAGTTCTTGAGTGTCATGCTCAGACAATGGCATGTTATTAGCAGCAGGCCGTGCCAGAGCATCAGCACTCCGGGCCACGGGTTCACCTGTGTGCACAGGCTGCATGTGTAGCACTGGTTTCCCAACAGAGGAAGCGGGTTCAGAGGTTGACTCTAGATCTACCTCCTCTAGCAACAGCTGGGCCAGGAAAGCACTATGTTTTAGGTCAACACAGCTGGGATCAACAGAGGGAATAGTGCTGGCGATCTCAGACAGTTGGTCGTCAGCATCCTCTTTTACAGCTGCAGGTTCCAGATAGTCATCAGGAGACTCACACCCTGTAAGTGTGGCAGATAGGTGCTCAGGAGATCGATTTTTGAGATCATAAAGGGTCAGGCCACGATTTTCGGCCATGACCTCTTTTAGTAGCACCTGGTCCAGGTCACACAGGGGTACAGGATTGAGAGATCCATCGATGATGGACAGGAAACTGGCCCACTCAGGGGCCTGCATAGCTGTGTCTGAGTCCTCAGGCACATAGATGGGGCCGTCGGGGAGTTGCACTCTTCCCACGGTCATTCGGTCAAGCATACGGCGCCAGTAAGCATGTTCACCAGAGCAACCCCAGTCAGGGGGGCACATAACAACCCTTCCTCCCTCATAAGCGATCTTGGTTAGAACCTTCGCGAGCAGGGAGAAGGGAGGGTTAGCATACGCTAGGCCCATTGCTTTCCAGAAGAAACGGAAAGCATTGTTCATTTGTTTCGAGCAGTACAACTGCATGATGTGCTGTTGTTGGCTCGCAAACAATTCCACCTGGATCTCATCCAGGTTTACCTGAAGGGCCGCCAGTCCATTTTCGAGAACATGACGGGCCAGTTGGTAGTTTCCAGTACGATAGTTCGTCTTGGCTGCGTAGCGCAGCCCAGACTCTTTTTGTCCTGACAGCTCCAAAGGAACGGAGAATAGCCCACTGCCAAAGTCGCAGTGCAAAGAGTAAGGACGCTGCAGGGACTGACGCGTTCCCGTGGGGGGCCGGCCACGGGACGCTGCGGTGACACGCACAGGTGAGCAGGCAGGCAAGGCACTACGCTCACAAGGGCATCAATACGCCTGTGTCATGTGACAAAGCGTTTCAGAATCCTTGCCACTCTGCAAAGAGGGAACGAAAGTATGTACAGCAACAAATCAGGATATGTACACATGGGGTTAAGACTGGACTGGGGTAAGGGCATCACAGGATCATAGACACTCAGTCCCAACTCATATCCCAATCCCAGGTCCGACCCTCTCAGTGGCTGATGGGGGCGGGGGCTCAAAGACAACCCATGCCCTGCTCAGTCCGGACCCTGAAACCCTGCCAATAGGGGGGGTGTCCCGCCCAGCCACAGGCGATTTCCTGGGAACCAAGGGGCTCCAAGGTCAACCGACAGTCGCTCCCCATGCTCCCTCAATGGCAGGTCCCAACTCCACTCTGAGCGAGAGATATGGCCCCGCCATTATCACCCAGGAGTTGGTAGCTGAAAATGGGCTGTTTCAGCCCAAACTGATATTAGCTTGAAAAACTCCAAAATTGACCCCTCGTCCGGACCCGCCAGAGGTAGGGACGAGGCAACGGACCCTATGCCCTTCGAGTACAAACTCCCTGGAGCCCTCACCCAACCTGGTTCCCTCTGAGGTCCCGGCATCAGGGCAACATGGATGAGTCAAGTGGGGTCATGAGGCCAAAATCACCAAAATTGGCGTCATTCCCACGCGTGGCTCGCCCGGCCAAGGTAAGGCCAATGGCTCACAGGGTAGGAGGCAGGACCTAGGACTTATATCTGAGTGCACAACTTAGATTTAGGTCCGGGCTCCCTATGGGCTTAGAGAAATGGGGCCGCCAATTGACCACACGGAAGGGGGAAATTGGGGTCCCAAAATTGGGTCATTTTGGCTGCTTGAAATGAGCCAAAATTCAGTGTGCTCCCAATAGTATATCTCCACGCCGGCTTGGAGATCAGATCCGGCATTCCATACGCGATCCACCGGGAGCCCACAGAAGACTCCCATGACCTTGGCTCTCAAAGATCTCCATGCCACCTGGCGTGGTGACGATCCCAATTGGGTCCACAAATGCCAAAATTGCAAAATTGCCCACACTCACTTTAGGCTAGCGCCTTAACGAAGGTGGCTTCGCTTCGCCCACGTGGTGTGTGGACCATGGGGACCATTACCCATAACGCCCATGTCATATATGGTCCATTGGTCCATGCGTCTGGCGTGCACGAGGGTTAGAACATAGTGCACGGCGGGCAGCAAAAGTGGAAAATCGCTCAAAATGGCCAAAATTGCGCACACTCATGGTTAGGGCAAATGAGGCACATGCCCGACTCGGACCGGAGTGTGCTATAGGATTGGTATCAAGTCATATTGGTCCAACATATCTTTTGGGCGTCGCCCAACTCCTCCGATATTGGGAATGGCAGGGTCGCCAAGTGAGCCCATGATTTGGGATAGTCCCAAATCGCCAACATGGCGGCCTTGGTATGCCAAGCCTAAGAGGAGTTAATCGCCGGGTCCAAGATATGTTGGGCACCGAAGTATGTACCCTCACAACATACTTGGGTCATGATGTCAATTGAGCGCATCGTTGAGATATACGGTCGCCACTTGACATCATGACGGGCCAAAAACGGCAAAATTGGCACAAAGATACACAAAAGTGCCTTGACGGGCGCACAATTATATTATAATATCTTTGGCTTGGATCGTGCAATCAACTAATCCTTCTATACACAATGACTTGACACCAATGACCTTCGATCCCACATATGTGCTCCACTTGGGGCGCCTTGAAAGGTTACGAGCGCTGCTTCCCAAGTGGGCACATGAAAATATGGAAAATTGAAAAATACAAACCTTGCTCCCAATGCATCGCTTCGGGATTGCCAGACAAGCTTCCCTTCACGAAGGTTAGGCTTGCAATTGATCGTAGGGAGTATGGAGAAGGGGCTTGCACAATATGAGGTCCATTGGCGGGCTTGTCTTGGAGCGATGGACCCGCCAAATGGGCACGCAACACAACACAAGGCACATACTCCATATTGCCCAAAAAGGTGGCTCCCACCACGATATGTCATGCCCCTCCAAGGGCATAACTTTGTGTCAATCGCTCATAGGAACTCAAGGAGAGTTCCTATGCAACACCAACACTTGCGCGCTACACTCGAAAGTTATCTTAACGCACGCAATATCATGGCCAATGAGTTGTAACGCAAACTCTACCCTCTTGACCATGATTCATTACACTAGCGCGCACGTGTGGAGACGCAAGGCATATAATGCTTCCTAAATTACGTCGGGAGTATTGTGAATACATCCCACGTTTCCTTATCGTAATCCCTCGCAAGCAACACGAGATATGACCTTCACAAGTGGCCTCACGAATCAACTTTATTTTGCCCATATCTTTAAGGCAAATGGAGGGCAGGATAAAAGGGAAGTTGATTCGTGCATAGGGAAGCAGGTAGGTCCACTCGAAAGAGGTCAAATCAAGTGCGGGGATGTCGAAGTCAAAAATCCGATTTCGACATCCTGAAAAATTCGGATTAAGGTTGCGAGTATTAATTATGAAAATTGCGGAAGCATCCATGCAGTACCTGAAGGCTTTGGAGCCTTCGTGACGGATAGCGTTAAAATTTCCATTATAAACAGTTAAACTGGCGGTTAGGGTAAAGTCGCGATCCAACCGCCAGCAGTCAAAACAGTGAATATCAGAACGGAAGCATGAAAATTGACGGAAACAACATGAAAACAAAACCCTGTTGATTCCTGATGTTCTGATATGCAAATCTCCGCTGGCGGTGCATCGGTTGCCGATGCGGGGCTTAACGGCACGGAACGGAGCGTCCACGGGCATCTTCCCTTCCGTGCATGGGGTTAGTGGACCGGAGATCGTAACCTAGCCATGGGGTTCTGGGTACCGCTTCACCCCCCTCCTTAGAGCAAACCCTGGGGGGGGCTCGATAACACCCACGCATGGCAGCGGGTACCCAGGACCACTTCCTGAAAAGGGGGGGGGGGGGGTGTCACATCCTCACTTCAGTAAGTCACAGTAAGATAGGTATGATGCTGTATAAGCTCGTAGCACATGTATAGTACCAAGTATCAAGTCCCGGGTCCTGGCGGCGATTGTTCGGCATCCAAAGGACCCGTTAACCCATACCAGGTGCACCGGGTGCCGGCTGCTACGGTCACCACCACAGTGGCAGTGGCATACACGGCCAACATAGGCGACACACGACGACCGAGGTGGTCCCACAAGTCGAGAGCGACCACAAAGATCCATCAGGCTACCCCAAGCTTCCCAAGGCCCGCCGACTGCGGAGAGTCCCCACGGGTCCTTCCTCGGGCGCACCATGTCCATATCCATACGACGCGAGTCCAGAGTGCCATAGTCGAACTCCTTACGAACCCCAGATCGTAAGGGAACTCCTCCTGAAGGGATCGGGCATCAAGGCCGTCTTTTCCCTCGCCCTACTGCCACGAAGGCCATACATGAGGGAGTCCTCATGCAGTGTGGGCGGAGGCGTCGACTCCTCAAACCACCAGTTTCCCAGGCAGACTGACCGAGGTCAGGAGCACCGGAGGCCGCCATCCAAATGCAAGTGCGTCTGCGAATCGGTAGGCTCACACTGGGACTGACAGTGGCGGACCGCTGGGAGTGTAGTCAGGCAACTGGGCTTCCCGCCTGGCGCCATCAGGATCCCCACACACACAGCGAATAGGGCAACACGGTATCACGAGCACTCAAACAGTAGAATCTGTAATCAAGTACTGGTCCAGGCTGGACCAGGCTGTATGAACATGTACACGGCGACTCAAGGCGCCTCTGTATCCCGATTCGTGGTGAAAAGCAGTCCATCCCTCAGCGATGGGCTGATGACACTTAACATACAGATGCACATATCCTGGAGGGCAGAAAAACAAGCAATAATCTGGGTAAATAGGCGCGTAAACACACTCTGGACAGAGTGCCAAACCACGCCACGGTCAGGATAAGGCAAATGCAGGAAGGTGGACAGGATAACGCCTGAGTTCAGGCATATATAGTCTCGAGACACACGTCAACTGGTCTGGATTCCGCAGGTGCCATGGAACCAGACCACACACTCAAAAATCGCAATGCCGATGACAGCGGCATCCGTTGCGCAACGACGTATGGGCTTCAAGGCTCCAAGAGCTCAGAAAAATGAAGGTCAGTCTCCTACCTGGTTTCCCAAGGATTCAGCAGGTGGGGAGTGATAAATAGAATTGAAGAAGAGAGGGGCCATCCTCCTCTGGATACAGCAGGGGGGGTATATGGCCACTCTGTCACCGAAAGATGGAAGAGAGCAAGCAAGTAAGGGACGATTCGTCGGCCTCACAAGCGCTCAAAACGCATCAGGGGAGAGCCCAGGGCGCTGATCAGGCACCCCTGGCTGCAATCGCCCGATTGAGTGCTGCCAAGTCCGAAACGTGGATCTTGGTCTTGTGCTTGCGGATGTACTCCATGAAGGGAGTATTGACCCGCGGCACGAACGAGGAGACGGGTTCCCAGGTGTCGTGGGACGGCCCATAGCCTCGCCAACGAACCTTGAACTCCAGACCTCCGGGTGCCGAGGCCTTCGGACGCTGAGCCAGGATCTTCTCGACAGTATAGTCGTCCTGCTCAGCATAGTCGTCGTCCGAATCGGCCTCATGTCTGGCGTAGTCCAGGGACACATGTCGGCCACGGAGGTCGGGTTCCCGCACACGGAGTTGACTCTCGTGGCGCTCCCGGAACTGTCCGTGACCCACCTTGATGCGGTAGGTGTCCTCACCAATCCTGCGGACCACCTCGCCGGGTGTGAACCAGGTCTTGGTGCGGTGGGTGCCCATGGGGCGGGGTCTGATCACCCACACCGGGTCTCCCACCCTGAACTTCTGCGCTGTCGAGCTCGGGGCGGACTTCTGACGCTCAGCATGCTCCTTCTCAAGCTGCTGGCGGATGTCCCGCGCCGTTTGCTCTTGCCGCGCGAAGAACTGCTTGGCATCCATAGCCATGCCATCACCAGACAAGGGAAGTCCCCTACCCAGGGGGTCCCTGCCAAATAGAATCTGGTGAGGGGACAAACCGCCCGGAGTGGGGGTGTCATGATGGGCCTTCAGAGCAGGCCACATCTCCTCGAACCAGTTCCGCCGTGGATTGGTGATGTGGATCTTGCGCAGCTTCTCGAACAGCTGCCGTCCAGCCACTTCAGCACGGCCGTTAGACCGGCTGAGATAGGCGACGCTCTTGGCATGACGTATCCCCATGAGGGAACACATAGCCTTGAACCAGCCACCAGTAAACTGGGGCCCTCGGTCACTGCAAATGGTGCGGGGGATGTCAAAGACGGTCAGCCAATGACGAATCATCATGACTGCCACTTCCTTGGCAAGCAACCCCTTTTTGCGTGCCGGAACGGCTACAACGTAGCCGCTGTGGCGGTCCACACAGAGAACCACACAGTCAAAGGTCTCCTTGCCAATATGCACTTCAGGCATGGAGAAGACGTCCATGGCCACGCTCTCCATGGGCTGGTCAGGAACCAGGGTCCATTGGGGTTCCCCCTTGACGTTCCGGTTGTCGGGATTGCAGGCCTGGCAGACCGAGCAACCCTTCCTGACCTTCTTGATGGCGGTGTAGAGAACGATATGGTCGATCTCGAACCGACGCTGCATGTCAAGAGCTTGCTTCTTGACCCCTGGGTGCAGCATGTGGTGGTGCCAAGCTTCGCAAAGCTCGAGCACCCGGGACTCTGGTACCAGCAGCTTACCATTCCGGTAGAGCTTGCCATCTTCCTCGGTCAGCCCCTTTGGCCACTTCTGCCCGTCGTCAGGGTCGGTCACAGCCCTATACTCGGCCGCAAAGGCCTCAGACTTGGCGTAATCGTCGGTCCAGTCGTCCTGGAGGCAAGACTCCGGGAAGAGGTGCTTGTCGGACTCCACTCCCACAGGGGGTGCCAGACCGGGCCCTCCGCCCGCGGCGCCCACAGGGGCGAGTACACTGACCGCTCTGCTCACCCTCGACGCGAGGGGGGCATCGGCAGCCATGACGACGAAGCATTCAACATCCTCCTCCTCCATCAGGCGCTCCATTTCAATGATCTTCTTGGCTTCAGCGGTCTCAGCTTCATCGCCATGGGCAGAGATATCCTGCATGCCCTTGCTGGCGGGATAGGCCCACCTACTGAGACAGTCCGCCACGGTGTTATCCTTTCCAGGAATATAAACCACCGTAAGGTCGAACTTGGCCAAGGTCTCATGCCATCTTGCCCGTCGGGAGGCGGGACCTGAGGGGGTGTCCACGTGCTCCTTGTGCCACGACTGCAGACTCTGGTGGTCGGTGCAGACGGTGACGGGATGGACGGCTATGTACCCAGCCCATTTCCTGAGAGCCATGACGATGGCATACGCCTCCTTTTCACGGGGCGTCCACGTCCGTCTCTGGCCTTCCGCCAGGACTCGGCTCCAGAAGGCCACGGGCACGTGCCTCCCGTCGTCAAGCACTTGCTCCAACACAGCGCCAATGGCGTAGTCGGAAGCGTCGGTGCGCAGGACGAACCCTCGGTGGGGATCCACGAGGTGCAGACCCACTGCGGATAGCAGCGCCTGCTTCATCTTCTCAAAGGCACGGTCGGACTCTTCAGTCCAGACCAGAGCCTTCTTGGACCCCTTCTTGGTCTCCTCTCGGTTGCCCTTGAGCATGGTCGTCATGGGGGCTGCATACTCGGCATACATCTTGATATACCCCGAGTAGTAGTTGCAGAACCCCAGATACGCCCGTAGCTCAGAGACCGTCTTGGGCTTTTCCCAGTGCTCAATCGCGGCCACCTTGCCAGGTATGGGCTTTCGCTGCCCGTTACCGACTACGTGGCCAGCGAAGACCACCTCGCTTACCGCGATGGTGGCCTTGTCACTGCTGCCCGTGAGCTTGTGCCGAACCAGAAGGTCCAGCACTCGAGTGACGTCCCTCTCGTGTGCCTCCAGGAGCTCCTCGTAGCTCATGCTGGGGTCCCCGGACGCGATGATCACGTCGTCCACGAAGGGGTCCGCACAGTCGCGCACCGGCTCAAGCAGGTTCTCCAGCATCCGCTGAAAAGCCGCATTGCCGTTGGTAACGCCCATAGGCATCACCTTCCACTGGAGAGGTCCAAGTGGGGTGCTCATGGCTGTGCAGGCACGGGACTCTTCGGCGAGAGGCATCTGATGATAACCATGTTTCAGGTCAATCACCGTGAAGATCCTCCGCCGGTGTTGCTTTTGCAGCATGTCCTCAATGAGGGGCAGCGTATAGCTGTCGTGCTGCGTTTGGGCGTTCAGGCCGCGGTAGTCGACCACGAGCCGCCACTCACCGGCAACCTTCTTGGGGACGACGAAGCACGGAGAGGCCCACTCGGAGTGGCACGGCTCAAGCCAGCCTCTCTGGATGAAGTCACGGAGGATCTTCTCCATGGCCTCTTTCCTCTCGCCCCTCAGGGCAAACTCCCGGTGTCGATACACACGGGGGTCCTGCTTCAGTCGTATCTTGGCCTCGCCATACGGTCCACGCACCGGTGGGGGGAACACAGGTTTTCCGCTGAAGAAGGTCTCGCCATACTTCTGCTTCAGCCTGGCCCTCAACGCCTGGATCTTGGGGCAGTCATCGGACTCCGCCTTGGCTTTTCCGGGCACTTGAACCACGGAGCTTACTTGAGGGGTAGCTACTCCGCTCGCTTTCGGCTCTGGTGGTCTTCCCAGGTGGCCCAAAGGGCCATCTCTGGTCTTGCCTCGGAACAGATCGCCGTAGGTGGGTGGGTTACCGCCAGGCGGCTCGTCTTGGCTGGACATGTGATCCAGCACCCTCTGTACGAAGGTATTCCCGTCATAGGAACCAGAGACGATTGAGTCCACTTCCCACCAGGCTTTGTCCTGGCCTTTGCCCTCACGCTGGTTTCCCCAGTCGTGAAAGGGCTGATCCATATACCCCTGAACCAGATCCCACTCCTCTTCAGTGAGGGGGTCTTCGGAGTCCGATTCTTCGATGTCAACAGGGGGAACCGCAAAGCATTGCCTCCAAGGCTCTGCTATGATACGGTTGACACACACGAAGTCCGTGGTGTCGGCCTGATCAAGGCCCCCATCCACATAGTGGAACTCCGTTGGCCATCTCTGGGGTGGCATGGGCTGTCCCTTAGCGTCCTGATAGACACTCTCTCCAGCCGGTAGGACGACCTTGTTTAAGGTCATGTTGGTCAATGAGGCTACCCAATGTCGGGTACTTTCCTCCTCGGTGCATCCCATAGGAACAACCAGCACTGCCTTGGAGCGGTCCTTGCGAATCTTCGCTATCGCTCTTGGAATGTCCCAACGGGGGCAATGGATCCACATCAGTCCCTGATGCGGACCCCAGTGCTTCTTCCACGCGGAGTCCTGTGCGCTCCAGTACTTCTCACATACCCGAAGATGGGCGGAGGTTCCTGAAGAGAACGCATCCAGGGCCAGATCCGACGCTCCCAGGTCCGCGACCACTCGGTTCGCCACTTCCGGCCTTACGCCGTACTCCTGGTTTGCTGGCCCTGTGGGCTCAGTGTCCAGCGCGGCCACTTCGAGCTGATTGCGTTCGGGGTGGATCCATTGGCATTCCACATGGTGCTCAGGTGACGAGAGCCACGAGAGCTGGTCGTCCTGGTACAGGGTCATGGAGGCCTGGGCCGGGAGAACGCCGGAGTCCGTCTCCATCATGAAGTCGTACCCGACGATCATGTCCCAGTCCATCTCGGCCTCGTAGAAGCGACCGTGCAGGAGGATTTCCTTGCCGAGGTCTGGGCGGCTCAGCTCACGATGGTTCACGAACTGCAGCCCAATGGCCGCTTCCTTCGTGCCTCCCACCATGTACTGGCCGTTCGCCACCTTCAGCCTGACAGGCTTCCGACTGTCGGTCAGACACTCTGGTGGAAGTAGGCCAGCCTTGACCAAGCTGACTTGAGCTCCCGTGTCGACCAACACGTCGAAAACCTTTTCCACTTCCCCGCATAGGGCACGGACCTTAAGATGCAACTGCCGCTCGCGACCGACACGGCGCACGGCGGTCAAACTCAGGATCTCCGGCCGTTCCAGAAGCTCCACAAGCGACTGGTGCAGGTCGTGGACAATGGGCTCAGGCTGCCCATCTGCAGCATCCAGCTGCGGTCCGGGTGATCCTCCGATACTCTCTGATAGATCCTGTAGTACATCAAACACATTCTTGGTCGCGAAGGACGGACGGGTGCAAGGGTTCGTGCCTTCACTTGCCCTCACCCCGCCTCCGCGACTGGGCGCCGGACCGGGCCTTCCGCCCGCGGCAGTCCCCTTGTGCTTATCGACTCCCGACTGGGATGGTTCGGCGCTTCCCACGTCACCATCCTGCGACCGCCCTAGCTGGGGCCCTTGGCTGCAGGGGCTCCGCTAGGGGGCGTCGGTTGTGGAAGAGGGGGTGTTCTCCTCGGCCTCAACGTCGTTGACGCCCTTCTTCCTTCCCCCTTTACCTCCTCCTTTACCCTTCTTGTCCTTGTCCTTGTTCTGGTCATTCTGGTTGTTCTCCTTGTTCTTGTTGTCCGACCTGGGGACCCAGTTCCGCTTGATCTCCTGGATCTCCTTGGCCAACTCGGTCCCCACCGACGACATCAGCTTGGCCAGCTCGTCCTTGTCGACCTCCATCTTGGCTTCCCGGATACCCGCGGGCGCACGCTTCTTCGACCCGTGCGCCTTCTTGTAAGCGTCCGTGTCGGCCTTGTGGATGGGGCATGTTCGGTGGTCATGGTTGAAGCCTCGCTTCCTCCCATAACACACGAAACAGCCCTGAGGGTGAGCTCGTATGAACTCCCCAAAGGACAGCGGAGGGTCGCCAATACGGCGAGGGTCCCTCTTCTCCTGCTTCTTCCAACCCTGCTGCAGGGGCTTCCAGTTTCCCGGTTTGCTCCCCGCGTTCAGGTTCTTGGCCACGAAGGCGCACACGGCCACTTCGGCGGGCTCATCGTCGTCGTCATCGTCGACGAGAGTCTCATCGCCGCCAGCTCCCGCTGGGTCCATGGCAGCTTCCCCGCCAGGTCCCTCGCCAACGTAGTTGACGTCGCGGTCGCCGGGCCTCAACCCGCGGGTGTGGTGGAGGTTTCGGTACTCCTTGAGTACTTCCTCGCCAACCCACTCCAGGATCTCGTCGCAGCTCATCCGCGCCGGGATGGCCTGCAGACGGATGGTCTGGCCGCTCAACTCACAATCGTCAAGGCGCCACACCGCGGTCTTCTCGCGATCGCCCGAGACGGTGATGAGAAGAGCGTTCCGCAGGGAGTGCCGTTTGACATCGCGGGCCACGTTCTTCTTCGCCCAAGCCACCACGTTCGTATGATACTCCTTGGGGAGCATCATCTTGACCGTGTGGTTGGACTTGGCCCTCTTGGATTCCTCCTTGGTGACCCTCTTGATCCATGCTTCCGGCAGCATGGAGAGCAGGCGAGCCTGCTCGTCACCCTCGTTCCAATCCTCCACGTTGCGGCGGAAGAGGGTGTATTTCCCTCTGAAGTCTCGCCACTCTCGTAGGCGGATCTCCCGTCCATCATGCTCAAGCTTGATGGACTTCCAGCGCTTGGCCGCCACCTGCGGAGCGTCCACCCGCTCCTGCTCGTTGAGCCACTTCTTGGCTTCCTTGAGGGTCTTGATTTTCCCCTCCTTGGTCGCCAAGAAGTATAGCTCGCCGAGCACTTCCGGCAGGCGGTACCTGAACCGTTTGAAGACGTATCTCTCCGCATCCGCGGGAGGCAGGTCTTCAGTGACGGTCAGCCCCCAATCGTCCAGCTTCTCCAAGAAGCGGTCGAGGTTGAGGGGGTTGCCATCGTACATGGGGGGCTTGATGTCCTTCAAGTCTTCCCACACGGCGGCATCCGCGGCCTTAGAGACCATGAACGCCGGCCGCGAGGTCGACCGAGGTTCCCATCTGCCTCGCCCACGGACTCCCACGGCTGCCACGTCCATCTCCTCCATGGAACCCCTGTGGCTACGCCGCGGTTCCTCCACATACGCTGAACCAAAATGTTCATGCCCTACTGCATCCATGTACGCATCCTCATCACGACGCCGGCGGCTGCGTTCAGCGGCCTCCCGTCGTACACCACGCGGCGGGCTGATGTTGAACTCCTCCAGGTCCAGGTCCAGGTCCTCACCTTCGCCGACATCCCACTCCACGTCTCCTCTGGGGACCTCGTCCCTGAGTCCACCATAACGTCCTCCAGCCGTTGGGATTGGCACCGGGCCAGGTGGTGGTCCAGGTGGTGGTGCGGGGCGCCGGGGGCGTACCGGTGTCCGCGGTGGAGCACGGCGGTTGCGGTACTCCGCGCTGAGCCACTCATCACGCCATTCCTCACTGCCACTGCCGGGCGGCACGCGCTCGTTGCGGCGGCCCGCGCTGTGGTGAGAGGGGGCGGTGAGAGAGGGGGCACTGGCACTGGGGCGACTCCTGGGGGCTCCGCCGGGGGCGTGGGGTCTGCCTGGACCTGGTCCGGGTCCCCAGCCGTCGTCCGACGAGCCAGACTCCAGGGGTGGGTGGTCGCTGCCGACGCTCCCACGGGCTTCCAGCGCGTCCAGCCTCTCCTGCAGGCCGCTGACGACGTTTGTCAGCGACTTGGTCTCGGCCCTGGCGATGTCCAGGTCCTTCTGCGCGCGCGCGGCGACCGTGGAGATGCGAGCCATCTCGCTCTTGCCCGTGTCCACCTCCAGCTCGAGCAACTGGACTCTCCTGCGGAGGTAGACGATCCACCGCCAGGTGGTATCCGGGTCGCCGTTCCCTGGTGGGTCGTCGGGGTCCCCAGGGGGTCCTCCAGGAGGGCCTCCGCCGGGTCCGCCCGGTCCAGGGGGTCCTCCCCCGCCCGGTGGTCCACCTCCAGGGGGTCCACTTGGTGGGCGTCCTCCAGGGGGTCCTGATGGTCCTCCGCCAGGGGGTCCCGGTGGGTCTCCGCCGGGTCGCCTAGGTGGGTCCGAGGATGGGCGCTTCCTCGTGATGCCGAACTCCATGTCGTCATCCTCGTCCATGTCGCCCCACCTGGGCGTCTCGGTCACGGAAGACTCCGAGCTCCGGTAGGGAGGAGGGGGATCCTCCTCTTCACCTTCCGGTTCCATGGGGACGTCTCCGCCGCCTCCGCCCGTCCAAGCCACCACTTGGCGATGTCGGCGGCCTCGTTCATCCCCGTCACTGGCAGTGAAGAAGGGGTCACTGTCGTGGGGGTGCCCACCCGCTGGCCTCCGCGGCCTCTCGGGGGTCTTCCCCTTGCCCTTCCTCCGTCGACGGGCGGTGGTGCCACCGCTCCCACTGCTGCCCGTGTCGGCCTCATCCAGCGCCATCCTGGAGGAGGCGTCCCCTTCGAAAAGCTTTCGAAGGGTCTCCACTCGTGATGCTCCCGGGGGAGTCTCGCGGCGGAGTTTGGCCTCTGCCTCCTCCATTGCGGCGGCGGTGGCTGCGGCAGCTCGCGCTTCGGCTTCCTCCCGAGCACGAGCCGCCTCGGCTTCCCGGGCCTGCTGCAGCCGCACCTTCTGCGCTTCCAACGCTGCCAGCTCCGCCTCCGTCTTGGCCTTCTCCTCAGCGACCTTCCGTCGCGCGGCCTCGATGGCTTCCTTCTTGGCGGCGTCCTCCTGGGCCTTAGCCCTCGCGTCGGCGTGGGCCCTTTCCTCCGCCTCCTTCTTTGCCCTCTCTTGGGCAAGCGCCTCTTCCAGCGCCTTCACCTCGGCCTCCTTGCAGGCAATGGCCTCCTGCGTCAGGCGGGCTTCCTCGTCGGCTGCCGCCAACTCACCGTTGACCTGGGCAGTCGCTGCCCCATGGGCGGCTACGGCCGTGAGTCCGGCCGCAATGGCCGCCATGGTCTGGGCGTGGATGGCCATGCCATGCGCCCACTCCGCAGCCTCCTCCTGGGCGATGCCGACGGCGCCCTCCACGGCAGCGCTGTACTGCCTGGCCCGTTGCCGGGCAACCCGACGGTTGCAGGGCACCCCACAGGCGCGCTCACAGGCGCGCGCCTCGTCCCTTTCGGGAGCGACGCTGCTGCTGGAGCTGGCCTGGTCGGCCGGCATCCTCCCGCGGTGGGCCGACTCCACGTCGCTGCTGGGGCCTGCTGGGGCCTGCCGGGCCCTCAGGAGCAGTGGACGGGGCTTGGCCTGGGTCTGCTTGGCGACTTGGATGTAGTCGCCAAGGGTGGTGGAGCCGGGGTGGTGACCACCATTGGCCCGTTGGGGACTGGGGTTTGGGGTTCCGCCCTTGGCGCCTTGGGCGGCTTCGGCGGCCAGGGACTCCTGGTACTCCCGCGACCTCCGGTCCCTCTTCTTGTCCCCGGCGGACCGCTTCTCCTTCCCCCGAGACGCGCTGCTGCTGCCCTGCAGCCTGCGCTCGCTCCCCGGTTCCGGGAAGTTCTTCTCGATCACGTCCCACAGGGAGACGTTGATCGAGGCGCCCGACGGGTAGGCGTTGGGGTCCTCGTCCTCCTCAATCCGGTCGGGGCGCAGCCCTTCGCCGGGCCTGTCCGGCCGGGTCCACGTCCTCCAGCGCTTGCGGCGGAAGCGGTACTCGTACCCTTCCGCCCGCAGCCACTCCTCCACTGCCCGCAGGCGGTCCTCCCCCATGTCCTCCCGGAGCTCGAAGCTCCCGGGCATGCCGCCTTCGCACTGGGGATTGCTGTAGCGGTATTGCTGGTCCCACAGCAATCCGCTCAGCAGGCGCGCCACATGGGGGTGGGGCTGCGGCCACCTCCTACCCGCTTCTTGCCAATTCACCATGGCAGCGGGGGCGTAGTTGGTCTTGAGGTCCTTGATGTGCACTCGTTCAACTCAACGAACTGGTTGTGGTTGTTGAGGAGGGTGCTGCAGCACTGGATTGGAAGTGCGGCTGGTGCTGGTCAGCCGGTGGTTGTGGAGGTGGTTGACGCGGCCTTGCTGGTCGGCCGATGGGACTCCGGGTCGGCCGATGGGGCTGATGCAGGAGTCCTGGTCTGTGCACCTCTTTCACGGTTGCTGCGCGGTCAGGGCGATGCACTGGACGGCGCTGCAGGCTCCGTGACGAACTCGGCGCTGTCGCTGAGTGGCGCTGCGAGCCGCTGCGCTGCGCTGCGAGACGCTGCGCTGCGCTGCGAGCTGCGAGCTGCGCCGCGCTGCTGCGACGCGCTGCTCGGGGTTGGTGGCCCCGAGTGGCACGCGAGGGTTGGGTAACCCCGCGGCGGTGAAACGCTTTTGACGCGTTCCCGTGGGGGGCCGGCCACGGGACGCTGCGGTGACACGCACAGGTGAGCAGGCAGGCAAGGCACTACGCTCACAAGGGCATCAATACGCCTGTGTCATGTGACAAAGCGTTTCAGAATCCTTGCCACTCTGCAAAGAGGGAACGAAAGTATGTACAGCAACACATCAGGATATGTACACATGGGGTTAAGACTGGACTGGGGTAAGGGCATCACAGGACCATAGACACTCAGTCCCAACTCATATCCCAATCCCAGGTCCGACCCTCTCAGTGGCTGATGGGGGCGGGGGCTCAAACACAACCCATGCCCTGCTCAGTCCGGACCCTGAAACCCTGCCAATAGGGGGGGTGTCCCGCCCAACCACAGGCGATTTCCTGGGAACCAAGGGGCTCCAAGGCCAACCGACAGTCGCTCCCCATGCTCCCTCAATGGCAGGTCCCAACTCCACTCTGAGCCAGAGATATGGCCCCGCCATTATCACCCAGGAGTTGGTAGCTGAAAATGGGCTGTTTCAGCCCAAACTGATATTAGCTTGAAAAACTCCAAAATTGACCCCTCGTCCGGACCCGCCAGAGGTAGGGACGAGGCAACTGACCCTATGCCCTTCGAGTACAAACTCCCTGGAGCCCTCACCCAACCTGGTTCCCTCTGAGGTCCCGGCATCAGGGCAACACGGATGAGTCAAGTGGGGTCATGAGGCCAAAATCACCAAAATTGGCGTCATTCCCACGCGTGGCTCGCCCGGCCAAGGTAAGGCCAATGGCTCACAGGGTAGGAGGCAGGACCTAGGACTTATATCTGAGTGCACAACTTAGATTTAGGTCCGGGCTCCCTATGGGCTTAGAGAAATGGGGCCGCCAATTGACCACACGGAAGGGGGAAATTGGGGTCCCAAAATTGGGTCATTTTGGCTGCTTGAAATGAGCCAAAATTCAGTGTGCTCCCAATAGTATATCTCCACGCCGGCTTGGAGATCAGATCCGGCATTCCATACGCGATCCACCCAGAGCCCACAGAAGACTCCCATGCCCTTGGCTCTCAAAGATCTCCATGCCACCTGGCGTGGTGACGATCCCAATTGGGTCCACAAATGCCAAAATTGCAAAATTGCCCACACTCACTTTAGGCTAGCGCCTTAACGAAGGTGGCTTCGCTTCGCCCACGTGGTGTGTGGACCATGGGGACCATTACCCATAACGCCCACATCATATATGGTCCATTGGTCCATGCGTCCGGCGTGCACGAGGGTTAGAACATAGTGCACGGCGGGCAGCAAAAGTGGAAAATCGCTCAAAATGGCCAAAATTGCGCACACTCATGGTTAGGGCAAATGAGGCACATGCCCGACTCGGACCGGAGTGTGCTATAGGATTGGTATCAAGTCATATTGGTCCAACATATCTTTTGGGCGTCGCCCAACTCCTCCGATATTGGGAATGGCAGGGTCGCCAAGTGAGCCCATGATTTGGGATAGTCCCAAATCGCCAACATGGCGGCCTCGGTATGCCAAGCCTAAGAGGAGTTAATCGCCGGGTCCAAGATATGTTGGGCACCGAAGTATGTACCCTCACAACATACTTGGGTCATGATGTCAATTGAGCGCATCGTTGAGATATACGGTCGCCACTTGACATCATTACGGGCCAAAAACGGCAAAATTGGCACAAAGATACACAAAAGTGCCTTGACGGGCGCACAATTATATTATAATATCTTTGGCTTGGATCGTGCAATCAACTAGCCCTTCTATACACAATGACTTGACACCAATGACCTTCGATCCCACATATGTGCTCCACTTGGGGCGCCTTGAAAGGTTACGAGCGCTGCTTCCCAAGTGGGCACATGAAATTATGGAAAATTGAAAAATACACACCCTGCTCCCAATGCATCGCTTCGGGATTGCCAGACAAGCTTCCCTTCACGAAGGTTAGGCTTGCAATTGATCGTAGGGAGTATGGAGAAGGGGCTTGCACAATATGAGGTCCATTGGCGGGCTTGTCTTGGAGCGATGGACCCGCCAAATGGGCACGCAACACAACACAAGGCACATACTCCATATTGCCCAAAAAGGTGGCTCCCACCACGATATGTCATGCCCCTCCAAGGGCATAACTTTGTGTCAATCGCTCATAGGAACTCAAGGAGAGTTCCTATGCAACACCAACACTTGCGCGCTACACTCGAAAGTTATCTTAACGCACGCAATATCATGGCCAATGAGTTGTAACGCAAACTCTACCCTCTTGACCATGATTCATTACACTAGCGCGCACGTGTGGAGACGCAAGGCATATAATGCTTCCTAAATTACGTCGGGAGTATTGTGAATACATCCCACGTTTCCTTATCGTAATCCCTCGCAAGCAACACGAGATATGACCTTCACAAGTGGCCTCACGAATCAACTTTATTTTGCCCATATCTTTAAGGCAAATGGAGGGCAGGATAAAAGGGAAGTTGATTCGTGCATAGGGAAGCACGTAGGTCCACTCGAAAGAGGTCAAATCAAGTGCGGGGATGTCGAAGTCAAAAATCCGATTTCGACATCCTGAAAAATTCGGATTAAGGTTGCGAGTATTAATTATGAAAATTGCGGAAGCATCCATGCAGTACCTGAAGGCTTTGGAGCCTTCGTGACGGATAGCGTTAAAATTTCCATTATAAACAGTTAAACTGGCGGTTACGGTAAAGTCGCGATCCAACCGCCAGCAGTCAAAACAGTGAATATCAGAACGGAAGCATGAAATTTGACGGAAACAACATGAAAACAAAACCCTGTTGATTCCTGATGTTCTGATATGCAAATCTCCGCTGGCGGTGCATCGGTTGCCGATGCGGGGCTTAACGGCACGGAACGGAGCGTCCACGGGCATCTTCCCTTCCGTGCATGGGGTTAGTGGACCGGAGATCGTAACCTAGCCATGGGGTTCTGGGTACCGCTTCAGGACAGCATTTTTACCTGGGGGTTTCTTCTTAGAAAGTCGGTGCCAATGACGATGTCAAAGGCGTCAGTGTCCAACACTCTGCAGTGTTGGGTCACGGTTTCGTCGCCCAGCCATATGGTCACATCAACCCCCCCCAAGGAATGGATGGTACGCCCAACGCCTACTCTTATGGCCACGGTCTTAGTTTTCCTGAAAGTTTTAAGCAGGCGCCGGGCCACTATGGAAAGTGTTGCACCGGTATCAAGCACTGCTCGAAAAACCTGATCCCCGATTTTCACGAGGATCCAGAAAACCAAGTCCTCCTCTTCGGAGCCGCCCCCCTATTCCTCATCAGGGAATTTCACATCCACCCCTGCAGCCATGAGGGACTTGGCCATCCAGGCCAAGCGCCTCTTCTGAGAATTATTCCCCTCAGGGGTAGCGTTATCCCCTTGGGGGCGCTTCTGGGGGACACCTGCGGCAGCAGCGGGTGTAGCAGCAGGAGTAGGTGTAGCAACGGGCGCTGATGAGCGCCTCTGGGGGTTAGGGGGTCCAGTTTTGCCACCCCCCTTGCCACCTCCTTTACCTTTATCCCCATTCGGGGGATTTCTGGCGGGCGTCTGGGTCTTCTGGCGCTCCGCCTCCTGGCGCTTGAGTTTGTCACTCTCGCGTTTCTTGATGTGGCATTCGTCCTCATAGTGACGACGTTTGCCACAGTAACCACAGGTGATGGTACACCTGAAGTGGTCCTGATGGGTCACAGTTTTCCCATCTTTAGTATGCTGCTGACGTTTCATCTGCAGCATACAGCCACTGCGGAGATCGCAGTCAGAGGCATGACAAGGTCCCCCCTTGTCATTGACAGGTCGGCAGTAAAACAGGGGGGGTGTGCCTGCATCAGTTGGAACCTCGTTCATGGCACGTAGGTTGCCCCTCCCTTTACCACCTCCCTGGTTGGTGTTAGTGGGATTTTTATGCCCCTTCCCTTCGCCACGTTCGGGGGTAGGGGTACCACCTCGTCCCAAATGCTTCTTGAGGAATTTCTCCATGTGGGAGTCATTCTCTCTCTCAAGTGCTAGCTCAATCAAGAGATCCACCAGTGTATCGTACGAGCGGGTCCTGCTCTTCCTCTCAGAGGTGGAGCGGCAATCATCCCACGTACGCTGGGGAATCTTACTCATGAGCCACAGGTGGGGCTCAGTGGCTCCGTAGGAGCCCACGTTCATCCTCGAAAATAAGTACTCCAAGTCGCACACATACTCAGAAATTGGCGCAGCGGATGGAAACTCCGGGAGCATAGGTAGCTCCTCGATCTGTGTGCGTACGCTGAGGTCAGTCTCATAGACTGGGAATGTTTTCTCTAACCTCAGGAGTACCTCTGCCCAAGTAGAACAGGTTCTCACAATCTGTTTGACCTGTTTTTGCAAAAATTTCTTTTTGCATGAGCGTTTTAGCAGTGAACATTTGGTGGCCACATCCACATGGGATTGGCTAGTCAACAAAAGGAACTCTGCAAATTCTTCTGCCCATTCAGGCAGATTTTTGGGGTCGAACTCCGGCAGTTCCAGCTGGATGTTTGCCTGGGCAATTGGTCTGCCCGTCTTCCCACCCCCCGGAGTTAGGCTTGTAGGCGACACGCCGGCAAGAGGGGCCAGGGCTGACAGTCCTCTTCTCTCACTCTCTGTGACAGGCACGTCCTGTAGATCAGCCATAGGCACTGTCCTGGCACGGGGGTGAAAGGGGCTGGGGCAGGTGACCTTAGGCAACAGCCTTGAGACCCTTGATCTCTTGAGATCTTCGGCCAGGTTACTCAGCCCTGGAGAGAGAGAGGGCAACTCAGGCTTGGGTAAGGGTTCAGCAATACCCAGCTTTGCCTTAACGACCTCTGATAGGGCCGTCACATCTGGATCTTCTGATCCAGGCAGGAGTTTGGCCAACAGCTCGGCCGTGTGATCCAGGGCTCCATAGGTTGGCCTTGGATGATGTTGTTCTTCGACTCGTGTTGGGCCCACTTCGGGAGCCCTTGGGGTTCGATAACATGGTCTTGGATACTCAGGTCTTGTTCGTCTAGGCAGGGATGCAGTGGACTGAGGACCCGAGTGCGCGTAGGACCCTAGGTCTGTACGTGGTATGGATCCATGTACAGCCAGTGGCTCCTCTTCATCTTCCCCACGGATGGATTTGTAGTACTCCTGATGTAGGATGTACTCATCCATCTTCTGCTTCAGCTCCTCATACTCAGACCACTAGGCTTAACCTCCAAGCCCAACAAGCATGAAATGCCTGATTTATTTTGGTATGTCCTCCATGAAGGAAGGTACCTCCGCTCAGTTGAGTGGTAGGGGTGAACCGCATTTGGACTCGGAAATGGCCACGCGCGCGCTGGGGCCCTGTCCCAGAACGAAATAAAAAGACGAGTAAAACACGACGAAAAATTTTTCTGAATAGCTGAAAATAAAGCTAATTAGCATAAAAAACGCTTAGGCCAAAAAGCGCGCTGCGAAACGCGTAAAAACGCGACAAAAAATTTTTCGACGTGAAATAGGTGAATAGTTAACGCCGTAAGCACCGTAACGCTCGTGGGACCCCAACGCCGTCCTTGCCGTCGTCTAACTCGCTATAGGCGCAAAGAAAAACGCGTCGCGAGCAGCGCGTAAAACTCGAAGATTTTTCATAACTCGCCACGACCCCTCACGTCGCACCCTGCCGCCTTTTTCTTCTTATTCTTCATGCACCTCCCTCCCCACCCTCGTGCCCATCACTCCCCTTGCCCTGCAGCTCAGGCGGCGGCCCTGGGGGAACGCGGTTAACCCTTCGCAATGGACATCAACACGCTCCACGACACCACGCACAAGAACGAGGCCGAGAACATCAAGAACGACGGGTAACACGTAAGGCACAGCCGCGAACATGGTCTTGCTGCACGCGAGTGTGTTGGGTCGTGTATAATTTTATTTTATTTTCAAAAAAAAAAAAAAAAAGAAAAGAGTTTTCAAAGGCACGGAAAAACGGCAGGGGTTTTTAGCAAAAGAAAAGAGGACAAAACAAACACCAGCAGCGCAGACAACCGCACAGCACAGCCAACCAGCACAGCACCGCAGGACACGGCACAGAGCGCAGGACACCACAGGACAACGCACAGCACAGCAAGACACCACGACACACCAGAGCAGCACCACCACACCGCAGAACGCCCAGGGAGACACCACAACGCACAGGGACACGCCACAGCACGAGGCACCAACAACAGCGCAGACGACACAGGCGCCGCACGACAGGCCGCAGGAGGGCAAAGCAAACACAAACAGCACCGCAAAACGACAGCAGGGCACGACAGCACAGCACCACACGACAGCACAGCGGCACAGCACACGACACAGGGAAGCAGGGCACCACAGCCAGCACAACAAGGCACCGCAGCGCACAGAGCGGAGAAGACAGGGAACACACAGCGCGAGGAAAAGAGCACCACAGCACGCAGACACCACCACCGGGCCAAAAACATCACAGCCAACCAACAGCACAACACAGCACAGCACGACAGCCCACAGGAGGGCAAAGCAAGCCCCGACAGCACCGCAACACGACAGCAGAGCATAACACCACAGCACCACGCGACAGCACAGCACCACAGAACACGACACAGGAAAGCAGGGCACCACAGCAAACCACACCAAGCACAGGGAAGCAGACCACGCGGCCAGACAAGGACACCGACACCGAAACACGCCACCAGCAGACAACCACGGGCCACCAGACCCAGCACCGCACCACGGCACACCACAGGAAACAGCACAACACACAGCAGCGCACCACAACACCAAGCGCCAGCAGCAGCACGCACCACACGAACAGCACAACGCAAGCGCACCAGCACAGCGAAGCACAGCACCGCACAGAACGGAGAGCACAGGGAACGCACAGCACGCACCACCGCGCCACGACAAAACACACAGAGCACACAGCGCGGGGGGGGGGGGGGGCAGCAACCACGCAGGAGCAGCCAACAGCCAAGGGGAAAGCACGAAAGAGGGACAGGCGCACGGAGAGCCGAGAAGCGGAAGGCCAACAAAACAAACAACGCAAGCGCCGAGGCCCAGGGCACCCGGGGCCGGAAACCAGAGAAAGCCGGAGACAACGGGGGCGCACAGAGAAAAAAGAAAAAAAAAAAAAAAAAAAAAACACCAAGGCCACAAGCAGGAGCGACGAAAACACGAGACACAAAGCAGCGGGAGGCCGAGAAAAACAACCAACGGGGAAAGGCAACAGCAGCGAAAAAGAGAGGGGCAACCCCAGCCCGGAGGGGGCCAAGCAAAGCAGAAAGACAAAGCGGCCAAGGGAAAAGGTGAGGCGCACCAGAACGCGCCCGGGAGGCCGGCCCGCCCGACCCGGCCAAGAAGAGCAAGCACACGCAAACACGCACGGGACCCGGGCGTGGCGTCCTCCGACCCGCAAGGGGAGGTGTCGGCGTCCACACGAAACAGCCCCGGTGCACCGGCCGAGTCCCCCGTCGAAAGACGGACGGTACGGGAAACCGGACGCGTCAGTGACCGGGTCCACACACGCCAACCACCGCAGCGCACGCAGCCCAAGACCGACGCCGGAGGGACCCGCCAGGGACAACCCCATCGCGGGGCCCCGAACGGGTACGACGCGGAGAGCCCAGCGCCCCTGCCTCGGCGGGGGCCAGCGGCAGGCACAATGAGCCCGGTTCTCGGCCGGCCTCCGCGTGCCCCGCGCAGCCGCCCAGTAAAGCCGGGGGCGCAAGCTCCCGGGGTGGGGAAAGGCACCACGGCGTCGGGAAAGCCGACCGGAGCACCGAGAGCGACCGGACCGGACGAGGCGCGGCGCACCACGCGGGGCCACGAGGCACGCCAGAGAGGCACGCCGCCGGCCACAACCAGGGCACACGGACAGGTGCCAAGCAGCGACGGCCGCCGGGTGCCACAAACCCGGAGAGCGCGCACAACACGCAAAGAACCACGGCACACGAATAGGTGCCAAGCAACAGCCAACCCACACACCACAAACCCCAGCCAACGAGGAACGGCAACAGCAGCGAAGGAGAGGGGGGCAACCCCAGCCCGGAGGGGGCCAAGCCAAGCAGAAAGACAAAGCGGCCAAAGGAAAAGGTGAGGCGCACCACAACGCGCCCGGGAGGCCGGCCCGCCCGACCCGGCCAAGCAAAACACGCACACCACCGCCGCCAGCGGACCCCAGCCAGGAGTGGCGGGGACCGCCCACCACCAGCGGCAGCGAAACCCAGCCAGGAGTGGCGGGGAGTAGCACACAGGAACCTCCGCCAGGAGTGGCGAGGGACCCCAACAACACACCACACACCACCGCCGCCAAAGGACCCCAGCCAGGAGTGGCGGGGACCGCCCACCACCAGCGGCAGCGAAACCCAGCCAGGAGTGGCGGGGAGTAGCACACAGGAACCTCCGCCAGGAGTGGCGAGGGACCAACCACACCACACACCAGCCACAACCCCACCAACACACCACCGCCACACACCACACACCACACACCACACACCACCGCCGCAAGCGGACCCCAGCCAGGAGTGGCGGGGACCGCCCACCACCACCGGCAGCGAAACCCAGCCAGGAGTGGCGGGGAGTAGCACACAGGAACCTCCGCCAGGAGTGGCGAGGGACCAACCACACCACACGCCAGCCACAACCCCACCAACACACCAGCGCCACACAGCACACACCACACAGCAACGCCGCCAACGGACCCCAGCCAGGAGTGGCGGGGACCGCCCACCACCAGCGGCAGCGAAACCCAGCCAGGAGTGGCGGGGAGTAGCACACAGGAACCTCCGCCAGGAGTGGCGAGGGACCAACCACACCACACACCAGCCACAACCCCACCAACACACCACCGCCACACACCACACACCACACACCACACACCACCGCCGCAAGCGGACCCCAGCCAGGAGTGGCGGGGACCGCCCACCACCACCGGCAGCGAAACCCAGCCAGGAGTGGCGGGGAGTAGCACACAGGAACCTCCGCCAGGAGTGGCGAGGGACCAACCACACCACACACCAGCCACAACCCCACCAACACACCACCGCCACACACCACACACCACACAGCAACGCCGCCAACGGACCCCAGCCAGGAGTGGCGGGGACCGCCCACCACCACCGGAAGCGAAACCCAGCCAGGAGTGGCGGGGAGTAGCATACAGGAACCTCCGCCAGGAGTGGCGAGGGACCAACCACACCACACACCAGCCACAACCCCACCCACACACCACCGCCACACACCACACACCACACACCACACACCACCGCCGCAAGCGGACCCCAGCCAGGAGTGGCGGGGACCGCCCACCACCACCGGCAGCGAAACCCAGCCAGGAGTGGCGGGGAGTAGCACACAGGAACCTCCGCCAGGAGTGGCGAGGGACCAACCACACCACACACCAGCCACAACCCCACCAACACACCACCGCCACACACCACACACCACACAGCAACGCCGCCAACGGACCCCAGCCAGGTGTGGCGGGGCCCGCCCAACACCACCGGAAGCGAAACCCAGCCAGGAGTGGCGGGGAGTAGCACACAGGAACCTCCGCCAGGAGTGGCGAGGGACCAACCACACCACACACCAGCCACAACCCCACCAACACACCACCGCCACACACCAGACACCACCGCCGCCGGCAAACCCCAGCCAGGAGTGGCGGGGACCGCCCACAACCACCGGCAGCGAAACCCAGCCAGGAGTGGCGGGGAGTAGCACACAGGAACCTCAGCCAGGAGTGGCGAGGGACCAACCACACCACACACCAGCCACAGAGCAACCGCCAGCCGAGGGAAGGCAACGGGAGGAACAGCCCGGCAGCCCCCCCCCCCCCGAAAAAAAAAAAAAAAAGGGGGGGGGGGGCGGGCGCGCAAAAACAGCCCACAGCCACCAAACCGCCCACCAACAACACAGAAGGGGGCCAAACCCCCCACCCAGAGGGCACCGAAGACAGGACCCCCAAACAGGCACAGGGGGACCACCCAGCCAAGACCGACAACACCAAGCCAGCGACAGCGGCCCACCGGAAAAAAGGGACACCGAAACAAGCAAAAAAAAAAAAATAAAAAAGCCAGCAGCCCCCGAAAGAAAGGAGACGGGGGAGAGACCACAAGGCCCGGGACAAGGACACCCAGCAACCGGAAAAAAAAAAAAAAGCGCAAAAAACACAACCCGACAACCCAGCCAAGAAGGGCGGGGCACAGCCGAGACCCGGGCGCCCACACCGCACACCGGAACCGGAAACGGCGGGGGGCAAGGGAAACGCGCAGGAAACCACACAGGTCCCGAAAGCAGGCCCACACCAAAGCCCAACCACGAACACCACAAACAGCCGGCAAAAGAGGGACAACACCACAAACCGAGCCCAAACACACCCACCCAAGACCCCAGCCACAACGGGCAGGGGTAAACAAAACCCACGACCAACCGCAACCCGGACCCAACCACAAACGCAAGCCAACAGTAGGAAACCCAGTGCCCACAGCCCGGGCACTGAGGCAGCCCGTGCCATGCAGGTGAACCGGCCAAACGAGATCCGGAGCCCGGGGGTAAGGCTGCATCCTAAGGCCTGCGCTGCTTTGGGACTCGAGGCGGAGCGTGCGACACCCAAGCGCCTCGGAACCCTAGTACCAAGAACATGCATGCATGCCTTGGGAACGGGATACGCCAGGAAGTCCGGTGAACCCCTAGGGTTCCGCCCAAAGGAGGGGACGTGCGCGAGCACGGGGGCCCACCCTCCCGGCGAGACAAGCATGTCACGCTGGCGGCGATCAGCCCTCCCGGTGTAGCCCGGGGCCGCTTTGTTGGGGGCCAACAGTCAGGTCTAGCGGGATGTAAGCCGCCTCTCCTCTTCACGCGCGGAGCCTCTTCCTGTTCGTCACAGGGGCGACGCCAGGGGGAACCATGGGGCGCCTCTCCACGACCGAGTGCACCTACCTACCTACCTCCTCGATCTGTGTGCGTACGCTGAGGTCAGTCTCATAGACTGGCAATGTTTTCTCTAACCTCAGGAGTACCTCTGCCCAAGTAGAACAGGTTCTCACAATCTGTTTGACCTGTTTTTGCAAAAATTTCTTTTTGCATGAGCGTTTTAGCAGTGAACATTTGGTGGCCACATCCACATGGGATTGGCTAGTCAACAAAAGGAACTCTGCAAATTCTTCTGCCCATTCAGGCAGATTTTTGGGGTCGAACTCCGGCAGTTCCAGCTGGATGTTCGCCTGGGCAATTGGTCTGCCCGTCTTCCCACCCCCCGGAGTTAGGCTTGTAGGCGACACGCCGGCAAGAGGGGCCAGGGCTGACAGTCCTCTTCTCTCACTCTCTGTGACAGGCACGTCCTGTAGATCAGCCATAGGCACTGTCCTGGCACGGGGGTGAAAGGGGCTGGGGCAGGTGACCTTAGGCAACAGCCTTGAGACCCTTGATCTCTTGAGATCTTCGGCCAGGTTACTCAGCCCTGGAGAGAGAGAGGGCAACTCAGGCTTGGGTAAGGGTTCAGCAATACCCAGCTTTGCCTTAACGACCTCTGATAGGGCCGTCACATCTGGATCTTCTGATCCAGGCAGGAGTTTGGCCAACAGCTCGGCCGTGTGATCCAGGGCTCCATAGGTTGGCCTTGGATGATGTTGTTCTTCGACTCGTGTTGGGCCCACTTCGGGAGCCCTTGGGGTTCGATAACATGGTCTTGGATACTCAGGTCTTGTTCGTCTAGGCAGGGATGCAGTGGACTGAGGACCCGAGTGCGCGTAGGACCCTAGGTCTGTACGTGGTATGGATCCATGTACAGCCAGTGGCTCCTCTTCATCTTCCCCACGGATGGATTTGTAGTACTCCTGATGTAGGATGTACTCATCCATCTTCTGCTTCAGCTCCTCATACTCAGACCACTAGGCTTCACCTCCAAGCCCAACAAGCATGAAATGCCTGATTTATTTTGGTATGTCCTCCATGAAGGAAGGTACCTCCGCTCAGTTGAGTGGTAGGGGTGAACTTCATGGGGGGGGCTAGGGTCACAACCCTAGTTACTTTGAGAAAGTGTACTTTAGGCAACAAAAGAGAGATAAAAACACTTAAGTTTGTCTTAGCATCAGCAAAAGGGTTTTAAGGGGGGCTTGGCCTGGATCAAGCCCTCCAAGAAAGACATGGCAGTGACTTTTTCTTACTCATCAGGCCTATCCTTCCCTATTTTCCCAAACAATCCCCGCAGTTTAACATCGGGTTCTTGCTCTGGGGAATCGTTACCTTGGGAAACGGCTGCCAAAAAATCAGCCATGGGGAAGTCCACTGAAGCCTGTGTAATTCCCGGCATATCAAACGTAGCTTCCGTGCTATCATCCTTAAAGAGAGAGGGAATGGGTCGACCACCTTTCCCATATGAGCCCATGGTGGAGGCATCCAGCGTGTACGAGCTGGCATGCATACAAGAGGCACCTTTGCTCTTGACCCAAGAAAGATCAGAGAAAGGGTCATCACTAGGCGACCCACGTGAAACACCATCCCAACGTGATGGCGGCTTGCGGTCCTTGGCCGCCGACTTTACTTCCCCATCTGAATCGGACTCCCAAGAGCGAAAGCGCACACCTATGTGACCGTCATCATCACCATCCGTTTCGTCCCCTTCCTCGTTAGCCATCGCTTCGCCGGCGACCCACTTCTCATATACCTCCTCGAGAGCCGCGACCTTGACTTGCAAAGATGCAAAACTCTGAGAAGATAATGGTGAGAGGGCATCCAGCTGCGATCGCATTGACGAAAGGGTGGACTCGAACGACGAGGCACGATCACTTGTGCAAAAATCCTGCGGGATGAAATCAAGACAATCCCGTAACTCATCAAGAGCCATGCCCAATTGACGAATGTGTGTGTCATGCTGCGACAATTGCACCCGACACGAGCAATAAATACTACAATCAGGGCCATGAGAAGTGTGGACACCTCCTCGCGATTCCAGTTCATCCAATTCACTCTCGACCCTCGTAACTTGGGTTTGCAACCTCTCTAAGGAATCAGAAAAAATTGTCCGATCAGCTCTCACTCTATCCACCTCACGCTGCAAAGAGGCAATTGATGCCCGGCATGAACATGACAAATCACAATCATGATTAGCATGCACTGATTCTCGAAGGTTCGCGACTTCCCTTTGAAATGACTGAAATTTAGGAAGCAATGGAAGTAGTGTTGCAAGCGCCGTTTCGGTGCGTCGCACCGAGGCCTCAACGCTCTCAAACCTTTTAACCGAGTCATGCACGGGCGACTCAACATGCATACAAAGCGTGTGAACTCGTGAGGAGAGGGATTCCATGGCGATCCTTGTTTGATCCCAACCACTCTCAAGCTTAGAAAATCGAAGTTGCCATTGTTCGACCATCGAATTCACCTGGTTCTGAAAACTTTGAAAAATCAAATCATGTTGATCGTTTTGACGTTGCACCAACTCCATGAGTTGTTGCAAACGGGTGTCATATTTTCGTGACATCCGTTCCTCCATTTGTTGTATCATGAGTGTTACCGTGTGTGTCGTGAGAGGAGTTGCTTGTTTAATTTCTTGACGCAAAGAGGCATTCTCCCTTTTCAAACACTCAACCTCCTCATCCAACAATTGTACTTGTGTGGACAAAGTGCCCACCGTGCCATCAATAGCCACTAGGGCAGGCACTAGTGGCTCCAAAGGCATCAAAGCTTGAACATGTTGACAAACATTCTCATATTCACGCCAATCCTTCTCAAAATGTGAAACACGATCCCAATTCTCCGTGAGGCCGTGCACGCGAACTTCAAGTGGGCCAACACGCTCAAATTTGTGATGGATAGTCTCAATTCGTGTCGCCAAGGAACCCAAACGTTGCTCCACATCACTTGCCGTCCTACCATAATCTCCAACTCGTGCCAATTTTTGATTGATGGCCTTGATATCCTTCTCCATTTTCACCAATGGTGGATCGAGGAGACTATTACTAGGGCTCCCCGTCAAGGATTTCCCGGTGAACGCCTTGAAATTAGTGTACAACCAACAAATTTGCTTGGCATGTGTGTCAATACATTTGCCATGTGTGGTGAGGTCTTGAGTCATTCTCCGCAAATCATCATCATGAGAAGTCAACATTGGGACAACAAGTTCACGAAAGCCATGCATGTGACCATTCCACGACCGCATGAGAGTTTGGTACGCCTCACACAATTGGCAATCTCGAACATTGCATTCATGCAATCCATGAGTTATTCGTGCCATGTAGTCAAAGGCGGTGTCCATTGTGGCACGCATTTCATCATGAACTTGCTCATGTTGCGACACTCGATGATTTACTTCATTGGTAAGGACCACCAATTCACCACGGCATTGCTCCATGATTTGTATCAGTGGATGTGAACGATCCGGTACGCTCGAGAAGTGAAAAAATTCATGAGGATTGCCACTCTTGTCGAACCACCTCTATTGTTCTATCACCACCGAGGCATGTTGGGTAATCTTGGAGAGTTGTTGACGAATATTTGACCATGTTCCATCATCATAATCATCACGAATCGTCAACTCTCCCGGTAATGCAAACTCTACTGCCGGCGCCAAAGCTTTTAGTTCCTCCATGGTGTTACCTCGCGCTACCATGTCTATCTCGTTTTCCACCATCATTAAAGTCCCACGATTTTGTTATAAAATTCCTTGTGTTTTGAAATACCCCACAGGATCTCAACCACGAGAGGAACAAGGCAATGAACACGGCTCAAAGTCGAAGCATACCCATCATGACATGTGTGATCGTAATTCCATTTAATACATATTGCAAGAACCCTGAAATGCAAGTGGTTGTTGAACTCAGGACTTCATTTCAAGACAGAATGTTTATCTACACCAACTGAATGCGATTGTACCTCGTAATCATCAAACAGTCGAATTCTGAACTTTGTAAATAATTCTATCTCCGCAACACTGCCGTATACATGCAGCACTGGCGACCTGTCTATAATTCCGCTCCGCTGTACTCCCGATCTGCGAACGGATGTCTGTTGCTGTCCCTCTGCACCCTGAGCCTCGAGCCGCTTACAGACGCCTGCCAATTTTGCACCCTTCCAAAGTTGTGCTGCACAGCAATTGCAAAACCGCTAGAATGTCCACAAAAGTCAATACTGCTGTCCACAGGGAACTACTAGTTTCCAACTTGATGGCCCTGCACGTGCATCTGTATTGCGCACGCGCGGTGCATCAGGAGGCACACAGAATCAATACAATGCTTTGTACTTCGGCGGATCACCAAACAAATCGGCATGGGATGTTACATTAAGAGAGTGAATGCACAAAATGCCTTAATTGAATGAATTCGGACACCAGAAACGCCATGTATATAATGCATATATAATGTTGAAAATAGAGATGCTCACCAATGCTTGTCGGTGCACCACAGCGGGGTTGTGGCTAGACAAGAAGACAAGGGATCAATTCTGGCGTCACTGTCTACATTTCAGCAAATGTGGATTTCCAAGCAAGAGTATGATGAATCTGGGCCAAGCATCGTTCACCGGAAGTGCTTCTAAGATGCTCCCTCTACGTGTGTGATTGTGTGTGTGTGTGTGTTGGTGTTTGTGCCTTGCATTCTTGTGCACTTGACCGGCAGTAATAATGTCGCGCGATCGCAGCAGAAGAATATAAAAAATCACGAAAAAGACGCACAACCAGCAAAAATAAAGCGCAAAATCGATTTTTCCGACCTCAGAAACCCCCAGAAACATTTTACGCCGCTGTTTGGCGAGGTCGAAAAATTTAGGACACTCACAGAAAAAGCAGAACAACAGAGTCGCGACGGCGACGAAGTTGAGCGTTGCATGCCCCAAAACACCTAGCAAAGTGCGTGCCCTAGGCGCTAGGGACTTGCGCGCACTCCAACAACAAAGAAGAAGATTAGAGGCGAGAGTAGGGCCAAAACGTTGCGTGCCCCAAATCACTTAGCAAAGTGCATGCAATAGGAGTAGGGGACTTGTGCGCGCCCCAACACCAACTAAAGAGTGAGTGGCATATGCCGCCATGCATGCATTAAAACACGCTTACTCTTGGGCGTCGCAAAAAACAAAGAGTCCAAGACAAAGGGAATAAGTAGCGTGGGAGTCCCAAGGTACAACGAATAAGTACCTTGTACCGCCTTGCAAACATTAAGACACGCTTACTCTTGGGCGTCGCAAAAAAGAAAGAGTCCACAAACCGTGCCTCCCGCCCCCTAACACGCCGTATAGGTAAAGACAACCGCATCACGAGCGGCGCGTAAACACCGAAGAAATGGATAACTAACACGCCACACCCTCCGAATTGCACGCTTCCTCTACCTTTGTCCTTCTCCATGTACCTCCCCACCCACCTTTGAGCCCATTAAGACACGCTTACTCTTGGGCGTCGCAAAAAACAAAGAGTCCAAGACATGAAGAATAAGTAGCATAGCATGAATGCATTAAACGAACACGCCTACTCTTGGGCGTCGCAAAATACAAAGAGTCCGCAAACCAACGGTTAAGTAGCATATGCCGCCATGCAAGCATTAAGACACGCTTACTCTTGGGCGACGCAAAAAACAAAGAGTCCGAGACATGAAGAATAAGTGGCATAGCATGAATGCATTAAACAAACACGCCTACTCTTGGGCGTCGCAAAATGCAAAGAGTCCGCAAACCAACGCGTAAATAACATACACCGCCATGCATGCATTAAGACACGCTTACTCTTGGGCGTCGCCAAAATCAAAGAGTCCAAAACGGGAAGAATAAATCAGACGCCATAGGGAGCATGTGTAAAGAAAAATGTTTCCGCAAAAACGAAGAGTCCGCAACGGCGCGGCCACGGTATGGCACACGCGAGCACGCACCCACACCCACACCGCACACACCACGCAACACACCGAGCACGCGCACCGGTGAACAGGGGCCGGGAGGCCCAGGACACCGCACACGCAACACCGCACACCGGACACCACACACACACCGCAACACACCGCGACACCGGAGACCACGAACCAAGTGTCCCAGGACACCACACGCACAACACAACACGCACCACACGAGCGCAAAAGGGCCAAACGGCACACGCGACACCACGCACAGGGCGTGCACACCGGTGAACAGGAGCCGGGAGGCCCAGGACACCGTACACACAACACCACACACAGAGCGTGCACACCGGTGAGCACGAGCCAAAAGGCCCAGGACACCGCAAACGCACCACCACACACAGAGCGTGCACACCGGTGAACGGGAGCCGGGAGGCCCCGGACGCCGTACACACACCACCACACACAAAGCGTGCACACCGGTGAACAGGAGCCGGGAGGCCCAGGACACCGCACACACACACAGAGCGTGCACACCGGTGAACAGGAGCCGGGAGGCCCAGGACACCGTACACGCAACACCACACGCAGGGCGTGCGCACCGGTGAACAGGAGCCGGGAGGCCCAGGACACCGTACACACAGCACCACACGCAGAGCGTGCACACCGGTGAACAGGAGCCGGGAGGCCCAGGACACCGTACACGCAACACCACACGCAGAGCGTGCACACCGGTGAACAGGAGCCGGGGGGCCCAGGACACCGTACACGCAGAGCGTGCACACCGGTGAACAGGAGCCGGGAGGCCCAGGACGCCGTACACGCAACACCACACACAGAGCGTACACACCGGTGAACAGGAGCCGGGAGGCCCAGGACACCGTACGCACAACACCACACGCAGGGCGTGCGCACCGGTGAGCAGGAGCCTGGGAGCCCAGGACACCGTACACGCAACACCACACACAGGGCGTGCACACCGGTGAACAGGAGCCGGGAGGCCCAGGACGCCGTACACGCGACACCACACGCAGAGCGTGCACACCGGTGAACAGGAGCCAGGAGACCCAGGACGCCGTACACGCAACACCACACGCAGAGCATGCGCACCGGTGAACAGGAGCCGGGAGGCCCAGGACGCCGTACACACAACACCACACGCAGGGCGTGCGCACCGGTGAACAGGAGCCGGGGAGCCCAGGACACCGTACACGCAACACCACACACAGGGCGTGCACACCGGCGAACAGGAGCCGGGAGGCCCAGGACGCCGTACACGCAACACCACACACAGAGCGTGCACACCGGTGAACAGGAGCCGGGAGGCCCGAGACGCCGTACACGCAACGCCACACGCAGAGCGTACGCACCGGTGAACAGGAGCCGGGAGGCCCAGGACACCGTACACACAACACCAGGCACAGAGCGTGCACACCGGTGAACAGGAGCCGGGAGGCCCAGGACACCGTACACGCAACACCACACACAGAACGTGCACACCGGTGAACAGGAGCCGGGAGGCCCAGGACGCCGTACACGCGACACCACACATAGGGCGTGCACACCGGTGAACAGGAGCCGGGAGGCCCAGGACGCCGTACACGCGACACCACACGCAGGGCGTGCACACCGGTGAACAGGAGCCGGGAGGCCCAGGACACCGTACACACGACACCACACGCAGGGCGTGCGCACCGGTGAACAGGAGCCGGGGAGCCCAGGACACCGTACACGCAACACCACACACAGGGCGTGCACACCGGTGAACAGGGGCCGGGAGGCCCAGGACGCCGTACACGCAACGCCACACGCAGAGCGTGCACACCGGTGAACAGGAGCCGGGAGGCCCAGGACGTCGTACACGCAACGCCACACGCAGAGCGTGCGCACCGGTGAACAGGAGCCGGGAGGCCCACGACACCGTACACGCAACACCACGCACAGAGCGTGCACACCAGTGAACAGGAGCCGGGAGGCCCAGGACACCGTACACGCAACACCACACACAGAACGTGCACACCGGTGAACAGGAGCCGGGAGGCCCAGGACGCCGTACACGCGACACCAGACGCAGGGCCTGCACACCGGTGAACAGGAGCCGGGCGGCCCAGGACGCCGTACACGCGACACCACACGCAGGGCGTGCACACCGGTGAACAGGAGCCGGGGGGCCCAGGACACCGTACACACGACACCACACACGGAGCGTGCACACCGGTGAACAGGAGCCAAGCGGCGCGGCACACCACACGAGCAACCCGCCCCCAAAACGAACCCAGCCCACGCCGCCCTGCAGGAAAGGAACACCATGTCAGACCGCCAAGACCAACCGACCGGCCAAGGCCAACCCAGCGGGTACGAAGAGGGTGGGCAGGCAGGGCAGGCCGGCGAAGAGGGACAGAGGGACAAGGCGGGGAAAGCGAGAGGAAGGGTCCGAGCCCCCCCCCCCCCCCAACGTGCACACACCCCACTGCCGCGCGCCGGGCCACAGCCGGGCACCAACAGGGCCCGCCATGGAGCCAAACGGGCCCGCCAGAGAGAGGGTGTGTCCCCGCGCCTGCGCAGCAGCACGCCCGGGCAAGGAGCGCGCGCCACACACAGGCCAAGCAGGGCACACACGCAGCACCGCACGCCAGCACGCACCACGGCACAAAAACACGACACCACCACGGCAAACACCCACACCCGACGACGAACGAGCCGCCAAGAACAAGTCCAAGCCCCGCAGTCCCCACAGCGCGACAGCCGCCGTCCGGATGGACGTGTGTGCGCCCGGCAGTGAACCCAGCCCCTGCCGGCTACGAACCAGCCGCCGTCCGGATGGACGTGTGTGCGCCCGGCAGTAAACCCAGCCCCTGCCGGCTACGAAACAGCCGCCGTCCGGATGGACGTGTGTGCGCCCGGCGGTGATCCCACCCCCTGCCGGCTACGAAACAGCCGCCGTCCGGACGGACGTGTGTGCGCCCGGCAGTCAACCCAGCCCCTGCCGGCTACGAAACAGCCGCCGTCCGGAGGGACGTGTGTGCGCCCGGCAGTGAACCCAGCCCCTGCCGGCTACGGAGCAGCCGCCGTCCGGAGGGACGCGTGAGCACCCGGCGCCACCTGCCGGACGGGCTACCGGACCACCGGGCCCGCGCCACCCGGAGGGGTGAGTGCTCAGTTATCGCAAACCACACGCCCAATGGTACCACACCCAACACCACCCGCAAGGACACACCATCACCACCACCAAGCACGCCCACCCGCCACCACACACCCAGGGCCCGTCATCAGAGCCACCCGCCGACACCACAACCACCAAGCAGTCCAGCCACAACCACCACCACCACCCGCCACCGGCCGCCCACAACATCACCAACAACACCCTCCCCCCCGGCAGCACTCGCGACGCCGACGCCAAGCACACCACCATCCGCCCCGCACCACACCTGCCAGACCCCCACACTTCACACCACCCACACCGGAAACCGCCAACACCACCGTCCCACCCTTACCACCTGCAGCACCGTCACCATCGACGCCGCCAGCGGCACCACCATCACGCCCGACTGCACTGCGCGAACGACACGCCCACAACCAGCACCCAACCCAAAACACCCACACCGACACCACCCACGCCGACCAGACCCCACAACACCCACGCAACGCACACACCGGCCACGCTCCACCAGACAACACAAACCACCACACGCACGGCAACAGCGCACCCGACGCCCGCAGACCCCCCGCAGCCCGCGCCACGTACACACCAACACGCACACCCGCACCCGGCCACGCCCACCAAGCGCCCGGCGCACCGACCACCACACGCACAGGCAACCGCCGAACGCCGGCACCGACTCCGCGGGCAGACAGGCAGACAAACCACCCCGTCGGCATCACCAACAGCACCATCGCCCAAGCCACCACCTGCAGCACCAACGCCACCATCGCCCGTTGCACCAACGGCAAACCCCCTTCCGGCCCCCCACCACCCGTGCCCAACGCGTCACCTACGGCACACACCGGCCTCACCGTCACCCAGTGCATCGCCTACGTCACCCTCGCTATCGGCACCACCGACGACACCACCGCCCACAGCAGCCCCGGCAACACCCTACGTAGGGACAGTACCAGCGGCGCCACCAGCCGGCAGACCACCTGCAGCACCCACATCAACATCGCCACCACCCATGACATCACCCACAGCGCCCTCACCATCGACGTCGCCGGCAGCACCCTCACCGCCGGCACCACCAGTCGCGCCACCACCCACTGCACCACTTACAGCGACCACCGGAGCTGCAGGCCCCCCAGCGCCCGCCCCGTCACCTATGACACCAACAACGTCACCAACCCCGTCGCCGCCCGGCGCGTCACCCGAAGCACCCACGTCAACAACACAGACCCGTTTCGACGCCTACAGCACCCCCCCGTAGGCGTCACCAGCATCACCTCCACCCATTGCATCGCCCACGGTGCCCCAGCCCAACCCACTGCGCCTTCGGCGCACACATACCCGACACCCACACAAACCAACCACGCCCACACTGCCCACCACCCCATCAGCCCACGCCACGAACACACCCACACGCACGCCCACGCCCGGCCACGCCACCCGGACACTAACCAGGAGCCGCAGCCACCCACGCAAGCGCCACGCCACCACTGCCGCCAACCACCCGCCGTCAGCCCCCCCCGGACAGGCGCCCTGGGAACCGGGAGCCAGCACCGGCACACACCCACACCCACGCACAGCACCCCAGCCGGGCCCCCCCCCAAAAAAAAAAAAAAAAAGCCAAACAAGCCAGCGAAAAGAGAGGAGTAAGGGACAGGCAGAGGAAGGGGCCACGGGGGGAACAGAGGGCAAACACGCAAGCCCACACACGCGCCCCCCCCCCCCCCCCAGCCAGCCCGACCCCGCATGTCCCGCACCCTCCCAGGAACCGCAAAGCCCAAGACCACCCCCCAGGCACCACCACAACAGACCACCATGAGGAGCCGCCGAGGACGACACACGACACACCGCCGCCAAACACACGGTCGACACCGACACAAGCCCCACCCCCACAACCCGCCGCACCCACCGCTGCGGCGCCCCAACACACAATGGTGCCCCCATAGATGCGGTACACCCCAAAAAACCCCCTTCAGCCAGCCGACCAGAGGCCACCACGGGACGCACCAAGGGGACGCCACGGAGTACCCACCCACAGTGCGGCCCCGACACCCGCTACCCGCCGGCATCCTACCACGGGCCCACCCCACACCCGAGCAAATAGCCCCCCCCCACCGTGGAAACGATACACCCCAACCACACAACGCCACTCACCACCCGCGGGCACCGCACCGGGGCCACAACACGCCCAAGCAGCCGCGACCCACCGACCCGCGGACCCCGCAAACGCAATACCCCACACCACCGGGCCCACCCAACGGCAGGCCGACACCCCCAAGCACCACACCACCACACCCCCCTGGTTGCGACACTCCAGTCCCGCACACCCCGCCCCAGGGGACCCCAGGCCCTACGCCACACCGACCCCGCACAGGCCACGTACTGAAACACACCAGGAGAACGATCAAGAGACCACGCGGGGCTGCCCCACACCGCCAGAGGACAAACCACAGGCGACAGCCCACCCCACCAGACCTGGACACGGTGCCCCCCCCCCCCAACGGGAAGGCCACCACACAGCACAACACCACCATACCGCACCGCACCCCCCTCCCCCACCCGGGGGCACGGGACACCACAGCCCACCAACACAGGAACGAAGCCACGCCCCGCCGACTCCGCACCCCACCCCACCGGCACCACCCCTGGAAACCCCGCACACCTCGCGCCAGCTCAACACCCACCACCGGCCACAACCCGAACCGCACACAGGGGCAACACCACCGGCCAGGACAGCCACCAGCGTGCAGCCACACACCACAGCCACGCCAAGCGGCGCGCCTCCCCCGGCGCACGACCCCGCACCGGCCGCCGCACGTGCCCCGAACACCAGCATCACACGCCCACCGTGCCATGAAGCAGCACCCCAGCACGTGAACACGCAAGATGACCCCATGGCCCTGGACATCGACAGCCTGCTAGAACTGGAACTCCAACACACGGAGGACACGGAGCATCATATGGACCTCACCCCGCCGGAGCTCGAGCCCACAGCAAGCAGCCCCGCGGACCCCAACCCGCAAAATGCCCCCCCGCGCCCCCCCCCCCCCGCGAGAGGGCGCCCTGGACGCACCTGTCCATCGCCCTGCGGCGCCACCACCCCACCCACGAAGCCAGCAACGGGCCCGCCGAGTACCGGGCGTCACTCGAGCGCGACCTGCCCGACGTCACGGGGCCGGGACTCCACGGGTACACCACCGCCCCCCCCCCTCCAGGCACCCCCACACAAGAATGGGAGGACAAGTACGCCGTCGACGTCACCGACATGACGGCATACATGGAAAGCGTGGAGGACCCGGAGCAAGACACCGTCCTCAGACTCCTCGCCTACCACAGCTGGAGATGGGGCCACCAGGTCACCCTCCACCGACCGCAGGACGGGCCCCACCAGTGGTCCCCAGAGCAAACGGCGAAGTGGGACATCGTCCTCCAACTCACCCCCGAGGGCTTCTACACCCTCACGCACAGCGGATTACCCGACGCCGCACCCAATGCACAGGCGCTGCCGCTGGCCCAGCCCCAGGAGGACGACGCAGACGCACCCCCACTGGAGGAATGTAATTGGGACCCCCCCACAGCCACCACCGAACGCATGCCGCACCGGCTCACCAAACGTCACCTCCCCCACGACTACCATGCCACCAACGACTCGCGGGGACGCCGCACACTGCCCCTGCAGTGGGCATCACCCGAAGGCACCTTCACGTGGGGGGAAATCCTCCCCGGCGCCGTGGCGCTCACGTACCTGTGGCTCCGGGACGCGGAGACGCACGCGCAGCCCCCCGGCACACACCTCCTCCTCACCCTGGAGGGAGAGGACGCCGTCGAAAACGTCCACACAGCGGAAGGAGAGGACTACGTGACGGCGAACGCAGACACCGCAGTATGGCTAGACGCTCACGAGCACACCACACCCCCCACCGTAGTACCGGGGTCACACCCCTGGCACGTGGTCATCGTGCGACTGCCCACAGGAGCAGACACAGGAAGCGCCCAACAGGGATGGGCGGACAGGTGGGCACACGTGTGCGCCTCCCTGCACGAAGGGCTGCACAGACCCTCCCTCACCAGTCACACCCTCGAGCCGGCCCCCACCACGGCCGAATCCCACACCGGGGCGGCCCCCCCCACCGGAGTCTGGGCCTACACGCGCACCCTCCACCGCGAGGCAGCGGAAGCCCTCAAGACCGCCATCTCCAACCACCAGGGCCTCGTGCACACCCCCCACGATAACACACAAAAGGGCTACACCCTATGGTGGCACCACCCCGCACCAGAAGGGGGCCTGCAACCACCGGCAGACCAGCCTGGCATCGGCCCAGACCTCACGGCGATCGCCCGCGCCGTCGCCGCCATGGCCCAGCAAGTTGGGGCGCCACCCCAATGGGCACCGTCCATCATCAAGGAAACGGCGGCACGCCACAACCCAGCTTTCGCACACTTCCGGGGACGCCCCATTCATCCCACCCTACCGGACCTCGACCTCCCCGCCCACGATGCGTGGGCAGTCCACATCCTCGTGCCCCACGACACCGCCCCCAAAACAGGGGACGCGACGGCACGCATCACCAAACAACTCCCCAATACCGCACTCCACTACGACATACCAACGCCCAACGTCATCGTCACCCACAACACGGGTCGCGACCACTACTACCTCCAGGCCACGCATGAGCGCTCCCCCATCACCGTATACACCTTCACCACCTACCCTGGCCTCCAGCCACCGCAACACCACCCGCGCCCGGCATGGAAGCACCCCCTACACGTCGCCCCGACCCCACGCAAAAGGCCCACCCACCACGCGCCCCCTCCCGCCGACAGCACCGCCCTCCACACCGCCCGCAGACGGGCCGCGGCACAACACCAAAGCCACCTGCTCCCACGCATTAACGCTGGACCCGGCACCATCACCGAGGCCACCCACAAAAGCACCTTGAACCTACTGGCTCGCAAGCTACGCCCCAAAATGGCACTGGAGGACACGCTCTGGATATACTATGGCGAAGGCCGCACGGCACGGGTGGCAGACCTCCGCAACATCATCCCCCGCCACATCCAGCGAGCGGTAGGGCCCTTCACCGTGTACGCGGTACCGCACCCCATAACAGCCCCATGCACCCACTGCAACCCTCGGTGCGCGCTACCATGCGCAGGCGCTCTGCAGCAACCCCTGCCCACCCCTACCTACAGGGGGGGCATATACCTCGGCACGGTGCCCGGGGACCCACACCCCTACCTCCTGCCCGCAGCGGACCGCCACCACGCCATACCACTACACCTTGTCGAGCACCTGGCGGTGGGACCATCCCCCTTCCAGAAGCGCCCCCCCCACGGCCCATCCGACGGACGCCCGCCAGATGAGCCGACACACGCCACACCTGGACCCAAACGCGCCATCGCACTCCTCACCCTAAAGGCGGAAGCCGCCATCCCCCGAGACCTGGAGGGGGAAAACCACCTCATGGTGGAAGGGCTGACGGAACACGTCCTGATCGCAGCCATGTACGCCACGGCGTCCGCATCCCGCCTCTGGGAGGACCGCTCCTCCCCACCTCTAGCCCAAGCAGCGCAGGACGCCCCCGACACGGGCCCCACCGCCGAGGACATCCACCAAATTCTCAACATGCGAGCACCCGCGAAGACCCACCCTGCGGTCCGCCCCATCCAGCTCGTCAGCTGGGACGCCATGGACGCCCCCCCGACCACCACGGAGGTCCACATCCTCAAACACCGGGACACCTGGTGGACGGTGGAATGGGACGACCACGGCAAGGTCAGACGGGCAACGGCACACGCCCCCGACGGCGAAGTCCCGCCCCCACCACGCGGAGGAGACCGCTTGCGACTCGCCGCACGCATGCCCCAGGCCCCAGAGGCAGCCTGGGAAGCGCTGCACTACGCCCTCTACTGGGCGCAGGGGGCGCCAGAAGGCCCCCTCCCCCCGGAACGCACCCCAGCGTGGACACACCACGCCACCCGCTACACGGCCCACATGCGCCGCCACGGGGCAGGCACCGGGCACCGGCTCCTCACCTGGCCCACGGACCCGCCCGATGCCCTGCAGGAGGCCGAGGAAGTGCTTGGCCTCATGACCAAGCAAGTGTTCCAGCTGACGGACCCCGTCCCCACGTCCAAGCCCGACGTCCCAGCCGCCCGCGAACACCCCGTGTTTGCACCGGGCCACGCACCCGTACAGCGGCCCCAGGGCGCACCTCCCCAACAGGGACAACCCGCTGCCCGGCGCCGCCAAGGTGCGCAGAAGCGCAAGGCCCCCACACAGGCCAAACCCGCGCCAAAACCAAGGGCCAAGCCGAAGAGCTGGACCAAAGAGGAAGCCGCTGCCCTGTATCCCGAATACGCCATCAACACCCGGGTGCAGCTGCCCTTCGAGTACCCCACGGCCGCGGGCCCCTCCAAGTGGATATGGGCCGCAGGGGAGGTCAAGCACCGGTACCGCGTCACCGGGGACCACCAGGGGTTCAAGATCCACGTCAAGTGGGACCCGGCCACCCCCAACGATAAGAAGCTGGGGCGCACCATCGAACTCTGGCGAGACCAAGCCGGTCGTGAGATGGTCCCCATGCAGCTGTGCACCCCCGACACGGAGCACCTCACCGGCACCGAGTACACGGGCGAAGTCCACAATGCATGGGCCCTAACCCAGCCCCAGAAGCGGAACCGCAGGGCACCCGCAGCTCAGGGCGTCATCGACCTCCTCGACGCCTGACGGGGCCAGGGCCGGACACGGCCCGCCCCCCCAACTACCGGTCCCCAGAAACCGGCGCCTGCAGAAGCCCACGCCCGCATCAACATCCTCAACGAGCCCGCGGTCACCTACGACCCCACCAAGGCCGCCACACTGCAAGCCATGCCCGGGCCGCACCCCCAAGGCGCAGACCTCCTGGGGTTCCTGGAGCAAGCCCTCCGCAAAGCGGACCAACCCGAACCAGCATTGATCCTGGACCCAGAGGGGAACAAATATCACGCCCACTGGGAACGGGGGGTACCCCTCTACCACAAGACGTCGGTCACGGTACATGCCCACCCCGACCTCGGAGTGGATGGTCGCCTCGGGGCATACGAGTGCGTGGGGCCCGGATGGCAGCTAAACGTGCTACTCACGCACGTCCCGGTCGGGGAGAAGACCAAGGACTTCCTGGACACCCTGAGCCTGGCGTACCGCCGACTCTCCCTCCTGGCACCCACCATCATCATAGGCGACCTAAACGCCGCCCCCACCGACGACGACCGCACCGGCCCACCCACAGCCACCGACACAGCTGTCCGGGACGCCATGCACCAACTGGGCCTCACCGACCTCACGGCAGGACTCACCGGCACACCCTCCCATTACCCCCACCAAGCCGGCACCCACCCATCCCGCATCGACACGTGCTACGGGGACCCAACCACGGTGCGCGTCCACGAAGCAGCCTACGGGGACCTCCCGCCCACAGGCACGGGCCACCGGCCCCTCTACATCGACCTCATCATCCCCAACCTACCCCCACCCGCGGCCACCCTGCCAGACGACACCCTCCCACCCACACTGCAGTTCCCGGCCGAGGACGACCACGGCGCCTGGCACAGGTATAACAGGGCCCTACACGCCATCCTACGCCGCCCGGGTGCACCGACACTCACCACCGCCATGCGCCGGGCGGCACAAGCATGCGGCATGGAGCGTGACACCAACCACACGGGAGCACCACCAGACCTCACCCTCCAGCAACTCGTCCATGACATCTGGACCACGAAAGGGGAACTCGCCACCCTGCTACGCCCCAGCACACCGGAGGCACGAGACCGGGACGCCCACCTCCGTGCGCTCCTCACCACCTGCCGCCACCAACTCCAGGAATGGCACGCCCACCGCATAGCGGCAGCAGCCCAGGAACGCGAAAGATACGGCAGAAACGACACGCCGTACAAGTCCCTACGGTACGTCAGCCGCATCCTGGAGGACACGGGGCGCCGTACCATCCACGCGGTACGCACCCCCGAAGGAGGCCTCACCAATGACCCCGACGCCGTCCTCCAGGCAGTCCTGGACAGCTTCCAGGCACAACACGGGGACGCCGTCCCCGAGCTCGACCCCCACACCAGAAACACCATCCGCGAGCATGTGCCCAGGGTCTTCAACCGGGAACAGCGGCGCGCCATCGAACACGACCCCTTCAGCATCTCAGAACTGCAACGCGCCCTAGACCGCCTGAAGAAGGGGGTCGTGCCCGGCGTCGACGGTTTGCCGGCCGAAGCGTACCAACGTCTCACCCTGCCCATCAAACGCCGCCTGGCAGCCCGCCTGTGGGACATCGTCACGGGCGCCACGCCCATCCCCCCTGAGTGGGCCAACCTGGTCCACCCCCTCTACAAAAAGGGGGACTGGGCGCAGCCGGGGAACTGGCGGCCCATAGTCTGCGCCACCACCGAGGTCAAGCTGGTGTGGACGCTCATCCTAGGCCGCATCGCGCCAGCGGTCTTCGCCCACGTGCCCGCCAGCATGTGGAGGGCCATGGCCGGCAGGTCCCCCCACGAGGCCATCTTCCTCCAGGACACCGCACTGGACATGAACCCCTACGAGATGATCATCGCCTCCCTCGATGTCCAAGGCGCGTTCCCCCACGCCCCACACCGGCTCCTCACGGAGGTATGGGATGCCATGGGCCTCCCATTCCTATCCTTCATGACCGGGTATATCCAGACCCGACTCTACGCCGTCATCACGGCCGCGGGCCTCACCCCCTGGACCGGCACAGACAGCGGGGTCCCCCAGGGAGGCGCCGAAGGCCCCTTCCTCTACCTCCTCGTCACCCTGCCACTGGCATTCGAGCTAGCACGGGTATACCCGGGGTACGCCCCATACCCGCTACGGTCCCCCCTCATCAACTTCGCAGATGACAACCTCCTCACTACGGCCACCCGCCACCGCGACCCTGAGAACGCAGGGCTACCAACGACCACCGAACAAGCGTCCGCCATTCTCCAACTCACCACAACCTACCTGGACGCCCACCAGCTCCTAGTGCACCCCCGCAAATCGGTCGGGCTGGCCGACGCCAAGACCCCCACCCCCCACATCCGGAAAGGCGAACCCTTACACCTGGAAGACACCACAGTCCACCTGGGAGTCACACAGGCCACGCAGCACCACCACATCACACTCCCAAGCAAGCTAAAAGAGCGCCTCGCCCGGCTAACCCAAATTGCCAGGGGGGACCTTCTGTCTACGCAGGGCCTGGCGTACTTCATCGAAGCAGTGCTCAACGCGGCCATCGGGTACCAAGCCCTGCACCTCCCGCGCCCCCAAGACGCACTACGCCACGCTCGACAGCAAGTGACGAAGGCATGGGCGCAACACGGAGGCTGGCCCACGTCTTTCCCCAAGGAGGCCATGATGGCCCACTGGCGCTACTACGGAGACAATACGGGCGCCCTGGTCGACATGGCCTATGCCAAACACGCAGCACACCTCCTACACAGGGTAACACACAACCACCAACCAGAAGTTCGCGAGGCGGCGGCCATACGCATAAAAGAAGCGCAAATGGCCCGCAACACCTGCCCCCGGTGGATACTGGCACAACACGGCGTCTCCACCCCCGTGGGCACTGGCATCTGGGCCCAGCTACAACTCCTCCTACCGCACCACACACACGCCATCCTGACAAACCACCACTGCGATCAACAGGGGCCACTCGTGGCCACACACACCGACATCCACCGACGCCCGGCAGGCGAGGTGGACACCCTGCGCCTCGTAGGGGCCACCATCACCATAGTGTATATCACCCCAACACAGATGCAGATCATGGCCCAATGCGACGCCCACCACGCCCCGTTCCTTTCCGACCCACAATGGCCAGCACGCCACGTCTTCCAAGCGTACCTCTGCGCATGTGCTACGAAGGCAGGGCGCGACATGCCGGGGCCCAAGGACATCGACACGGCGTACACAGCCTTCCAGCGCCAGCACCCCCGGCCCCGCCTGAGCGAGCACGAGACCCCCAACGACGGCGGCACGACGCAGGGGGAGCCCACCCCGTCAGCCGAAGGCTGGACACCACCCACCATCCTGCTACTAGCACCAAACGGCCACAAACATGTTACCCGCACCGTCCAGCGACACCATGCCCCCTGGTCCTCCCCAAACACAATGCACCGGAGACCGATGTACCACCAGTCAGACACAGTGACCAGGGCATACCACGCACGTGCTGGCACTGCGGCCCGGCAGCCCTCGACACTCCGTGGCCCCTGCTGCACCTGATCTCCACCCACTACCACACCCCCACCGCCGCCGCCACCGCCGACCAGCAGGCATGGCTCTCCCCCTGGTTTCACACGGTACCCCCAGACCACCCGGCGCACGTAGCCTGGACCCGAACACCCACGGCGACATGGACGTTCACCAACGAGCGGGCAGACCCGGACAGCGTAGCCATGGAGTACGACCGCTGCGACCCACACCGCGCAGGACCTCAGGAGGCACCCATGCGCCCCCTACAGCACAAATGCCCCACCCTCCGCGGCGACAAAGACGACAAGGAGCGGCGACAGACCATCACGTGCCAGAAGTTCCACCCCAATACGGGATACCTCTTCCACCTGATGTACGCGTATATCACCCAGGGACGCCCAGACAGGGGCCTCCTCCGCCTCACCCCACGAGCCCAGGCCATCATCACCCAGGGAATAGGCGTCTATGCAGCGCCACTACTGCAACCCACGCAAATCACCGCCAGAACCACCCAGGGGAACCCCATCTACGTCTATCACCCCACAGCAATCGCCCGCCTACCCATACCCAGTGACACCGACATCATCTACTTCACTGACGCATCCGGCACCCAGCAACGCACCCCCACGGTCGGTTGCGCCTCCGTGCGCATCACCCGGCACGCGGACGGCCTCCACGTGGAACACCACACCGGGACGACCATCTTTGGGGCGTCCTCCCACGGCGAACTGCGCACCATGGCAGACGCCGTCACCGCCACACCGCCACCCACGACGGTCCGGCCCCGCAACATCTGGGTAGTCGTGGACGCCACGGTCGACATCCACCTCACCAGGCGCCTTGCGGACCTGCCCCTCCACAAAGCACTCGAGTGCGGCCTCACCACACAAGCGTTGGGACTATGGATGGCCTTCAAGGGCATGCACCCCCAGGACGCCCTACACATCGTCAAGCAGGAGTCGCCCCGCTACGCATACGGCAATGGACGCGCAGACACGCAGGCCAAACACCAGAACACCAACCACACCCCAGGGCTCGAACGCGTGCGACTGGACACCCCACACCACAGCCACCTGCAGCACCTGCCCCCGATACCCCTGGCCGCACAGCCCCCCCAATGGATGCCCGAGGACACGCCGTACACGGATCGAGACAAGCAGTACCACTACCCCACACCCATCCAGCAACTAGCCACCACACTGGGCCACCCAGCGAACACCGAACTCCTCCGACGCCTCGAAAACTCCGTCCACACCCCCCTCTACTACTCCGCCCTGCGCCCTGATAGCCTCCCAGCACACCTACAAAAGCCCCGACTCAGACTCGCCCTCGAACAACTTCCCCTCCTCACCCGATACCACCGATGGTATACGCGCCGCTCGATCCACGTCCCCGCAGGACACACCAAATGCATCTGCAGCCACGCGGAAGAAGAAACATGGGACCACTTCAAGGCGTGCCCCCTGTACAGAGGACTGGACACCCTCACAGACTGGAACCCAACCCACACCATCGCACAGCACGCCGGATGGCTGGCGCAGTCCCCGGCGACCCAGCAACTCACCACCGTCCTCAAGCAGACGGAGGTGCTCGAGGCAGTCCGCAGGGGACTCGTCCCCACTGCCGTCTACACCTTACTATGCACCCACGCGGAGGACCCCCAGGCCACGGCGGCGCACATGCAGCGGACGGCCGTTGCCAAGACGGCGGAGCAGCTCACATACCGCACCCACAAATACCTGCAGCATGCGGCAACCCTGCCCCCAACAGACCAAGCCCACCTCCTCAAACTCCTGTTCTACCAACCATGAGAACCTACCCCGTGACATACCAACACCGAACCCCCACCACGTCTACACACCGTCCACCGAGCACAGCACTGGCACAGCACACACGGGCGCCCCAGGCACCGCACAGGCTCCCACCAGCATGCGCGCGCCACCAGCCCCCATCCCCCCACGCCGCCGTCCGTCCACAGGTACCACCAACCACCAGCCACCGCATGTCCCCTCTGCGTTCGCCAGCGGCTACCACAGACAGCCCTGCCCTGCAACCCAGACCACTGGGTCTGCCTGGGAGCCGCGCACCGCCTCACCCACTGCCCCCACTGCGGGGACCTCAACCCCCGCCACCGCGAACGGCCCGCGGCCCCAGCCGCACCCCCCCCTGCCAGCCACCCCAGCTTCTTCGGGTACCTCACCGACACTCTCCGGGACCAACTGGGAGGGTACTACGTGGCGGACACGGCGGACCACGCATGGGCCATAGCCGTGGCCGCGGGCAACACACCCCTGCCCCCCCACAGCCCACCCCTACGCCACAGCGGAGGCGGCTTGAACGTGGCGGCCCGCCACATCCTCCTCGCCCTATACCTCCACCACCGAGACCTACACCTCCCAGACCCACAACTCCCGGCCCCCCAAGCAGCAGCCCTGACGCCGGAAGCGTGGGCCGACACGGCACCAGAGGAGATAGCAGCCTACCTCCGAACCACGTGCCGCCGGTTCGCAAACGCCCTCGGCCGACGGAAGGGAACACCTTACCCCCTCAGCGCACTCCTCTACCCGGCACACCACCCCCACCCCGCACAACAGACGCCCCCGGAGGGCTGGGCGTCTTTTCGGGACGCCCACCTGGCCGCCCCCGACGAGGCCACCGCCACGCGGATGGGTCTCACGGACCAGGAGGCCTACGTCAGAGGCCTCAAGACGAGCCTCCAAGAGGCACACCGCTGGCACGCCCGCTCCCTGTCGCCCCCACGGGGACAGAGGGGTTCACCCGCCCCCGACAACCACCAGGCCAAGAAGACCAAGACAGGTCAGGGGGCCCGCCAACGCGCCCGCCAGCAGGGCGCGACGCCCCGACCAAGGCCCGGGTCCAGCCACACCGCACCGCCCCACGCCCAGACCCCCGGGGCACACCAACAACACCACCACCACCAACGCCCACCACCACCACCGTACCGCAGCACCCAAACCCTGCAGCCCAGTCAGCCACCACCGCCCACACACGTCCACACCATGCCAGGACCACCGTACGCGCAGAGCCAGGGGACATGGCACCACCAACACCACCACCGCGCCCCCGTCCCTCCCAACCCCTACCCCCTAATGCCCCCAAGCTACAGCGACCCCCACCAGCTACATCCCCACCACGCCCCAGCACAACCAGGCCCCGCGAACCACCCACCCCACATAGCGCACATCGACGCACCACACCATCACGTGTTCCACCACCACCAGCCCCTGCCACCACACCCACCAACGCCGGGGTACCACACACAACCGACACACCCTCCACACCACCACCACGCGGTCCAGCACCACCCGCCGCCCCCGCTACACGTGCCCACGACATACGAGCCACGGTACACCCCCATGGACCCGCGAGGAGCCGCGCACGCACACCAGCAACACCAGGACCTAGTAGGAGCGCCCCACCACCACCAACAGCCCCCCCACCCACACCCCATACCAGCGAGCACCATCCACCAGCAGCCGACCATCACATACGGACCACAGCCCCATCCGGGGGCTCATGCGGTCGCCTCCCACCCGCACCCCGTCACCGCAACCAGTCAAGAACCGCAAGGGCCACACGGCGCACACACGCAACACCCACACGACCCACAGGGACGCCCGGACCCCCAGCCGGCACAACACCCACCCCCGCCCCCCCCACCCCACCACCACCAGCAGCCCCCCCACCCACACCCCATACCAGCGAGCACCATCCACCAGCAGCCACCCATCACATACGGACCACAGCCCCACCCGGACGCTCATGCGGCCGCCTCCCCGCCACACCCCGGCACCACAACCATTCAAGAACCGCAAGGGCCACACGGCGCACACACGCAACACCCACACGACCCACAGGGACGCCCAGACCCCCAGCCAGCACAACACCCACCCCCGCCCCCCCCACCACCAACAGCGCCACCCCCACACCACCCCCCCCCGCCCCCCCCCCCCGAGACCAGGCCACGGACACAACACGCGGCAGCCAGCACCAGCCAATCGACGTCGATACCCCCGCCGACACACGCCACCGCGAATCCCCCCTCCCGCGACCGCCACAAGAGACCCCATCACCGGACCCCACGCGCGACAACGATGACTACCCCCCCCAACCCACACCACCCCCCCCCATCACACCCCGCACCACCAGTCGCCGCACCGGCCGAACCCTACGCCCTGCACAACCCCGCAGCGGTACGGCAGCACCTCCGGGGGGTCGGGGAACAGGACGTTGTGCTGTACCTCCGCACCTCCGGCACCAGTACCCCCATCCGGGCGGCCACCCTGGTCCAGGCGGCCACACTGGGGGAAGGCGTCAGAGACTTCCTCTTCCACGCCTTCCTCCACGTCGCCCGACACGAGCGCCCCCCACGCGCCACCCCAGACGGCGAGAGCCCGCCCCCCACGGGGAGCCGGATCTGGGTACCCCCCATCGACTGGGGGCGACACCTGGTCGGACACCCCGTGCCGGAGCGGGACAGCACCCAGGGCCGCACCCGCTACCGCGAGCCCAACATGGCCCACCCCCCACCCGACGCCACCCCCGACAGCACCAAAGAGTGGGAGCGGGAAACATGGGTGGCCCGGATGGCCTCCCTAAGCAACTTCCGGCACCACGTCCCGGGGGACATCCCCACCCCCGACGAGCAGCAGCCAGCCCCCTCCACGTACATGACCCTCATGTACAATCTGCACTACACCCTCTCCACCACCACCTACGACGCACCCACAGACCACTGGGTGGTACACGGCACCGACTCCCTCCTCCCCGCCGACTACACCCCCCCCACACACAACCCAGGCCCCGACACGTACGCCAGGGGGGACGACCCGGACGACCCCCACATCTGGGGCACGTGGGAACCCGAATCCCTGGACACGGTGCTCTCCATCCGCAGCGGCTACCAGGGCCTTGGTAGGGCGATGTATTGCCTCGCCAAGTGGACCCAACGGACCTCGGGGATCCCCACGGACCGATGGGTGTGGGTGGTCACGCTGCGCCCCCAGCAGATGGAAGCCCCCCCAAACCGCGGGGGACCCACCCCCCCACGCCCCACCACCCCACAACTATGCCCGTACATGGTGGCAGCCCGCCTCATGGCGCTGCTATGGCCGGGCCCCCACACCCCCACCCAAAACTACCCCCACCTCACAGAGGAGGACATGCCCGGCATCCAGCGATGCTTCTTCCGCACCCTCGACTACCTCCAGCAAACACACCCCCGCGTCCTGGAGCAGATATGGCCACCCCCCGGGTAACCCACGTGCCCGCACAGCCGAGACAACGCCGCCACGCCAGCACCAGCACGCACGGATCACCAGGGAAAACGCGCGCACACGCCCGATGCCCGAACCTGCACCCTCGTTCTCGCTACTTACAGGACCCAGCATCATACGCCCGCCCCCGAGGCCCGGGACCCTCCGCCGTCTCCCGCGGCCCTCTCCTCCGCCTCCGACACCACAACCTCCACCACACGACCACCTCATCCACCACCACCACCACGTCCTCATCCAGCACTCCACCCCCCGGGCCGCGGGGGACACCTCCCAAACGGGCCTCCAAACCCGCCCCCACCGCGAGCAGCCCCGCCGCCGCCAAAGCCCACGCCCCGGCGAAGCCCACGCCCACGACCCAGCCGAAGCCCAAGGCCGCCGCCAAACGGCGGCCCGCAGCCAAGCCCAAACCCAAGCCCAAACTCGGCGCCACGACGGCAGCTCGAGCCCGGCCCCCCGAGGATGTCCTCTACGACATCCGGCCCCAGCCGTCCCAGGCCCGAAGGCAGCAGCGCCCAGCGCGGCGCCCCCCCACCGTCACCGACGCCACCGCCACCACCTTCATGGCGGAGCGCGCCGCGGCCGAAGCGCGACGCGCCTCGTCCCACCACCTCCCAAAGCCCGCACCCCAGGCCCACGGACCGCTCCAGGGTCCACCAGCAGCGCCCCCGCCCCCCTACCGGCCCCCGATGACAGCCCACATGCAACGCATGCCCCACTACCGCCGCCGCCGCGAATCCCCGCCCAACCCCGAGGCGGAGACCGTACGCGCACACCCGCGAGTCCACATCCGCGTGCACCCCCACTCCCCACGCACCCCCACGGAACAGGACTACGAGGAATCCCTCAGGCCCGCCACCGCCGCCGGTCCCCACGACCCCGTCACACCCACCCACGCCCACTCCTCCGCCCAAGACCGCAGGCCCGCCCAGGAACAGTGGTGGCAGCGCTGGACCCACACGCAGCTCTGGGAGCTGCGGAAGTGGGCCCGGGGAGAGCCCTCCCTCGAGGGCCTGGTCCATCGGCCCCGCAAGCGGTCGGGTGAGAACTGCCGCCTCCGGCCGGCGGGGGGGTGGATGCCGCAGGCCGCATGGGAAGCCATGCTGGCCGATGCGCTCCGACCCCTGGGAGTCCACCCCCGCAACCTCCCCGTGCCCCAGGACCACCCGTACGTCCTCAGGCGCCTGCGGGAGACCCTCCAGGAAGCGCGGCGAGACGGCATCCGCCTGTGGGACATCACCCAAAGCCCAGCCCCGCACGCACACACCCCCTCACCACCCCACAAGCGTCGGCGCACCGACACCGGCGACGCCCACAACACCCCAGGAGCCCTGCGCGCCACACAACACGACGCGCCTGACCCCCCAGCCAGCGGCGCCGCCATCTAACCCCGTTACCCAGCACACCAGCACCACGGGGCGCCACGCCAGGCCCCGCCCAGAAGCCACCAAACGAACCGGACGCCGAAGGAAGCCAACGCACACGACAACGAGCACCACTACGCCCAAAGGCGCCGAACCCGGGCCCGATACCATGGGCTCCTCTCCACCCTCAGCACGACACACACGTCACTGACGTCACTCCTCCGCCGTGCCCCCTCCCACGCCACCGCCCCGCCCCCCCCCCCTCCCGCCGCACGTCCCCACGCCGCCCAGCACCCAGCCCCACACACTGCGCCACAGCATCGCCCTAGTCCGGCTCCTCCACCATCGCGCCACTTGGCACCTCACAGTAGACCGCCGTCCTGTGGTCCCGCTCCCCCCAGCACCGCTCCCGGGGCCGCACCCGACCCACGCCGTGTTCGCCCCCACGTCAATGATCCCATCCTCCCGCTCCTCGCCACCACCCCTCCCGGGCATCGCATACTGCTTGCCGCCAACCCCTCGGTCCTCAGTGAGGTCCCCATCGGGCACGCCGACGCCCTGCACGTGCGCCCGCTGCTGCCCAACCTGCACGCTGCGTACGCCCCCGGCACGCCCGTCGACCCCACCGTGTGGGACTCCCAGTGAGGCCACCGGCCAACGGCCGGCCCGCACGCACCACCCCGCACTCGCCTCGGGCGCACGACTCCGTGAACGCCGCTACCCACACGCCCGGCCCCGCGCAACCGCCTAACCGAGCCAGAACTCAAGCACAAATCAAACCCGAGCCACACCCCGAAACCGCTAACCCTTGACTCCTAACCAAACCCGCCGAGGGAACAACGTAACCACAGCCCACACCCACAGCCCACACAGCCGCCTAACCAGCCAGCTCCAGAAGCAAAGAGACACCTCACCAAACACACCCTGACCCAAGCCTAACCGAGCCGAAGCCCCAACACAAATCAAACCCGACCCACATCCCGGAACCGTCAACCCTTGACTCCAAACGAGGCCCGCTGAGGGAAATGCGTAGACACAGCCCACAGCCACAGCCCACACAGCCGCCTAACCAGCCAGCACCAGAAGCAAAGAGACACCTAACCAAACCCACCCTGACCCATACCCATGTACATCAGGACACGCGAGCCGCACCCCTGGGGCGCGACCGCCGCCACAGCACCGACGAAACACGCCAGAGGACACGGCGCTATAGCACCGCCGCACCAGCTGCCCATGCCTGTGCCTGCAGTGTACGCGCGCCTCTGTTTTCCTCTTTTTTGTTTTTTCTTTTTCTTTTTTCCCAAAAAAAAAAAAAACAGGTAAAAAAAAAAACAAAAACAAAAACAAAAAACAAGTAAAAAAAAAACGAAAATTAGGGGGGGAGGAAGAGGGACACAACCACCCATGGCACACGCGCACCGCACACAGCACGCACACCGGTGAACAGGAGCCCAGGGGCCCAGGACACCGCACATGCAACACAACACACCGAGCGAGCACACCGGTGAACAGGAGCCAGCTGCCCCAGGACACCGCAGACGCACCACAGCAAACCGCGCGGGCACACCGGTGAACAGGAGCCCAACGGCCCAGGACACTGCACACACGTAGGGCGGCCGAGGGACAGGAAAGAACCAATACCCCATGGGTCGGACGCACTGGGGCGACCCAGCCGACCCACCGGGCCAGTGGCAGGAGCGGTACTCCAAAGCCACTGGTCCGAGCCCGGCCAGGCTGCATCGGGGACCAAGGCAAACGTCACCCGGAGCCATGGAAGCAACCGGTGACAGGCGAGCCGGTACACAGTCCAGGAGGGGGTCACCTGCCAAGCAGAGTGGCCCCGCAACTCAAGCCACAAGGGTGAGGCGGTCGTACCGTAGACAAGCGGGAGCAATACCCCTTGTGGTGAGAGATACTCCACACGGCTGGGCAGCCCCCCAGAGCTGCCGCCCAAAGGAGGGGGCATGTGGCCCTACCCATGGACACATGTGGGGACACCCTCCCACCTGGGACACATGGACCGGGTGGCCGCGACAATGCCTTCCCAAGCACATGCGGGAGCGGCTCAAGAGGCACCTGACATAGGGCAGTGGGAGGGACAGGACGTCCCCTTGGTAAGACCTTCTTCCTGCAATGTCAAAGGAGGCATCCCGAGCTCCCGAAGATACCTACCTACCTACCTACCTTGACCGGCAGTATTGCATTTTGAAGGTTTGTGTTGTATCATTTCCGGGGTCTCCAGGATGGTGCATTTTTTGCCCCCAATCCACACACTGTACTTCCTTTCCGGTGGGGCAATGCTTTTGATCTTCATGGTTGGTGGTGCCAAAGCCGAGATCTCCTTCTGCATCCGGTCTGCAATACCTGGGAACATAGTCGTGCCTCGGGTCAATACGGTGTTGGCATACAGATCCTTCCGAATGTCCACATCGCACTTCATAATGGAATTATATGTTGTCTCATGTATACCCGCATTCCACGCATGTACACTCTCCATTCCAATAAAGGCAGGTTGGAAGAGGGTTTTCGGGCATCTGAATCGTTCATTTCCAATTGTGATCACCTGTCCATCTGGAAGCTCACAAGACTTTTCCAAACTACTTGAACTGGCAGCAGTCTGCATTTCTTGTTCAAAGTCAAGGGCAACGTAGCACAACTTCTCCTTGATGTCTCGGACAATTTTGCGCTCCGCAGTTATGGTGAAAGAGTATCCCCGCTCCGTCAGAATCTTCATGAGGTAATCAGTGAGATCACGCCCGGCCAAAGCAAGCCTTATGACGGCGTGTGGAAGAGCATATCCCTCATAGATGGGCACAGTGTGGCTAACACCATCACCAGAGTCCAACTAAGGTTCGGAATTGGTTTCAAAAAAAATAATCAGTTTTTTCCGATCGTTTTGCAAAAAATAACCGATTGTTCCGATTATTGCCCCTTGAAATAATCAGTTTTTTCCGATCGTTTTGCAAAAAAATAACCGATTATTCCGATTATTGCCCCTTCAAATAATCAGTTTTTTCTGATTGTTGCCATCAAAATAATCGATTTTGAAACAATTATGCCCGGTGGCTCAAATTGAGAAGTTTTGAGAGTTGGTTTCCTGTGCGACCACACTGCCCACTGAGGGTAAGCCGTGGGCACTCCCCTCTTAAAACACTGTCCAATGGCACCTGCAAACCACATGGCAATTTGAGTCTATTCACTGTGCCTCAAAAAAGCTCAAAGGCCAAAAGCAAAATAGCACAAAATCTCATCCAAAAACTGCGGCCATCACTGCAAAGACACTTGTGAGTACTTCAAACACACTGACGGTACAAAACTGGAAATATTAAACATCTCCTCTCCACACTTCTAAAGTTTACGTTGTCTTGCCTGCAGAGACCAAAGAAGAGAGAACAATACACGCCTGACAGCAGAACACAAAAGCAAACGAAAACGAGAGCAAGTAACACAAGCCACGCAATCATGGCGAAACAAAACAATCCGAAGTCGCAATTAGATGGCAAACAACACAATCTGCCACGACAGAGACCTAGACCAAGCAGTCCACAAGATGTAAAAAACTAACGAAGGGTGAAAACAAAAACAAGCACGTATGTCAGTGCAATGCTGCACGTCTCAGAGCTCTCCACAGCACAGGTACAAACTCGAACAATCAGGTGACAAAATCAGATCTACGAGAATGACGGCAGAAACGAAAAGGAACGAAGACAAACAAAAGCTACCGAAGACAAAGACAAAAACACGGAGCAGACACACCCACAGAAGGCGTGCTCTGCTTGTCTCCGTCACGATAGTCCCTTCTCACGCGATGGCCTTCTCCGGGCGAAGTCTCCTGCTCGCTGGCCTTCGTCGGCGAAGCATCTCACGCGCTGGCCTTCTGGGACAAAGTCTCCTGCTCGCTGGCACTCTCCGGCAAAGTCTCGTGCTCCCTTGGCTTCTCCGGCGAAGTCTCCTGCTCGCTGGGCTTCTCAGGCAAAGCATCTCACGCGCTGGCGTTCTCGGATGAAGTCTCCTGCTTGATGGCCTCCTGCTCGCTGCCATTCTCTGGCGAAGTCTCCAGCTTGCTGGCCTTCCTCGTTGAAGAATCTCGTGCGCTGGCCCTCTCCTGTAGTGGCGTTGACTTGTCTCCTACATCGTTCCTCTTGTTCCTTTTGGCTTTCTGAAGATAACAAAAAATGCAGCGAAACGATAATTACTTGCATTCTTCGAAATGGTTACACTTTTTAGCAAAGATATACTTGATTTCTCATGTTACTTCTTTCTTCTGTGAACCACAGGACATTCTCGGTTGCGGCTTGCGGCGTTTGAGGGTGCGCTTCGCAGCGGCATTTCTAATTAAATAATCGATGCGATGGCCATTTTTTTTAAAAAATAACCGATTCGATGCAATTTTTCAAAAATTATCGACGATAATCGCCGATTAACCGATTAATCCATTAATCGCCAAAATAGATTCCAAACCTTATCCCGGCCATGGGGATTGATCCGTCTGGGGGTATGGGGATTTATACTAATACTTCAACCAAAAAAACGTTGAAAGATATAGTCCGTCATTACCAACCTTTTACTCATACTTTCTAGCTATCTCTAAAAACAAAGCTGAAACGTCAGTTACCTAACAAGCTTAGCAATCATGTACAAAAGAATCAATATCCCATCACGGAAAAATGCTCTGGGCCGCAGAGCATATGAACCATGTTCCTCAATAGGACATAGCCAACAGGAATCTAATGAGATATGAAGCCAGCGGGAATACTGATTTGTGTAGACATGTCCCAAATGACTTAACTTACCAAAGCAAATAATTTGCACAAAGAAGTGAAAATGTAGAAGTGTGTTCATCATGTAAATTCAGAGAAAGAAGATGTATGGGTTGTGGCAAGTGCTGAAAATGACAAAACCAATGAATTGTATGTGTGCATGTAGGGGGTGGGTTCACGGGTAGGGGTGGGTTGGTCCCCTGGGGTTGGTTGGAAACGAAGTAGGTAAGTGATAAGTGAAAAAAAGTTGAAAGGTCGGATCTTTCATGGAACGCCGTTCAGCTCTAGTGCGAGCCAACAGATATCGTACACGACTGGAGGGTCGCCACTGCCTCATACGCGAAATGTATCATTGTCAGGTCGTCTTAGACAAGTAGAAGTAGTAAATCTCCGAAAAATGCTATCGTAGTTAAAGTGTGTTCTGTACCTTACCGGAAGACCAATTACGGCGAGCCCCTTGCCCAGCAGATGGTTGTGCAAAGCCATCCGTGCGGGGGCCTGTCTTCCTACATGAAGAGTGAATTCCGCTCAACTGAATTGCAGGATTCAGGCTATCCTCGTGGAGCTTAACTCCGTCATCTATCTCTACCGCAAGAGAAGGGGTCTATCCCACTGCACGGAAAGTACTTATCTACCCGCGCGAGGGTAGAAGCCCATTACTGTAGGCTTTCGATACCTTTCGATAATCCTTTTCAATGAGCTTACCGTAGTGCACCGCTGGTCTCGGTGGCTACTGGCGTAGGGCTCTTCACTAACACATCGCGGGATGCATTAGCCAAGTCACAGGCTAAGTGACCAAGCTTAAACCTGTTCACTTGTGTTACACAACAAAGATGTGGCGGGGTGAGACCAATGCCGGCTCCTGTAAGCGGACACTGACTGTCTACACGAAGGAAATGACTTAGAAATTGGCTCGTAGGTGAAAATTTGATGGATGTGGTACTACAGCAATTCCTCAGAGTGTGATATCCAAAGAAATAAATGGAATAATCAAACGTTTCATGGTATGTGTTTGTGTGTGTGTTGTATATGTGGTGTGATGAGGGAGGGAATGTGTAGAGAAATCCAAGTAAGTCTGTCATGCTGATGGCCTGGTCGGGGGATAGAGAATGTGATACTGTAGACACACTCAATTGAGCACTCTCAACCCGGTAATTGAGGCTGTACCAGGCGATCTAGCGAAAGTTAACGAAGCGGAATGTACCCGTAGTGGTTCGGTAGCAAATTTGAGGATAAACTAGCTCTTTGGACCAAATGACCTAGGTCAACGATCGCGAGGGTCGGAAAAGAGATTCAATCCTCACAACTTGCAGTTAATCAACAAAAGTTGAGTGGATACGAATTGATTGTTCGTCGCTGCGATCCAAAACTCGGGGTCTGTTGAGCAAAAGGTGCTCATAGAACTACGTAGGGCAGCTCAATTACGGACCATATTGCATGTCCAGCGGTATGGGCAAGCCCTTGCAATAAGGAAGTAATGCAATAAGTATGAAATGTAAGATTTGCAAAGTGAAATGCAATGAATGAGTGACCTTTCTGAACGAAATGAATGAAATGCAATCCGAATGGAGAGTAGAATACGTCACTAGTCAAACGCTTGCCTTGACGGCCATGCAGTGAAGGATGAGATGCCTGGTAGAGTGAAATGAGGACAAATCACTTCGTAGCTCAAATGCAATGGTGCTCAAATGAAATAACTTGACAAATTCTGGCTTCCGGAAAGGGTCTCAGCACACGCATGTGTGGCAGACCGTGACCAGAAGTCATGCAGTCTATGCAGAGTCTCGGCAACCCACGACGGGGCACGGACCGTGCTCAGAACTACATTGAACTATGTCGGGCGGTACGGTAAAGAGATGAAAATCAGTTATATGGCATTGCACACTAACATTCCGGCCTGCACCTACTGGAATGGTTACCTCTATTACAGTACCAGCGCCTTGCGGCACTTCTCCTCACCACCCTGCCCTACAGGGGGAGGACTGTAATAGGTTTCTCAACTGTGTAGTAGTGGGTTGCAAAAGAATGCCTTTTAGTGGGTAGTACAGCACTCTATGCCCAGCATACTTTGAATGGCTGGACTCAGAGGGAATAGTGAGTCCCACATACTGGTTTTATTTATTTTAAATGTTGAATACCACCAGATGCGTAAATGCATTTTAGGCATAATCTGTCAATGGACAGAAAAGGTATTGTACCACTCGGCTGTGGAGTTAATTATGTCGCCCGCACTATAAGTGTAGGAGGATAACATCCAGATGTAGTCAGCAGCATCGGCACGAGCGCAGAAGTGCAGGGATGTATTGTGTTATGAATAGCATGTTGAAATGCATTGCATTCATGCATATGTTCGAGCCTAGGTTTGTTTTCAGACGATGATCAGGCTTATTTGATTGACCCGCTAGGGACAGCACTGATATCCGTGAAGAGTAGGATCCAAGAGTTCTGTGTCGTGCAGCATCGTCAAAAGGGAGTTTGGGTGGATTTGGAGTCAACGTGATCAGGCTTATTTTTCTGGAGTGATAAAATGAAGCAAGTGTACTTTGAGGAAAAATCACTGAAACTCAACAATGAGACTCCCACCAACAAGAGGCTTATTACAAGGACCGGAGACATTAAGTTGCATACACAACCGCTAGCATTAGGGTAATACCATAAAATCAATGCACCCCCTACACTAGCTAGTTAGCTAGCTAGCTAGCTAGAGTAAGTAAGTAAGTAAGTTTTGCAAGCTTCTTCCGCCACCAGTTACCACCACTAACCTCTCTCATCGGAGGATGGTCACAAGGACCCCGAGAGAGGTCAATGCCAATGGTTTGGTCGATTGCGGTCTTTTAATTTTTCACTTGGGTGTTCCTGCATTGAGTCTTCTTTCCGCCTTCCGCTCACACCAATCAATCGCCTCCCTACTCCCTGGTGGCAACAAGCCCCACGCCTTCTTTGTCCCCATGACAATGGGCCAGCCAAACTGAGCCACTCAGCCTGGGGAGTCGAAGAGAAAGGCTTAGACGGTGAATGTGGCGGATGCAAACGGTCTGTTAATGGTTGTGGCCAAGTTTGTTTTGTGGCCAAAAAAGACAACAAAATGTTTCACTGTTTACTGTGTGTCTAAGTAATTCTAAGCTATCTACCTTTCTACCTAGGCTAAGCCTAGTCAGAATGAATCAAAACTGATGCAAACAATCACAAACTGCAATATCATACAATGATTCAGGGTTAGAAGACCACAGAAATTGCGAATGGTTTGCCAAAAATTGATGTCCAAAACCTGTTTTTCGTTGAAAATGCCCAAATTCTGCAGCACGTTTCTGTACTATGTTGCTGAGATGTCAGAAAAAGAATATCTGCACTGTGTAGGCATGTCCTCAGGTTTTTGAAACATATTTGATGTTGCCCCAACTCATCATAGGCTCAGAGAAATAGAAGTTGGGGGGAGACACATGAATCTCACATGACACACATGCTGAAAATTTATCGAAAAAGGATACAGAAATCAAACTTTTTCACTGTCATCCCATTTTCAAAAAAATCCAACGATTAGATATCTGCAAACTAGACACCATTACCTTTCCGAAACAGCTTTGATGACTGTCCAACTCACCATAAGCTCTGAGAAAGGTCTTTCTCTTGTCGATTCATGAACATAAAAATTGAAAACATGCTTTCATGCACTAAGTTAACCACCATGGGAAAAATCCATTCTTGACAACAGAAATTCAAAGTAAATATGTTTTCGAAACTCCATGCTCCAGTGTTCACAAAACACCTTAGTTCAGGTTCGAACTCACCATGGTCTCAGAGAAATGATTAAACCTCCAAAACCATTTTGCATGATTTTTGACCAAGCGGTTTGTGTAGTAATTTGTTGCATTTTTACCATAGCCATTCTTATTTTCTGAAAATAAACATGACTCAGGATTCGAAAGCATGTACCTCAGTGTTGTTTAGAAAAATAATGTCGAACCTCAAACCTTTTTTCTCAGGGAGATATAAAGAAAACACAAAAGGCACTTTTGAGGGGTTTTTGGGGTGTGGTTTATGGGTGACTTTGTTGAAGATGTGAAAAATAGCAGAAAAATTGATTCCAAGAAAGTGAAGTAAGAGAAAGAAGCGTACCACTGTCTACTTTTGAAAAATACTTGGTTCAGATTTTTTCAGCGCAGTGGCGCGAAGATATGCGTAAAACACCAAATGTCATTTTGGGGTGCTTTAGAGGGTTGGGCAAAAAGTGATTCATGGGTCATACTGAAAAAATCACAGAAAATAGCCCTTGAGGAGTTGAAACAAAGTGAGAGTCGCATTTGAAAGCTAGCGCTCTCTACTTTACAACAGCGCTTTAGTTGGCGCGGTTCGTCGCACTGCCGCGTAATTATGCGTAAAATAAAGTAGGCCATTTTCGACATTTTTGGCCTTTTGATAGATGAAAGCGATGGAAGAAATCATGAAGAAATCAAAGCTTTTCGGCTCCAAGGAGGGTGCACAGTGACTGGGGTGGGGATTTATAGTCACGGACCGTCGCTGTTGCCCCTTCCCTTGACATAGGGTCAATCACAGGGACCGTAAGCAAGGAGAAGTAAAGCCTTGAGAAGCAAAACAACAAGCATGCAAAATGTAGCAAACAAAAGCCACACAATCAATGGCTCTAGGCCTCAAAGAGCCTCAAGAGAGCCTGCAGAAGCTGGCTGGCAGCGCTCTCGCAACACGTCGTCATCGTAGAAGTCGTCGTCGTCGTCGCTGAAGCTCTGGCAAAGCGCTTTGTGTAGTACAAGTTCACCACTTTTTTGAAACTTCTTGTTAAGTTAAAAGCGCTTTGTGTAGTACAAGTTCACCATTTTTTGAAACTTCTTGTTAAGTTAAAATCCTTCAAAATCTTCACCAAACTCAATGAAATAAACCCACTGGACGCCTTTTTGAACTCTTCTGAAGCCTGTGGCGTCGTGTACTAGTCCAAGTCCTCCTTGATGTCTTGTCCTAGAATTACTCCAATGCTTACCCAAAGCCAAACAGATCAATGGACGATCACCAAAGCCATTTCGAACATAACAGGAACCTATGCAGTGACAGAAAATCGGTGTATTTTGCAATGAAACTTCCACAATCGAAACTGCACTGCACAGCGCTAAATCTCATGATCATCGCTAAATAACACGAAATGCTCAGGTGACTTCCGTCGCTGCATGCTGGCGGCTACACTCCCCTCCCAAGCCCAAAAAATCCCTTTTTGGGGATGAAAAACTGGATACCAGCCCCAGCAGGCCTATGGCTCTATGATTTGGCAGCTGCCTGAGGGAGTTGTCACAGCCGTCTGCTGAGCCTATCTGTACCCAGAGGGGGGGGCACCGAGCTCCAAGAACTACAAACCTGTCATCTCATTGCCCTGGCATTGAATCACAGCACTGTCCTGTAACTCTGACTGCCTGCCTGTGCACAGAAGGGGGGGGGGGGCGACGTCAGTACAGTATACCACCGGTTCTACTGGTTTTTTGTTTTGTTGTTGTTGACATTGGGGATCCATTGTTTCTCAGAAGATTACTGTACAACATTCAGTGGGCTCCAGGCAAGGGCTCGAACATACAAATGCAAACCTCTGTGCATCACAACGCAATGTTTTCAAACAAACAGACATGAATGCTAATATACAAAGCCCATTCACTGAGGTCATATATGAGTTAGATTACCTCTGAGATTCGTTCTCTGGATCCTTCATTTGTCTTTATTGATGCTGATTGGACTCCTGAGAAGCAGTCCAGAGTGATGTTTCATTCGTGGAACCCGAAAAATGGTGGCATACCATAAAACTGACATCGATCATGCATTGAATCGAATTCATTGCACCTGAAAGAGAGGAGTACAAATAAACAGGGTGAGGGGGATGCATCATACATTCAAGTCATACTAACTACATCATCAACTGTGAGATGGAGCCCCTTCTTTTGATTGAAGGCATGCCAGGCCTTGTTGAGTTCATTCATGAAGCTCCTGGCAGGCTCCCATGTGGGACGTGTATGACCTCGCCACTTCACTTTCCACCTACGAACACCATTGGGGTACACCCTGGTAGCCAAAAATTTCTCTGGCACCCAGTGCTGTACCACAGGGGGGGCGACGTCCTCCTTGGAAAAGTAATTGAAAGGATGTGCAGAATCTGGTGCACCATACGGATGCATGTAATGCTTCAATCTACTGGTAGACAATGTCTGATCCCCTTGAGGGGTATTCACCACCACTCTCGAAGCAGAAATGACCCTCTCCACCTCACAGGGACCCTGCCACAGCCTATCTAACTTAGATTGGCCTGGGAGGTTCTACCCACACCTTGTCCCCTGGAAGCAAGTTCAGGGTCGGGAATTTCTGAAGAAACTTATTGCGCTGTGCGGCATGAATCTTTTTCAAATTTTTCTGCACCTCCCTTCGTTCCTTCTCCAAACGGGAGAAAAATGTCAGGGCGTCTTCCGCACAGTCATCCTGGACCGGTGGACAGTCCCCAAAACCAATGGGGTCACGCCCAAACACCAGTCTGTGAGGGCTGTAGGGACTGTGAATGCCAGGCGGGTCATTCACTGCCCACACTGCCAGCGGTAGCGCATTCACCCACAGCGCCTGTCGCTGCTCCAAATACAGGCGGAGCGAATTTACTGCCGCCTTGACTGCATTTTCGGCCCTCCCATTACTCGAAGGCCTAAATATAACACCCCTGTGGGTCTCAATCCCCATCTTCTCACACAAACTGTGAAAGAAATCACTGGTAATGACATTGTCATTGTCACTCATGATTTCTTTCGGCACGCCAGTGAAGAACAAGCAGCGTTGCAAAAACAAATCTGCCGCTGCCTTGGCATCCAGGCCCTGGGCCCTGCAGGGCACCGCAGTCAAATAACCCGTCAGCCTGTCTACAATTACCATACACTGGTCATACACCTGTCCGGCCCAAGTAACCTCCGGCAGTGATACAAAATCAATGGCAAGCGATGCAAAGGGATACTGGGGGACAGGGAAAAAACGACATTCATCAAAGCGTGCTGGGCCTGTTTTACACGTTTGACAAACAGGACATCGTTTAACCAACTCAGTGACCTTTTTCTTCAAAACACTCGGCCGGAAGGTGAAATAAAATTTTCTGCGGACCAACTCCATCAGTTTGTCCCTACCTGGATGGACATACTGATGCATGGCAGTCAGAACATTATCCGTTAATGAAAACGGAACCACGATTTTGCCATGGTGTCGCAGCTTCCCCTGAAAAAGCGAAAAACCTTCAACGGCCTGACCCTGTGACAATTTGTCAAAAATGGTGGAAAAATTGCGGTCACTCTGGTATTGGTTGTCCCACTTGCCAAACAAACATTTAGTGTGTGGCTCCTGAGTCAGCGCTGCAAGCTGAAACGGCTCCAGCCCACTCTCAGCACAACATAAATTATGGATGATGCGCTCAACGCGCTTCTCGTGATTCACAGAATCCCCACTGGAGCTCTGCAGGGGTGATCGACTGTCACTGAGCAACGACCGCAAGCGGGTATCCATCTGATGTCTCATTGTAGCTTCCCTGAGCTCTGTCGAGACGTCCTGATCCTGAACCTGAGGCACCACCTTTTCACTGCGTACCTGGCGCAATAACCTCGCACTGTCCTCCAAAAGACGTTCCCTTCGATTTGTGATAACCCACTTCTGACGTCCGTCATTCTGTGAGAGGAGGTGCAGTGATTTGGAGCCCCGCTCCAACTCTTGCATACAATCAGCGAAAAGTGGATGCTCACGCAAGGCCTGATTTTCCTGCTCCCTGACCTCCACCTCAGTCCTTTCCCATGCAGTCGCATCATTTTCTGACCCATGTAGGCTACTATCAGGGGCCGCAGTGTTGGCAGGGTACGCCCAACGGGAGTGCACGTCAGGAACAATGTGCCCCGCACCCGGAGTGTACCTCACCTCCACTAGGGGATATCTCGATAGAAATTCATGCCAACGACCGCGACGGCCAAGTGGACCACTGGCCGTCAACAAATCGTCGTGGTACCACTTCTCCAGCGTACGGTGGTCAGTCAGAATTTCTACCTCAGTTCCGATCCCTATCCATGACTGATACTTATGCAAGGTGGAGATGATGCCATACATCTCCTTTTCTCGCGTACTGCAACCCCTTTGTCCCCGCGCGGTACCATCACCTTGATCCCCTGCCAACTTTCTGGAATAGAATGCTACAAGCCTGAGCTGATTTTTGAAGTCGTACTGCTCCAAAACTGCTCCTACCGCATAGTCACTCACATCAACCCTTATAATAAATTTTTGTTGACGTCCGCAATATCTAGGATCACATCCTCACTCATGCCACGTTTGATTTGGGAGAAAGCACGCTTCATCTCCCTTGTCCAAACAATCTTATGTCGCTGTGAGGAGCGTCCCTTATCCTTTGCGGTCGGTTCTGGTAATTTCCGCAGGGCCTCAGACAAAATCCGGGCATATTTTGCGTAATTACGCATATAAATTGCGTACCATTGGGTTAAACCCAAAAAACGTTTCAAGTGTTTGGGAGTCCGTATGTCCTCCCATCGCCATTTCTCAATGGCTGCCCGTTTTTCAGGGCTGGACATTCTCTGTCCATTACACAAAATATGCCCGCAGAATTTGACCTTTCGGACAAAAAGGTGCATCTTGGTCTTCTTCACTGTCAGTTTGTATTTTCTAAACAGTGTGAAGACCTCCCACAACTGTATATCATGTTGTTTATATACTGTATCATCCACTTGTCCTGTATTAATATTTGGGGGTGTGCCCTTTAAAACATCATCGATGTAGGGCTTCAGTTTAATAGAATCCAAACAATAGGAAACCATTCTCTGATATTGGGAGGGGGAAGCTTTTAAGCCCATTGGCAAAACCTGCCATTCAAACACCCCCGAGGGCGTCGTAAAACTTGTCAGATGCCTACTGTCTGGCGACAGTGGCATCTGGTGGAACCCATCTTCTACATCGAAAATGCTCCACAGTGCGATCCTCTATTATTGGGATCGGATATGTAATATTTTCTATGTTATCATTCAAGTGCCTGTAATCTATCACGAGCCTCCATTTCCCCCCCGGCTTAGGAACCACAAAGGCTCTGGCAATCCACAGAGGATTACCTTCCGCTTCTTTGATCATCCCCCGATCAGAAAACTTATCAAGCAGTGCCTTAAAGGCAGCTGCTCGTACCCCCAGGCACCGGAATGGCTGCACTGACTTGGGCTCAGCACCCTGTTTCAGTGTTGTAGTGGCCTCCGTATAAGGACCACGTATCTTATTTTCGATATCCTCAGGAGTAAGGGACTTGAATTTCAGGACGTCCTCAAACTCCTTTTCCAAAGCCTCCCTGTAACCTGAACAATTGGGACCAGTCATGGCCGCCTCAATCACAGAGCGAATAGACCGTCCATGGATGCCGGTTCGCAACTGCCCTGGTGGCGTATCCTGCAGGATCACTGACCTGACCTTTTGGCATTTTTTTGCACGCCCTGGCGAACCTGTCTCAGGGCCTTCATCAGAACTGGACACAGCATCCGTATTAAACTGGGACAGGTGATCACGCTCTGTCCTGGTAAGCAATCTGCGCCGCATCCTGCGGGGCTGGTGTCTCAAATCAGAACATGAGGCCGCAGCCTCCTGACACTGTTGTAGACCAGCGATTACTTCGGGCTCTGCTGTACTCACATGACACTGTATGGACTGTTGCACACATTGGTTTTCAGATTCAGACGGCGCTTCGGATGTGATCGGTTGCTCTCCACTGCAGTCGATGTCACTGCAAAAGGGGGAGCACACACCAGCATTTTTGCCGTGTCCCTTACCTGACTGACGGGACAAGCGTCATTTCATTTGCCTACATTGCTGATGTTCCCCAGGCGCTACTCCCCTCCCAGACTCGTCAAGGGAGTGCGCCTGTGCAGACTGTGTATTTACAGATTGGACACCTGGTTCATCAGCGTCCTGCAGTTGCTCAGGTGGGGGCGTGGTAGGGGTCATGTGGCAGGGGGGGGGGTCCACGCTCTCTGGATCACCTGAGAACTCATCCTCCTGGACTCCCCCCCATCTGTCCATCCCTGCATCCATGTCCAGGGCAGCCAACGCATCAAACAAGACAGCACGGGTCGCCCATCGTGGCTTAGCCCCCTGATATATAGGCATCTCTGGGGGGCAATCCCACCAGTCAATCGCCACCTCGCCAACACTCCAAAAGTGTTGCATGTTTTTCCACACGGGGAGCACAAGAATACCCTTGGCTCCATCTAGCAGTATCTTTTCTACCGTGTCCTTTAACTCTTCAGGCCGCGGGTGCAAAAATAAACATTTGCCAGTCCATGGCTGACTCATGGCACGATCTCCATTCTGTGCAAACACGTCAAAAAAATCTGTCACCACCTGTGGGTCCTCACCATTCGTCTTGTGTGTTCACTGTATAAACTGACGCCGTGCTGAGGGTAGGAGCCGCAAGCAATTTTCAACTTTCTTCCTATGCGCTGAGCGCCTGATTTGCAGTCGTTCGCTTGCCGTGGTAGGGGCTGCAGGAACCCGTGAAAGCTTCGACACCTGAGCAGTTGGACACCCGGCCGGCGTGTCCTCGGGCGCGACGGTCTCCGAGTTCTGGTCACCCCACCCCCTTGTGAGTCCCTAACCTCCTGCAAAGCAATCGGGTTGTACCTGAAATCCTGACTTCTGTTGGACTCCTCGGACGGTTCTCTCGTCTGAACTGGCGGGAGGCACCCTGCAGTTACAAGCAGGCAATTGCACCTCCCCAATCTCCAGCTCTTCTGAGTCCGTCAATATTTCGTGTGAGCGCACTTGATCATGTGTCATGCCATGACATACACGTATCATGCATATAGGACGCGAGGCCTGCTCATTTTCCCCTTTGTGACAGCACGTGCACGCACTGTGCGCCGCCACTTGGTTCGCCGAGCATCCCACGCCCCTTTGCAACTGCTCAATGCCGGTGCTCCCAAACCCTGCAGCCCCTCGGCCTGACGGAGGTAATTCAGCAACCTCCTGTATTTCAGGTTGGGCTACAGGTTTAAAAAGAAGTTGCGCAATGCGGTCTCCCACTGAGACCATATATTTCTCGGTACCGTTATTCACCAAAAGAACACCAATGTTCCCTCGGAAATCAGAATCAATGACGCCAGCCGCGACGTCAATACACTTACTCTTAGCAAGGCCCGACCTGGGCTGCAGCTGAGCATAGAACCCGGCTGGTATTGACAATGCGATATCCAGCTGCACCACACGCCGACAGCCAGGCCGAATTTCTGAAGGATGTGCTGCATACACATCGAAACCCGCTGCCCCTGCTGATCCACGCGTGGGTATCTGCCCATGCTTCGTGAGCATCTGAACCTGCACCTCACCTATGATTTTAGCAGCTGTTTTTCCCCAAAATTCAAAGTCATGCATTTCCAGATCGGTGATATCAAACTGCACACAGTAGTACTGTTGTTTTTGCGTTTTGTCAAGATTTTAACAAAATTAATCTGTCGCTGGAGCTGGAGCCGCAGATCAACTGTCAACAACTGCCGCGTACGCGAGTTTCAGATTCCCGACCGCCGTGCGCAATAGAAAATCGCCAAAAAGTCCACTTTTTTTCGCAGTTGGAAGCAAGGTAAAGGCATGAGCGTGTCCCAGAGATCAATACCTTGCTGCTGACCTAAAAAAATCCAGATTGGCAGGCACAGATTTTGAGAAATTCGCACTTTTCTAGCCAAAAACTACTCTTTTTCATGGTTTTAGGGTCTATGGAGGCCATGTAGAGGGCCTTACAGGGCTGGAAGAGGTGGTATAGAGGTGATATATGAACAAATTGTCATCACCATTGGTAGAAGCCTACATGACAAGCCATGTTTTGCCTTTATTCTAGGCTATTCATCCCTTTCTCATGCACCATGGGGCCCAATATCCATATGGTTCATAGGTAGGGTTTTGATCACCTATCACCGTCCACACACATGTTTGGGGCTTGGGTTGGTATTGTATGCATTTGAATGATAAGAACTACATAAAATATGATAGTACGGGCATAAGAATGGGATGAACAATGAACATTTGAGGTGTTTTTGGCCCTATTTTGCACCACATCGTACAATTGAAGCGCCACGCATACAAGGCCGTGTAGACTGCCGCCATGAGCACTCACACATGGGCTACAACTTGGGGGTGAGGGAATACTATTCCCAATGGAACACATAGCTCAGAACACATGACCTATGGATAGTACAACCCGAGATGGACCCAGCCACACAGCCATTTCGCAAGCGCTACAAGCCACGAGCCAAGGAGACACAAGCAAGGTCTCCTGAACGACGCACGAAACACACCGCACCGGACGCACACTAGACAGCTACTAAGCCTCTTCAACAAGGCATCCAAAGGACCCGCACGTATGACTCGCTAAACACGCCATGCTACCTTGGTGGGTGTTGGGCCACACCACCCCGATGCCTCCAAGCAGTGCGGCACGTGTTTGAGTCAATGTAAGAGAAGGCATTGTACCATGGCCTATGTGCACGCATACTAATATAGCTTGAACTTCGTTCCGCAGTTGGTGACCATGGAAGGACTAACTAGAGAGCAAGTCGAGATATGTGCCCGTGGGGTAAGGCAAATTAGCCTTGCATGCAACCCCCAAAGTCATGAAGTTAGCGGTTGGGGCTTCGTCACGGTGACTTCATGAACGGGCTCCCCAACTCTCACACCCGGTCCGTGTCGTTCATTTGAGTAAACCTCTACTAACGTCTTTGTTCCCGAGCCGCAAAAGGAACATCGTAAAATTGAACCACATCGTACAATTGAAGCGCCACGCATACAAGGCCGTGTAGACTGCCGCCATGAGCACTCACACATGGGCTACAACTTGGGGGTGAGGGAATACTATTCCCAATGGAACACATAGCTCAGAACACATGACCTATGGATAGTACAACCCGAGATGGACCCAGCCACACAGCCATTTCGCAAGCGCTACAAGCCACGAGCCAAGGAGACACAAGCAAGGTCTCCTGAACGACGCACGAAACACACCGCACCGGACGCACACTAGACAGCTACTAAGCCTCTTCAACAAGGCATCCAAAGGACCCGCACGTATGACTCGCTAAACACGCCATGCTACCTTGGTGGGTGTTGGGCCACACCACCCCGATGCCTCCAAGCAGTGCGGCACGTGTTTGAGTCAATGTAAGAGAAGGCATTGTACCATGGCCTATGTGCACGCATACTAATATAGCTTGAACTTCGTTCCGCAGTTGGTGACCATGGAAGGACTAACTAGAGAGCAAGTCGAGATATGTGCCCGTGGGGTAAGGCAAATTAGCCTTGCATGCAACCCCCAAAGTCATGAAGTTAGCGGTTGGGGCTTCGTCACGGTGACTTCATGAACGGGCTCCCCAACTCTCACACCCGGTCCGTGTCGTTCATTTGAGTAAACCTCTACTAACGTCTTTGTTCCCGAGCCGCAAAAGGAACATCGTAAAATTGAACCACATCGTACAATTGAAGCGCCACGCATACAAGGCCGTGTAGACTGCCGCCATGAGCACTCACACATGGGCTACAACTTGGGGGTGAGGGAATACTATTCCCAATGGAACACATAGCTCAGAACACATGACCTATGGATAGTACAACCCGAGATGGACCCAGCCACACAGCCATTTCGCAAGCGCTACAAGCCACGAGCCAAGGAGACACAAGCAAGGTCTCCTGAACGACGCACGAAACACACCGCACCGGACGCACACTAGACAGCTACTAAGCCTCTTCAACAAGGCATCCAAAGGACCCGCACGTATGACTCGCTAAACACGCCATGCTACCTTGGTGGGTGTTGGGCCACACCACCCCGATGCCTCCAAGCAGTGCGGCACGTGTTTGAGTCAATGTAAGAGAAGGCATTGTACCATGGCCTATGTGCACGCATACTAATATAGCTTGAACTTCGTTCCGCAGTTGGTGACCATGGAAGGACTAACTAGAGAGCAAGTCGAGATATGTGCCCGTGGGGTAAGGCAAATTAGCCTTGCATGCAACCCCCAAAGTCATGAAGTTAGCGGTTGGGGCTTCGTCACGGTGACTTCATGAACGGGCTCCCCAACTCTCACACCCGGTCCGTGTCGTTCATTTGAGTAAACCTCTGCACCGTTTGTGGTCCATTTCCATATGGTTCATAGGTAGGCTTTTGCGTGCCTATCACCGTACACACACATGTTTGGGGCTTAGGTTGTTATTGTAAGCATTCGTATGATAGGTGCTACATATAATATGATAGTATGTGCATAAGAATGGGATGAACGATGAACATTTGAGGTGTTTTTGGCCCTATTTTGCACCGTTTGTGGTCCAATATCCATATGGTTCATAGGTAGGGTTTTGATCACCTATCACCGTCCACACACATGTTTGGGGCTTGGGTTGGTATTGTATGCATTTGAATGATAATAACTACATAAAATATGATAGTATGTGCATAAGAATGGGATGAACGATGAACATTTGAGGTGTTTTTGGCCCTATTTTGCACCGTTTTGTAGTCCATTTCCATATGGTTCATAGGTGGGTTTTTGCGTGCCTATCACCGTACACACACATGTTTGGGGCTTAGGTTGTTATTGTAAGCATTTGTATGATAGGTGCTACATATAATATGATAGTATGTGCATAAGAATGGGATGAACGATGAAGATTTGAGGTGTTTTTGGCCCTATTTTGCACCGTTTGTGGTCCAATATCCATATGGTTCATAGGTAGGGTTTTGATCACCTATCACCGTCCACACACATGTTTGGGGCTTGGGTTGGTATTGTATGCATTTGAATGATAAGAACTACATAAACTATGATACTACGGGCATAAGAATGGGATGAACGATGTAGATTTGAGGTGTTTTTGGCCCGTTTTTGCACCTTTTGCGCTCCATATCCATATGGTTCATAGGTAGGGTTTTGATCACCTATCACCGTCCACACACATGTTTGGGGCATAGGATGGTATTGTAAGCATTTGAATGCTGGGTAAGAAATAAAATATGATACTACGGGCACAAGCATGGGATGAACAATGTAGTTTTGAGGTGTTTTTGGCCCGTTTTTGCACCATTTGTGCTCCATATCCATATGGTTCATAGGTAGGGTTTTGATCACCTATCACCGTCCACACACATGTTTGGGGCATAAGATGGTATTATAAGTATTTGAATGCTAGGTAATAAATGAAATACGATACTATGTGCACAGGAGTGGGTTGAACAATGTAGATTTGAGGTGTTTTCGGCCCATTTTTGCACCTTTTGTGGTCCATATCCACGGTGGACAAGTATTGCAAATTTCTTGTCATACCTGACGTTGTTCCCCACCACATATAATCATATACAAAGATTGTCTCACTGCCTTCATGCCATTGTTGCGTGCTTTGTGTGCCAAGAGGAGGTATTTCCTGTGTATTACGCCTTCCGAGGTAGGGTGAGCGAAGGGTGAAAAGACGGTGATCGAACATGACATTGCTCCACACCACATATTCTAATATACAAAGATTGTCTCACTGCCTTCATGCCCTTGTTGCGTGCTTTTTGTGCCAAGAGGAGGCTTGTCCTGTGTATTACGCCTTCCTAGGTAGGGTGAGCAAAGGGTGAAAAGACAGTGAACTAAGGGTGAACGAATGGTCAAAAGACAGTGAGGGAATAGTGAATTGCGAGCATGCATGGCAACCAAATGTGATTTCCCTTTGGTACAACCCACAGGGCTAAGCAATGGCTCCTATGCTGACGTAGATGAGGCAGTTTGAGAACATTGCCTGGCTTTGTGTTTGCGCTGCCATTGCTTCATTGCCCACATCGCACTCATATCATGTTTGTGACCTAACGAGGTATGGGGGAAATTTCATCCGGTTTCAAATTGGATGGTTGCCCATGTCATGTGTCTCGTTATGGGCAGATGAAATATCACACACACAACACACACCACACGCACTCAGTGGAATGTACCAATGTGCATTGCAACGCGTGTTGCATGGCAACCCAAAGAGCCGGCTTAGGCAATGTCCTAGAAACACTTGGTGGCAACAATCTCCCAAACAACTGTATTTGCACTTTTGAACCCACAATGGTTGATTTCATTGCTGTCGCTGTGCTTTCGTGTGATTTGGCATTGATGAAATTTTTCCCTAGAGCTCGGTTAGGCTTGCCAAGCAACAAATTGTGACCCTACATGCCTTTTACTCAAGATAATCTTCCGGAGGGTGCAAAAAGTGCCCCTGAATAGCCATATTTGCACTTTTGAAGCCACAAATGTGGATTAGAGTGATTTCGTTGTGATTTCGTCGTGATTACCAACCTGAGTGATTTGTGGAACCCAACAAGATAACTCCATGCATGCACACACATTTGCATTTGCATATTGATGGTATGTTGGGTGAATTGTATGGGAATGCTTAAATGCGATCCAGTGGTGGAGGACAGAAGCAACCGTTAGGGAGCTTGTGGGTCCATGCTTGAAATATCATAGTTGAAATATCGCAGAGGAAATATCACAGTTGTGTCGGTCATTTGTTGCCCGCCTGTCCCATCTCTCCATTCAAGTGGTGGTTTGGCTTGCCGTTGTGGTGGTTGATAATTCTGCTGCGGTTGCAATCCATGATGCATGATGCATGATGCTCCACTTCTCTTCTCAAAGCAATGTTGTCTATCCCGCAAATTGGCGGTACTCTTCCAGTGATGGCAAGGGAGCAACTGTGCATGTGGCTGCTGTGTTGGAGTTCCTGAGCAATGAGATGTTGGAGCTTGCGGCCAACGCATCAAGAGAAAACAAGAAGTAGCAACGTATCACGCCTCGGCTCTTGATGGTATGCACTGTGTGCCCCGTGCACATCCCATGTTGCACGCACGCACCAACTGTGCACACTGCGCGCACGCATTGTGCACACTGCATGCACGCACGCATGCACAATATCAGTGTGTCACAATATTAGTGCCTTCTGTCTGCTAAGAGTTTCAGCGAAAATCTCAGTGTGTCACAATATTAGTGCCTTCTGTCTGCTAAGAGTTTCAGCGAAAATCTCTGGGTCTGGGTGACAGAACACCTTCGCTGTTTGTCCGTTCCCGACTCAGATTATGTCTTTTTGACACTGTGGAGCTTTTGCTCGTGCCTTTGGCATTGCGTTTTGCACTGTGCACACTGCACGCACACATTGTGCACGCTGCACGCACGCGGCAGAGGTGGGGCATGCATGCGTTGTGCGTGCCCTGTGCATGCTTTGTGCATGTTGGGGGGGCTTCGGGGCACAGGGCGGGTGTGTATCCAAGCATTCCGAAATGATGCCATGAACGACGCCAGCCAAGTGGCCCTGCACGACCTTGAAATGGAGAGAGATGGGAAAGGGTTTTAGGGATGGGTTAAGGAAGCCAAAACTTTCCTCGAGTACACGAAGTATGCACGCACGCACGGCGCACACCGCACGCACGCATTGTGCACACCGCGCGCATCTTATTCTCTTGGCCATCGCCTCTTAACCCATTTTTTTTTGTGGGGTGGACTCGATGCAAGGCATGCTGGAACGGCGCGTTCCGGACTGCAGATGCAGCAAATTCTGCTCTCGCTTTGCGATAAATAGGGTGCCACGTGGGGGCGAAGACACTCGTTCAAGTCATCCTCCAAAAACTGACCCACTGTGAGCACTCCTGCCCGAATGAGCGCTGGCGCAAAAGGAAAGTTGAAGTCTGTTCATTGCGAAAGGCGGCATTGTGACAGACACGCTGATGAGCTTTGCATCCCCTTCTGTGCATCACACAGGGCCAGTCGCCGATACATGTTGCCGTCGGTTCATATGCCGCCGTTGAGGCGTTGAGGCCGGATGACGCCTTGGTATTGAGGATGCAAGAGGCCTTGGCGGCGTTCCTCCCCCTCCTGTTCAAGGTGCCGCGTGTCCAAGATACAACATGTGCATGTACCGCATTATTTTGGGACCTGGCTACAAGGGTACTGTTTCATGGGAATCAGTAACATCAAGAATGTGCTGAAGCTGCATTTGACGCTCTCTGGATTGCAATCCTTGGATTCATGACACTGGTGCTGCTGGCAGACACAGAGAGGGAGCCCCTGCTGGAGCACGTTGAGTGGGGCACCCTCTTGTTCTTTGCAGCACTCTTTGTGCTCATGCACGGTCTCGAAAAGCTTGGGCTCATTGAGTGGATTGGAAATGTTGTGGTTACGATCATTGAAGCGGTACATTGTTGCATTGTGCATTGGTTATCAAGGCAGTAGGAATACGTAATGCCACCGCATGCAGGGATTCCATTTCATGCGAAAAAGTTGCATGGCCGCAACACATGACAGAATACAGTGATCAGTCTGTGGGTCTCACTGTTTTTTGAATTTTGTTTTGTGCAAGCAGGAATCCAGTTTCTGCCACCCTCGGTACCTACCCCCTGTGATGCGCGGTCGCTGGCATGGCGGTAAGTGAGTCCCTCACCGCCTCTCACAACACATTCCAACTTTTCATCCCTAGGAAAAGCGATGGCGGCAGTGGTTGCTATCATGGCAACCATTATGACAGCTTTTTTGATATTTGGGCAAATGGTTACGGCAGCGTCGATTGCAGGGTGGCGTTAACGCAACCAAATGGGGGATGGGGGCTTGATGAAAATGTTTGTAGTGTGCACGCACGCATTGTGCACGCTGCACGCCCGCATTGTGCAAACTGCACGCACGCACTGTGCACACTGCACGCACGCATTGTGCACACTGCACGCCCGCATTGTGCACACTGCACGCACGCATTGTGCACACTGCACGCACGCATTGTGCACGCTGCACGCACGCATTGTGCACGCTGCACGCCCGCATTGTGCACGCTGCACGCACGCATTGTGGACACTGCACGCACGCACTGTGCACGCTGCACGCACGCACTGTGCACGCTGCATTTGACGCTCTCTGGATTGCAATCCTTGGATTCATGACACTGGTGCTGCTGGCAGACACAGAGAGGGAGCCCCTGCTGGAGCACGTTGAGTGGGGCACCCTCTTGTTCTTTGCAGCACTCTTTGTGCTCATGCACATCTCATGCACGTCTCGAAAAGCTTGGGCTCATTGAGTGGATTGGAAATGTTGTGGTTACGATCATTGAAGCGGTACATTGTTGCATTGTGCATTGGTTATCAAGGCAGTAGGAATACGTAGTGCCACCGCATGCAGGGATTCCATTTCATGCGAAAAAGTTGCATGGCCGCAACACATGACAGAATACAGTGATCAGTCTGTGGGTCTCACTGTTTTTTGAATTTTGTTTTGTGCAAGCAGGAATCCAGTTTCTGCCACCCTCGGTACCTACCCCCTGTGATGCGCGGTCGCTGGCATGGCGGTAAGTGAGTCCCTCAACGCCTCTCACAACACATTCCAACTTTTCATCCCTAGGAAAAGCGATGGCGGCAGTGGTTGCTATCATGGCAACCATTATGACAGCTTTTTTGATATTTGGGCAAATGGTTACGGCAGCGTCGATTGCAGGGTGGCGTTAACGCAACCAAATGGGGGATGGGGGCTTGATGAAAATGTTTGTAGTGTGCACGCACGCACTGTGCACGCTGCACGCCCGCATTGTGCAAACTGCACGCACGCACTGTGCACGCTGCACGCCCGCATTGTGCAAACTGGACGCACGCACTGTGTACACTGCACGCACGCACGCACGCAATTCTGGTGTTTCAGATCATCTTGTTTGGCAAGCCGTCGAGCAAACCTCTGCTAGCCAGTGCATACAGTCCAATGCAGTATGAGTATTGGCCTTGGGTGCAGGAATGCTGTGCTCCTTGGAGGAGGGAGGGACCCCATGGGGCAAATGCATTACTCAGTGCAGGCACTGCTCAGTGCACAATTTGGCCCAGAATTTCATGCTCAAGTTGTTGCTCTTTCCAAATGTCCTCAAATGATCAGTCAACATGTGCGGACCATGGTGCACACAGGGATGGATGCAGGTTCTGTATTTCTCAAGGTGGTCCCCTTCTCCACAAGGAAGACGTCTTGGGCATCATTTGTTGCGTTTGAAAAAAAGATTATCCCAAGCCCCCCCCCCCCCCCATATTTCAGGCTGTACCATGGGTCCAAAATGTTGCCTTTGCCCCCTGAACAACAGGTCAGGGACCCCCCTCCCCTATTTTGAGGGTGCTGGATGCGAAAAAAGAGATTGTAGGGACACACAGATCGTGACTCACACAATTTGCAACATCCGTATGCACCAAAATCTGCCGTTTTTCCATGAAAAAACGGCCAAAAATGGCCGTTTTTCGGTCAAAAATTGAGTTTGTTGGCCTCAGACAAGCAGTTGAAGACCCCCCCCCTATTTTGAGGGTGCTGGATGTGAAAAAGCAAGTTGTAGTCACACACAGGTCACGCAAACACAATTTACAGCATCCGTATGCACCAAAATTTGCCATTTTTCATGAAAAAAACGGCCAACAATGGCCATTTTTTGGTCAAAAGTTGGGATTTTTGGGCTCTCCCCTATTTTGAGGGCGCTGGATGCGAAAAAGCAGATTGTAGGGACACACAGATCACGCAAACACAATTTGCAGCATCCGTACGCACCAAAATATGCCATTTTTCATGAAAACCGGCCAAAAATGGCGCTTTTTTTGTCAAATATTGATTTTTTGGCTTTGTACAAGCAGTTGAAGGACCCCCCCCCTATTTTTGAGGGTGCTGGATGCAAAAAAGCAAGTTGTGGTCACACAAAGATCACGAAAACACATTTTGTAGCATCCGTATGCACCACAATTTGCCATTTCTCATGGAAAAAACGGCTAAAAATGGCCATTTCTTGGTCAAAAAATGTTTTTTTTGGCCTCAGACAAGCGGTTGAAGACCCCCCCCCCTATTTTGAGGGTGCTGGATGTGAAAAAGCAAGTTGTAGTCACACACAGGTCACGCAAACACAATTTACAGCATCCGTATGCACCAAAATTTGCCATTTTTCATGAAAAAAACGGCCAACAATGGCCATTTTTTGGTCAAAAGTTGAGATTTTTGGGCTCTCCCCTATTTTGAGGGCGCTGGATGCGAAAAAGCAGATTGTAGGGACACACAGATCACGCAAACACAATTTACAGCATCCGTACGCACCAGAATATGCCATTTTTCATGAAAACCGGCCAAAAATGGCCGTTTTTTGTCAAATATTGATTTTTTGGCTTTGTACAAGCAGTTGAAGGACCCCCCCCCCCTATTTTGAGGGTGCTGGATGCAAAAAAGCAAGTTGTGGTCACACAAAGATCATGACAACACATTTTGTAGCATCCGTATGCACCACAATTTGCCATTTCTCATGGAAAAAACGGCTAAAAATGGCCATTTTTTGGTCAAAAAATGATTTTTTTGGCCTCAGACAAGCGGTTGAAGACTGCCCCCCTATTTTGAGGGTGCTGGATACGAAAAAGCAGATCGTAGGGACACACAGATCACGCAAACACAATTTACAGCATCCGTACGCACCAAAATATGCCGTTTTTCACAAAAAAAACGGCCACAAATGGCCCTTTTCTGGTCACATATTGATTTTTTTTGGCTTCGTACAAGCAGTTGAAGGACCCCCCCCCCCTATTTTGAGGGTGCTGGATGCAAAAAAGCAAGTTGTATGCACGCACGGACTACGAAAGCACAATCTACAGCATCTGTATGCACCAAAATTTGCTATTTTTCATCGGAAAACTGCCAAAAATGGCCGTTTCTTGGTCAAAAATTGAGTATTTTGGCCTCAGACAAGCAGTTGCAGAGCCCCCTCCCCCATTTTGAGGGTGCTGGATGCAAAAAAGCATGCTGTGTGGACACACTGATTGCCCAAGCACAATTTACAGCATTCTTATGCCCCAAAATCTGCCATTTTTCAACAAAATCGGCGAAAAATACCCATTTTTTTATCAAAAAATGTTTGTTTTTTTTTAGCCTGAAACAAGCAGCTGAACCACCCCCCCTCCCGATAGGAGGGTGCTCGTTGCAAAAAAGCGAAATACGCCAAAGAACTACATAAAATATGATAGTATGTGCATAGGAATGGGATGAGCGATGAATATTTGAGGTGTTTTTGGCCCTATTTTGCACCGTTTGTGGTCCATTTCCATATGGTTCATAGGTAGGCTTTTGCGTGCCTATCACCGTACACACACATGTTTGAGGCTTAGGTTGTTATTTTTGGGGAACAATGGGGTAGGAGGAACCCCCCCCCCTGCTATTTGGGGGGTGTATAATTAAAACAAAAGGTTACTTTTGGTCTTTTTGGGTACAAAACCTATTTTCATGGTTTTTTCGTGCCTATACTATACTATACAGGTACACTGCTGTGCAGCACTGTTCTGCTGCACCACCCCAGAGCAGACAAAAATACTCCAAAATAGGCCGAATTCCAGGGTTTTTGATGGTTTGGGAGAAAGCTCGGGTGGGAGGAACCCCCCCATCCCTATTTTGGGGCCAGAGATTCCAAAGAAAATTGGAATTTCTGTCGAAAATCCTCTATAGGCAGGTACACTGGTGTGCAGCACTGTTTTGCAGGACCAGCCCAAAGCAGGCAAAAATACCCCAAAATAGGCCAAATTTCAGGGTTTTTGATATTTTTGGACAAAATTCGGGTAGGAGGACCCCCCCCCCTATTTTTTGGGCCGTAGAAACCAAAAAAATAGGTCATTTTTCGCGAAAAACCCCTTTTTGTCGACTTTTTGAATTTTGGGAAAAAACAGCTGCTAAAATCAGAGGTGTGTAGGTCGCCCACAGCACTCTGGTCAGACTGTCCAGCGATCTGAGTTTCGCAGACCGGCTGACCCCTGCCCTCACCATGGGGGGGGGTATCCTGTGCCGAAGTGTGCAAACAGAGACCTTGGTCGGACTGGTGTCCACGCGACCGGTCACCGAATGGTTCCTTCGACTCGCGTTCCATCTTCCGTACCTGAACGGAAGCAACAGAGCCATTGACACACTGCACCCTCTGGCATATCATTCTTGAGGGCTGCACGTCAATACACTCCATCGGCAGAACACAGTGTTTCACTGTGTCCACAGTGAGCCCATACGCTACTAAAAAAGGATAACCCAGGATCAACTCAGGGGTAACGTCCGCTGAGTAAATCCACGCATCCGTGCACACACACTGCAGAGGACCCAGATAATGGCACACAGGCAAAGAAATATTCACTTGCGCGCCCTCGGTCCCGCCTGGCACCGGTTGTGACCCCACAGCACTGAGGGCAAGGGGCCTCCTGGCTGGTCTCAGTGAACCCTCAGGGAAAGCACTGCGCTTCCCCACAGCAAAATCCTCACAACCCGTGTCAATCAATGCACGTATGCGTTTAACGCCATATTCACCAAAGTCCACGTCCACTTCTATCCACAGCTCACGTCGTTCCCTTGATTTTACCCGTCTCCCAAAACGGCGGCGCAATCTCAGGATGCCCTCCCTGCAGTCAACCAATTTAATTTGTGACTGCTGCGCCAAATCACCCGGGAACTGAGCCTCAAGCAGGGACTTACATTTAGCAGAGATTGCCCCATTATCTCCACCCCCTTACGGGCTTTTCTTATCTTTAGACTTTTGCCATTGCTGCCTCAACTCTGGATGCGCTGTAAAGCAAGACGCGTCGGTATGATTAGTCTTGCCACAGTGCTTACACGGGGGGTATGGCCCCTTCTTGGCCTCGGATGTATTCTTCTCCTGTTTACCCCGTGCCGTGTCCTTACGGAAGGGGTTCTGCTCACATTTCACACCCAGGTGATCCTCACCACACCAAATGCACTTTTGGTCCTTTAAACGCTGCATAATCGTCTTGTGTGGAACTTGTTTTTGTTCCTTCCAACTTTTTTGCCAATGTGTTTTATCCACTATCCAACACGATCCGTTGTGCGCCTTACCACACGTGGTTCATTTGGGGGGTTCGGATTGCGAGCGTCCCTTACCACCTTGCTGTCGCGGTCGTCCTTTCCCACTCCCACGATCATCATTGTTCACTGGTCTCCGACCTCTGAGGTTCCCAACAGTTTCATCATCGATGTTTTCTGTCCCAACGCCAGACCCATATCGCCTAGCCAATACCTCCGCACGCCTACGCAACACCAATTTATGGAGAATGAATGAATGTGCTTCCTGAAAGGTGGACTCACCATACATGGCTTCCACCTCCAACAACTCACTCACCTCTTTCTGAAAGCATTTAGCCCTGGCCAGAGCATCCATATAGGTCTTCTTGGCCGTTTGGGCAGAAATCGTACCAACATGATTAAACAGAACCTGAAACTTCAAAAACCATCTCCTATATGGCATGGGGAGTCGATTGAGTGGGGTAGAATCTTTCCATTCTTGCTCAAGGACATGAGGATTTTGCAACTCGGCAGCCTCTTCCTTGAGCATTGCCCAAATATGGTCATACCCCCACCCCAATTCCGTGACACAATCCCAAAAAGCCGCCGCGTCCTCACTCGGCAAGGCCCAGAGGAGCGCGAGTGTGCGGAGTTCGGGGGTAAGGGAGGCCGACCAATATTTCAACCAATAGTCCCAGTGTCGTTCAAACTGAAAAAACGTAGCGTAATCTCCATCAAATGTAGGTCTCTTAATAAAACGTTGAATGTCTTTCTTAGTGTTCCGATCCAGCAACCCAAAGTCGTTATCCATATCCCCCCGATCACTTGAGAACCATCCCCTTATGTGGGCTTCGGTTCCTGTACTGGTGGGGTTGTCCTCATTCTCCGGCCGTGCCTCGGGGTGCACTGAAAAAAATCGGTGCAAATCATGAAAACGAACTTGTTTCTCACCAATCAACCCGGCCCCTTCCCTTTTAGGTCGTTGTTGATCTGCCAGTGGCCAAGGAGAGAATTTACCCCCGAACACATTGCGTGACCCTTCAGGGTGGGAACTATTTGATACAAAATCAGACGCTTTCATGGCGCCCGACTCAAAAGAAGGAGGCATACCAATGCGATGAACGAAGTCACCGAATCGGCTTACCTTCTCCGTGTCGGTCCCTTGTTTCACCTCGTGACTCGGTTGATTAATGAATTCCTTCTTTACTTCCTTCGGTCCAGCGCCCGATTCTGTGGACGAAGGCCAATGTGAAGGAAGGGACAATTGTCCATGTGAATCATGGGACTCATGCACCTCATGAGACCCAAAACCATCGACTAATTGTCGGAACTCTAATAATTCAATTTGAGCCGATTGCAACATTTGTTGCACCTCTTCGATATCACCTTCTAGCTTAGTCAAACGATCATCATCCACCGACGAGACCGTTGTTCTAGTTTTCAAAGAACCATCCGATGAAGACAATTGTTCATGAATCATCAACCGTTGAACCTCATCCTCCATCCTAGTCATGACCCTTTCCTCAAGCCGTGAAATATATTGTGCGGATGACTCTCGTACCTCCGCCATCAAAGAATTCTTATGCAAAGAAAATTCATGTTTGACCACAGCGTCAAGCGATGTCGGATCACGCCGACCATAAACGCTCATGCCACGATCCAACTCCGCTTTCATTTCCACGAGTTGGTTCAAAACACTCTTAGAGTGTTTATCAAAATCACCAAATGGCACAAAGGACTCATTCAAACGCTGCTCAAGGTTTTTAATCGACTCGTTGCTCGCGTTCAAATTCTCCAAGACTCGCTCAATCTCGTCAACACGTTCCCCAAGAGTGACAATGCGTCCGTCACGAACAAGCGTTTGAATGGAACTCTGGATGGAGTCAATGCGCTTGTTCAATTGAGATTCGCAATCCCCAACGGCAACACTAATGTCTCCATTCAAATTTTGACGATGACCACGAACTTCATTGCGCATCTCGACCCCAAATGGTTCCAATGCCTTGGTGATGATCTCACGAACCCATGGACCCAATTGCACTTTAATATCCTCCACCGAGAGTGCGTTACGCCGTGATTGGAGCGTCGATGTGTCCGTTTGAGTTTGTTGAATCAAAGGAACATAAGGAGTTTTCGATGGAGATGCTTCATGTCGCCCAACTAACGAAGATACTTGGCGATAAAGCCACCGAACACGAGCATTCAACGACTCCATTTCCGACGACATTGTATGATTATTTTTCCCATATTGTTCGTCCATGTTGGATAATGTCTTTTTGACCTCATGTATGTCTCCATCAACATCACCGACACGAGCAAGAAGGGAATCACCCACATGCACAATTCGTGATATGCGTTGATCTACATCACTATGCATGACGTCAATGTTAAGCCGTTGTTCATGGAGGAATTGAATGATATTTTGAACTACATCTCCCAACACTTCAAAGCGTTGGGGATGTATACCTTAACGGATTTCGGCTTCCATGGCTTCATATCTCCGTCCCTCGGCGTCCTCCCAACGAAGGCGTCGAATACGGCGATCGCCAAAACTTGTCTCCATATGATCATCTTCCTGTTGAGAACCATACTCCAATTGCCTCGAGTGATCAACCGGATCCTCAAGGAGTAAGTGAGACGAGTTGGAAGGATCCAAAGTGGAAGGTGTACCAAACAAACGTCACGGAGTTACCTCTTTTTAGAACTCGTGATCAAATGCCCAACCAATGCTCGAAATCTAAGGCGCTCGAAATCGAACCGTATTGCCCAATTGCTACCATGTACTAGTCCAAGTCCTCCTTGATGTCTTGTCCTAGAATTACTCCAATGCTTACCCAAAGCCAAACAGATCAGTGGACGAGCACCAAAGCCATTTCGAACATAACAGGAACCTATGCAGTGACAGAAAATCGTTGTATTTTGGAATGAAACTTCCACAATCGAAACTGCACTGCACAGCGCTAAATCTCATGATCATCGCTAAATAACACGAAATGCTCAGGCGACTTCCGTTGCTGCATCCTGGCGGCTACACGTCGTCGTATTTGCGTAAAGGTCGCTTCACGCTACGCTCCTCCAGTCTTCCAATTTTTTTGAAGGTTCTTTGACCATAGGAGGAAGTATACCTTCAAGACTTCAAAGTTTCTTGAACTTTTTGATAAATTCAAGCAAGGAACTCACTTTACTTGAACAGCGTACGCTGGCCCAGCTGCTGCTCGTTGTCCTCGTCGTCGTCGACCTGCTGGAACTTCAGATTACTGGACTGTCATATGCTTGTGCTTGGGTGCATATAGAAAACCCATTTTCCTTGTCTTGCACTTAAAAAATCAAATTGTTTCCAATGTTCTCCATTACAATTGATCTTGTTGGCAAGTACAGGACACAGGCAACAGCAAGAAGACGAGGTCGTGAACAAACATTGAGCTGGACCAACTGGCTGGTCCAGTAATACGGGTTCACATGCCTAAATAACAAGAAAATTGATATAACAATAAATTCCCATTAAAAAGGCAATAAAACCTATATTTTAGCAACTTTCTCAGTAGTGTATCTTATCACAGGCCTTGTCAACATTACGTAAATTGCTGTCGGCGGCAAAAGACGGCAACAGTCGCGACATCCCATCTGAAGCTTCGAAATAGCTTCAAAATAGCTTCCAATACATTGGAACCTTCTAAAATACTATAAAACATGATTAAATCACATTAGAAGCACATGGAATGTGATTATTCATGTATGGCTACTAATGTATCCTAGATCTCTACTCTCTGCAGTGTACCTAAGAGCAGTAGAGTCTAGCACTAAGCTATAGGCTTGGAATGTAAGCTAAATATGAGCAAATATCCTAGTGTTCTAGGATCTTGAAGCTTGGAGAGGTGTAGTGCAGATCCTCCAGAAAGCTTCTTAGAGGCCCCAATGCCCTGACTTATTACATTGGTCCTGGCGGCAAACACGTGGGGGTACAAAACGTTCCCAAGAACCTGGTACACAGGATGCGACAACGACTGACAAGATTTTGGGCGACAGACCGGATTTACATGGCCTATGTGGAATGGGAGTCGGACACAGTCAGCACCGTTGCAACCTCGTGGCCGCGGAAGTTACCGAGATTTCCACCTTCACCTACACAACCCCTTGGTTACGACCACTACCGGCTACTTGGTCACAGCGTACTAGATGCCCTCATCGACCAGAAAACAAGTCCCACCAACCAACTAAAACGGAAACTGGATGCTGTTGTGAGGCGGAGAACAGACATGGATGCCGACGGACAGGAAGCAGCAACACGCAACGTGCGGCAACGGTTGCGGTAACTGACGCCCGCACACTAAACGTTACGAAAAACAGGTATGTAATGTGATGTGAGTGCGCGAGGCCTCCCGCACTGAGTAGTTCGCTAAGTGCCGTGGATTAAGTCACAAAAAAGACAGTTGTGGAACAGATTTGCGAAAAAGACCTGCAAAATATTGTTTCGACTGATTTCAGAGTTCCAATGACCGTGTTTCATGTCATGCCATTTGTCCTTTTTAGGTATTTTTTGGCATCATGAGTTAACCAGGGTCGCCTGAACGTCCAGCACTAGACGCAGAGGCCATGGAGTCGTCACCAGGGACCGACCAAGGGGACACGCCGAAGAAAGGACGAAAAAAGAACCGTGAGAAGAAGCCAATACCGGAGATGAAGCTCACAGTCGACGTGCAACAGTGGCTGCGGCAGGAGAATGGTAAAGCCGTGAAGGTAAAGATTGCTGATTTGAGAATTGACAAGACCAAGGAGCGCGGACAGATCAGATCCATCAACTATGACGACGTTGCCAGGAAAGTGACGGGATACCAAGCACTGCCACCAGCTGGACCGTTGCGAGTAACGGCATGCGAGGATGGTGGTATGACTCGCTTCGCGTTCGATCGACGACGTTTCTTCTCTTTGCTTCGGTACGTGATTTGCTTTGCAGATGGCTCACTTTACGTTCTGAATGGTCAACATGGCACGGAAACATGCAGAAAGATTCAGGAATTGCGTCTCGCAGAAGGCAAAGAATTGGAGGACTGGCAGGAGTTTTGCTACATTGACATTCTGAAATACGAAACACCTTGCAGGATCCGGGCCAAGGTTGCAGGATTGCAACAAGCTGGCAGCCAGTCTGTGACGTGGATTCCGCTGTCCGAGGCGCTGGACAACATGTTGTTGTACATTGAGGACCAGAAGCGGGAAAAAGAGCCACAGGATTTCGAGCGGTTCAAGATTGCTGTTCTCCAGGCTGCCGTCAACTCTGCGTTTCTTGCACCCGAGACTTTGGAGGAAGCAGGACACACAGTATGTATTCGTGTATCGCACGGTTACACTGCACGAGGCCTCGCGCACTCCATGACACTGGAGGGACATCTTCTCCCTGGCGTATTACTGCGGTCGTGAGGCGGTTACTGGCATGAAGAACCTCGAGACTAAGAGCAGGAAAGAGGAAGTTAAAAGCAATGCCTTCAAGAAGCTAGAGGGGCTGCATCTACCGAGCTTATTGCAGAAAGTCTGTGCGCACATGAACCTGAAGGACTCGACCTTACGCACCACCGAGAACTACATTGACGCGCAGATTACGGATCAATGGGTTATGTTCCATCTTGACCATCCGGACAATAAGCAGTATGTCAACCAGACCGCAGGTATGCATCAGTGTCGCGGCTTCAGTGCGCGAGGGCTCGCGCACTCAACCAACGCTTTTGCATCCGTACAGCTGCCGATGCGAAGATCCGAGCAGAAGTCGCAGCACTAGGCACGACGCAACTAAAGATTGGCCTGGGAAATTGGGGTTACTGGCCGGACGCAACAATTACGAAGTATCGGTTGCCGTGGCCAAAATGGAAGACGTTGACCAATGCACCTCTGTGGCGGACTGGGGACAAGGCCGCACCTCCATTACCACAGACGCTAGCCGTGCGGAAACAACTGCAAAAGAAGACTGAGGCACCGTCATCGGCACCGTCACAGACACAGCTGAGTACTGGCGATGTGATCAATGTCTCCAAGCAAGACGAGCAAGGGAGCAAATTCTCTTTGACGGCCTGCCGTATTGAGGATATTGAAGAACCACCGCCAGCCCGTTTCCGGGATCTGCAGTACCCGTTGTGGGTCATCAACGCTCACCTTTTCGTTGAATGTGACACTGCAGGATTTGTTCCGAAGTGGCTGTTCGATGTGATGATGCTGGGGAAAGACGTCAATTTCTATGGCGAGACTGATGTTGTGCAGCGTATTCGCCGCGACATACAGAGGCTGTGGCGTATGGAGAAGGAGAAAGATCCAACCACAGTGCCATTCTACCATGTTCGGTTGCCGGTATACTCTTGGTTATTGAGTCCCGTGACCAGCAGTACGTATCAGTTCGACGAGCACTGTATGTGGATCGGAACAACGAGTCGCTGGGATAAGCAGGTATATCTGCTTCTTTCGCCTGTTACAATGCCATTGTGTGCGCGAGGCCTCGCGCACTGGTGCCTCTGTTATTCGTCTTTATACATCACATTTACAGTTGCCGAACTATGTGTCGTATTCCGCTAGACATTTCGAAGAGATGCAGAACAAGAACCTTGGTGGTTTCATGCCTCTGATTCACGTGCTGTGGTACCTTGACAAATATCTTTTGGGCAGTGGGTATTCCGATGCAGTGGTTGTTGTGGACGACAGGCCTGCCATGGCCGCAAAGATTGCGATGTCCGACGTCCGTACTAAAGTGGCGTTTGTGGCTGTGTCAACGATCAAGCAAAAAGACCTTGGGAATGCCGTTGGAGGTGCTCAGCAGCATGCAATCATCATGCGGTACATGTTGGAGGATGATCAGACGGAGCAGGGAGCAATAGCTGCAACTTGGGATACTCAAGAAGGGTGGCTTCAGCGTGGCATTCCACTGTGGGTTTTGGACAGCAACCGAGGGCACGGAGGGCACCAGCAGGTGCATGCTGCAGAGGCCGTCCGGGAAGATGTCGTGACTGAGGCCCCCGCTGACGACATTGAGCCTATTGCGCCTGCACCTACCTTGCCAATGCAAGCCAAGGTAAAGAAGACTTCCAAAGTTGTACCAACTCAGGGTACTGCAGCCGGAAAGGGAACCCCCTCGAGTGGCAAGAAGCAGGCAAAAGGAAAAGAGAAGGAATCGGCCAAGCCCGCGGAATCAGTCGACGACGATGCCGGCGAGGAGGAGGAAGAAGAGGATACGGAGCAAGTACTGGAGACCTAGCAGAAGCGCAAGCGGGCACCCGCCGTTCACTTCGATGCAAGCCCGGAATCTCGCAAGGAACAGCCGAAAAAGAAGGCGAAGACTGCCGCCACCGCTAGTGCAGAGTTCAAGCGGCCCTCGCGTTCTGGTGCCCAGCCATCTCGTGGTTTCGTTGCCTCTCCAAGTGGGACAAGTGCGGTGGCAAGAAGCCTGGGTTTCAGGTTGGCTAAGGTTGCTGGACCGAAGAAGAAATAAGTCACCATTAACCCAAGTGTTTCGCCTCTTTTTGCAGTCATTTGTGCGCGAGGCCTCGCGCACTCGCCTTCGACGCGAATGCAATCATATGCCTTTAAGGGCTGGTACATTTTTGCCGAGCTTTTATTTCAGTGTTTGTATGTTGTGCACTTCCTGTCCTGTTTTTGTTTCCTTCTGTACACAATTGTTTCCATGACCTTGAGTGCGCGAGGCCTCGCGCACCCAGGGACATAAAAAAGCAATTTATTTCGCAGGACAAACATAGGTGCAACTGGAGACCCGCAAAATGTCATTTTTGAAAATGAGCTCCCGAACAGGCACGCACCAGTTGGGTTTTGAAATACAAAAACGACAAGATTGGTAAAACACACCCTTCCAATCAGACAAAATAATAGTTTATTTCGATAAACAAAAAGTGGAAAAAAGCAGCAAATTGGGTAAAATTGTATTTTTTCGGTGGTATCTGGGTCATGTATGGTGCAAATGTCCAAAAAAAAAAGTTTTTCGGGCGGTCATTTTTTAGGTCATTCTCTTCCAAAAGGGGGTGCCGTTTGCGTGGGCTAAGATGAACGGCTGGCCCAATATCAGCCCTCCTCGCCGCTGCACTCCTCATTGATCTCCCGTGGCCCACTGATGCTAGAAAAATCAAGCTTCGTCCCACAACCATCTTACAATTATGGTCAGAGAACTTGCTTTCTATCATTTCTAGTCCCAAGCAACAGCCGCAGATCATCACCGTGATCGTGAGTTCAGTGATAACCTCTCCCCTACCAACCTAGTACGCCACGCTAGGGTATTGGGCCCCGCTCGCCCATCTCGTGGCGTACCACAATCTAGAGTAAAAGAGGCTGCATCCAAAACGATCCGCCATTCAGGTCAAAGGGTCGCCGGTCCCGCAGACCAGGCAAAGATGTCATCATCGAGTGCCGGTACCACCACAATGTAGACTCGAACGGACACTGAAGCAATCCTGCGTACCACCACTAGCTCACAGCACTTTGCACGCGCCTGAGCTCGTGCAGCCCAGCGTTCGAGAAAGCCTTCGGGTGCCCACCCGACTGGACCGCTGCATGATGTGCGGAGACGATTGGGCTCACCACAATTCTAATCCTACGTACCGGTTTTGTGCTCTTTGGAGAGTTCCACATGCGCCTGTGTTTCATTTATTGTGTCTATGGTAGACTGAAGCCACCAAGTGGGTATACGCATGGTGGCGTTGTGCATCGAGATGTCGGCTTAGCTGAATGAATCTTGCACCAGTTAGCGCTTTCCAGACCTCTACAATAGGATTGCCCTGCCCCCCGGGAGGGCCATGATGCGGGCTATGTTGCGATCGGACTGGTTCATGACAATGCATCCTCCACATGTCCACGTCGCGCTCAGGGCCGGCCAACGACCCATCCACGTACGCAGCTGTGGTATACCGCCCCTTGGCTGGAAGTGGCAGTAGGTGTCCCTGTGTGTCCACAAAGAGTCCCTTGTCGCTTGGAAATTGGGTGTCCATCACTCATACACCTCACATTCTGCACCAGTGAGTTGCCCTTGGCGTCCGTAATCTCCCACAAAAAGATGGTCACAATGGTGCGGGCGCGGTCGCAGTCGCGGATGATCTTCGACATGACGCGTCGCAGGCAGCCACGTGGAGCATGGATGTACATAGATCCCACAGACTGCTGCTCCAGCTCTCCTTCCACCCGTTATCTTCCTTGGTCCACACTTTGGGGCACTTCCGCAGTGCTCCACTGCCAAACACGTCCGCCTGGGGGGTGCTAAGTCCAAACTCGCCCAGGAATACAGCCGCAATTTGATCTCGTGCTCCGTTTTAACTACATCTCACTGCATTGGAGTTGCCAATGGCATGGCAGAGTACAAAAAAAATAGGACACATGCGTGTGGATTTAGTGTACAATCAGGTGGGTATATTAGATTGACGGGTTTCAGTGTCTAGAATAGGAGTTGTGTTTTGTGTTCTTTTTCTGTGTACGTTCGCGTGTCTGAAATCGCGGCATGCTGGACTTTTGCAATATTGCCTATTCTGTGCTACACAGCACATTGATTCTGTGAAATGTTGTCGGATGTCTTGGTAGATTTGTCGGTTTTAGATTAGGGTAGAGGTTACGGCGTAGTTACGGTGCCTAGCTATCCATCCATTGTCTTAGACATGTGTGGATGAGCTTACAAATGGCTTCAATACTAAGCCAAGCCAGATCCCATCACCCCGGTGATGGATGGGGTGGCGAGTCCCCGTTAAGCCATTGGAGAGGACTTGGAGAACGAGAGCGGAATGGTTGGTCATCTTCATTGCACTTGCACTGCAAATGCGTGTGTTGTACGGAAAGAATAGGTATTCAGGTTTGAGATAGATTTCCTTTTTGGATGGTTTTTGATGATTGCCCTTGTACAGCGTAAGATTCATCCGTAGGAAGAGTAATCTTGGGCCAAAGGAAGGGTGGACTAACGGCGTTGGGGCTACCCCCCCCCCCCCAAATGGCAAGTCTATTACACTCAGATCCAGCTCTACCCAACAAGCACAGCTGAAATCATTACAAACACAGATGGCTGGTGTCCAGTCTTTCCACTTCCCGGGCCCGGAAGCACCCTCCACTAAGGCCACACAAAGGCCAAATTTGGACTACATGACCCAAAATATGTTTTCTTTCCAGTTGGCACAAACTTCCTGTGCTGACTGCTATTTGCTGCCAGAAAAGAGGGGGCAAGAGCACCACCATTGACCCTAAAAGGTGTTGTAAAACCTTGTTGGCTACACAAACTTGGCAACCCTGATCCTTCAAGAAACCAAGCAAGATTAATGTCACCGTGACTTCTATAATGCCACCGCCAACAACGCAAAGCCCTACCCGGATAGCTGGGAGCCACAGTGCAAAAACCACCAACAACACCAGCATCCACGGTGTGGCTTTTATTCGGGGGGGGGGGGGGTACCCAACGCGTGTGCTCCGCAAGAACGAGTTCCAATTGTTGTTGTCATTGTTGTTGCCATTGTTGTTGCCATTGTTGTTGTCATTGTTTTGTTGCCACACAGCACAAAATTACCCAAACTGTCCAAACTGTAGCTTCTCTGGTAGTCTGGAATCCTCGGATGTGACTAAAGCCCGAGAGAGGAAATACAGCCACCCCCCCCTCCCTCAAAAGCAACAAGCACTCCCCCAAGAGCTCTATCCCAGGACACACAGATATGAAAGGACCGACTGGCGCAAGCCCCAGGGAGTAAGCACCACGCAGTGGCACTACACCTGTCCGTCAGTTTGTCCCAGAGTCCCACAGTCCCAGAGATGTGGGTGTGCATCCACCCTCACACAGAACACTTGAGGGGACAGGGCAAGATGGTCCAGACTCGACAACAGTTCGCTTTCAAATGGGAGCAGGTAAGTGGGACCACTGCAGCCCCCTACGATGGAGGTCAGATGACTACCAAATCATTGGAACTCCATTTTCGCCATTTCTCCAGACTCCAAAATCCTGGTTTGGTGAGTTGGTGAGTTCGGTGGCGGTGAGCGCGGATGCCTGGACTAGACGGTGCGGCCACATCCACAGCTGCTGCAAACAAAATACACGAGCCAAACTGCGCAGACTTTGGGCCATTTGGGGGCTTTGGGGGCGTATCTCGGGCATGTTGTGGACCCTGTTGAGCCCGTCCTGAGCCGTGTTGGCCCCCCAACAATCTCAAACAGCCTTGAAGATGCGCTATGTTGGGTTCCCAAAGGGGTTGAAGACGCGCGTGTCCAACCGAGGCCGGTCTCCTTTGGAGTGCGGCATCCACCGGCATCGGGGGCTGCACAGGCAGCCTTACGTCAGAACGGCCAACAACAGTGGGAGGAGCCCTCCCCCCCCCTCCCCCCCCCCTTATGCCTTACTGTGGAGTGCATTACCTCTGGTTTGCCTATCTCTGTTTGTTAATTAGGTCTCCCCCCCCCCTCCCAGACCAAAGTGACCATCGTGTAAGAAAACCAAATTTACTGTTGGGAAGATCTGGCCGGGGCGTTTTTGGGACACAAATTTTTGGGTCCCAGACACGGGATGTGGAATGTGGAGGGTTGTGGCAGGATGTTGTTGAGGAAATGGAACGAAAATGGGGGGAAAATGGGACGAAATACCCAGTTTTCACAGTCCCCCTTTCCCCATTTCCCGGAGGTCGAAGATATTCCCCGCAATTCCCTTTGTAAAAAATCAGCTCACCGCACTCACCGGCGGAAAAATGGCATTTGTTGCCACTCACGGACAATCATCGCCACGACGGATGATGCGGATACTTGCTGGTCCTAAAGACTTCATGGCTGTGGTTGGGATGGGTTGTCCCTGGATCATAGCAGTGAACACCAGGCGCTGCAGGTACGGTTGCCCTCAGGATCAAGGATGGGCCACTACTCAGAGCCAGAAGGCGGTGCCTGTGGCGGTGCCTGTGGCGGCAGCGGCGGCGGCGGATCCTGCAGGAAATCCCAATCGAGGTCAGGAACGTCCTTCGTGAACCAGAACCACATGGACGGGCTCCGGGCGAATTCCTTGAGGGTGAAGCGTGGCGCGGAGATGAACGGGAACAGCTCTTCGGCAACCAGGTCCTTCTTCCATTCATCCCCTCTGACCTGAGCGGGAATGGCCGGGGCCGTAAGAGCAGTGAGGGTGGGGCAAGGGGCTGTGGGACTACACGACTGGACTGGGAGGGCGGGTTGGAAGATTGGAGTTTACACAAGGCTTGGGCTGAAATCCAGACGGTGAAATGCGGCACTGGGATTTGGGGGTAGCTCGGAGGTTGTGGCAACTGCAAAACTGTTGCTGAAGGCATGACTTGTTGGTTTATCGTCCTTTGTATGTCCGTCTCGCTGTTGTGCCTGGGGGTTAACCGCTATGTACACTGCGCGAGGGACGGACCGGCGTCCGCTCTCAGGTTAGCTCCTCTGATGCCCTCCCGTGGCCACTGCCCGTGCTTGGCGGTGGCGGTGCCCTCCCGCAGGGCTGAAAAGGCATGACTTGTTGGTTCTGTGCACTGGGGATGCGGGGCATGAAAGGCTCCCATGTCTGCAAGGCTGGGGCGCTTGGGGTCTTGGGCATGGGAGGTGATGCTTGACCACTGAAGCTCAAAGGGGGAGTGTTGTGGCCGTGCCTGACCACACACAGGTCAACAGTGTGAATCAGTTCAGCCTTTCCATGCTGCAAGCCAATTGACAAAGGTGCAACGTGTGTGGCTCCCAGTGCAGAAAATAAGACACCATCTCTTATGTGTCTGTACTGCGCTCTGTTGCCTGCATTTGTGAGCGTGCGTGTATGTGTGTGTGCATGTGCGGGTGTGTGTGCTTCCGTGTGCATGCACGTGCGTGTGACACCCAATCCTTCAAAACCATCAAACAACGTTCGCTATGATGCATCACCACTCTACCGGAAAGGGAAGGGGGAGAGAGGTGAGCACAAAAACTGTAGTGCTGGAGGTTGTGAATCCTTCAAGCATTACTCGCTATGTGCAGCCGCAAGCACCCCCCACAGGGGTCCCTTGCACAGGGAACACGACGTGGGCATGCGGGGATGCAGGGGCCACAAGTAAGAATGGCTCATTTTTTTTGGTCTGGCCCCGGGGGATGGGGCGGATCGAGAACCATTACTCAGTAATGGTTTCCGATAGAATGGCCAACACGGTGCTCACAACTCATTGCAAAATAAGCTTCCTTCGGGCTCTGGCTGTCAACTGCATTTGCTGACCCTGTGTGTCTGTGTGTGATGTGTGTGTTTTGGCTGGGCCAAGGGCCATTCTCCTTGAGCATAGCCGAAATTCTGATTGGTCGTGCTTCTGTGGTGTGTCTCGTGGTAGGACGGGGAATGGGGGGCACATGTAATGCATGACAAGAAATAGCCGACAAGTCTTTTTTGTGTGCCAGCACTAGTTCCGATTGTAATCTGAAGAGCCCACTTCGCGTTCGATTAATCCTTGGCAGCAAGACTTGGGGGCTCCCACGCAAAAGCTGCCCGTGGACTTCCAGTACACGTGACCTACGGCCAACTACAGCAGAAAGATGCATTGGGCCATAAAATGTTGTAGGGGCAGCACCTAGAAATCTTGGAGGTCCCAAATGTTGTGCGCTGCACTTCGTTGCCCCACACACAAGTCAATCTTGGTCATAAACAAGTCCATTTCCTCCACCGGCATTTGTTGCAGCCCTACCCGTTCCAAGCTCCTATTCAACAGTAAGTGGCCCATCGGTACACCTGTTGTGAAGGGGGGGCACCCGTGCCTTCCCCAATGCCCCCAACCCCCCAAATTGCTAGCAATGGATCTGTTTCCATCTCATGTTCTTCATCCTCATAATACGACTTCGAGCTGCATTGGCTCGATTCCATCTGTGAGCTTGGCACAACACTTGCAAAACGCCCCATTTCACGCCCCCACCCCCCACACCTTTGCCCACCCATCCACCAGCTCTAACAGGGCCTTGGTCATGTGGCCCTTGCTTTCATTTGGGACTTTCTCTCCATTCTCTGAATTAGATAATAGGCTCCACACATGCGCCTAGACTTAGCCAATACAAGGTGTGGCTGTTGCCCTTTCTTGCCAGTGCCCTATGTGGCCATCTTCCCTTCTAGGCATGGCAATGCGTAAGGGGGACCTTTTCCTATGCAGGGTTAAGCTGCCGGACAATAAATTAATGAATGAGTGCCCAAGGCGGGCAATGTGGGGACAATTTTGGGATGATGTGGGAGGGACCAATGAGGATGTCGAAAGACCATGGGTGTGTGCGTGAAGGATGAGGATGTGGGCAGGATTGGGAAGGGCGGGATAGGGAGGATGTGGGACCGTGAGGATTGTTGGACAGATGTGAAGGGGTGAGAGGACAACTGGAGAGAATGCGGCAATGAGGTGGAAAGAGCTGGGCACAACAAGGGGACAATCGGAGAGGATGCGGGGTCGCACAATGAATGACGCAGGGAAAGCCAAAGAGACTGTGGCAGTGCCGGGGGTGGGTGCACTTAGGACAAGAGGATGCCGGAAGAACGGGACACAATGTGGGGAGGATGAGAGAAGATGCAAAGGGGGGGTGAAAACCCGAGTGGGGAGCACGCAAGAAAGGACAGGGGAGGAAATAGGGACATGCCAACAGGGTGCAGGAAGGACCAAGAAGCCACGGGAAGGACTGGAGAGGAATTGGGAAGGACCGAGGATGTGGGAAGGACTATTGACGATATGGGGAGCACAGGAGAGGTTATGGGGAGGACCAGGGAGGAAAGAACAAGGGGTCTCCGGGGAATGTGGGGATGTAAGAAGAGGCAGGGCAGTTGAGGAAATCAAGAGACATGCAAGGAGGAACAAATGTGAAGAATGTAGCGAGGAGCAATGATTGGATTGATGCACACTGGAGAGGATGTGGGAAGTAGCTAAGAAGATGCTGGGACGTCTAGAAGATGTAGGGCAATGCTGTGTGTGTGTGTGTGTTGTATGTGTGTGAGTGTGAGTGAGTGAGTTAGTGAGTGAGTGAGTGAGTGAGTGAGTATTCTGTTTGTGTGTGTGTGTGTGTGTGTGTGTGTTTGTTGTGTGTATGTGTTGTGTGTGCGAAAGAGAGAGAGAGAGTGTGTGTGTGGGTGAGTGTGTGTGCGCGCGCGCAAGAGCCAGTGTGTGTTGTGTGTGTGTGTGTGTGTTTGTGTGTGGTGTGTGTGTGTGTGTGCAAGAGAGAGCGCGCGTGTGTGTTGTGTGTGTGTGTGTGTATGTGCGAGAGAGAGAGTGTGTGTGTGTGTTCTGTGTGTGTGTGTGTGTGTGTGTGTGTGTTCCTGCTTTGCCGCTAGTGAGCAACGGGCTGTTTTTTGGCCAAAGAGCAACAGGCCTTTTTGTTGTTTTTGTTGAGAGCAGAGAGCAGCGATATTTTTTAGCTACCACTGAGCAACAGGCCTTTTGGCTGCCGAAACTGTGAAGACTGTGAGTGATTTGACGTTGGAGTGCACTCGAAGACACCGGTGAATCTGGAGGCAGTTTGACGTTTGATACAGTGATGACACCGGTGACTGTGCGAGTGCATATACATTGGAGGACAGTGACAATGCATGTGACACTACCAGTTCAATGTCGGGGCTTGGCTGCTGTGGTGGCGTCGTCTCCTACAGTACCCCATCTGAGTCAGGCAGGGACAGCTCTGGTCCCTCTAGCAGCAGAGGGCGGGGGGGTTGGCCAGCCTGACGCCCACCTTCAGGACCTCCATCAATTCATGGTACCTCCTGTGGGGGTGGGTAACATCAACACTCTCCAGGTCGCTTGGGACTCCCACCGTGACAGGCTTTATAGCTTTCAGGATCGCCTCTCCCTGAGGCGTTGACCCATCAGGGTATTTCCAGCCTCCCCTGCTCTACCGGTCCAGCTTAAAGGAAACATCCACCTGCCCCTGGGCGGAACATCACACAATTTGTGCGTGCGTGCGCGCGCGTGTATGTGTGTGTGTGTGTGTGTGTGTGTGCCAAGGAATCCATTCAAGCATGCACCAACTGCGAGGTTCAACATTCCCACTTTCCTACCACTACTGACCTTTCCAAAAAAAAAGCCCTCAAAATTAGGCCACCCCAGCCACCCTAGCTCCACACACTCACAAGCTACCTTCCCTTCCCATAAGACATCATGCAAAATGCAAACTGACGCTCTTAAAGACGTGAGAGTGGGGCTTGGTCGTTGGTGATATCTTCACCATGCCAAGTGTAGATGATGCAACAAAAATTGTCACCAGGTGGGGAGGGTCCGGTGACTTCTGCTATGACAAGGTTGCCTGTGGACCGGGTGTATTGCACGATGCTTTGCGGCAGTGTATCACCATCATACTGAGGTTGGCTTGCCCTTTTCACAATTGTGCGAGCATGGCACATGCATGCAGGATGGGAGGACCAACAAAATGAATCGCAAAGAATGTGTGAAAAAGGGTGAAAGTAGGTGAAACTGGGTGAAATTGGGTGAAATTCCAAACACGCCATATCCCCAATGCGGAAGAAGCATCAAACAACAATGATAAATTGTGCAACAACAATGATGCCCCTAGTCTTACCAAGTATGGGTTTCTAGTCTGGCCACACACCCAAATAGTTGCACTGTGTGCGCACCACGCTAAGGGCCCCGCCTGTGTGTGTGGGGTGGGGTGGGGTGGCCGCTTCCAGTAGCCAAGGTTCCATGGTCAAAGCACCCGTCCGTTTTGGACATGACTAGCAGCGACTTACCCGACTGTCGGTCTCCTGCGGACGGTCCTGGACCCAAGCATAGCACACACGTGCACACACATTTAGCACACACAATGCAAAGAGCAGGGCCCGCACCTCTGTCCAGTACTTCGCCAAGAAATGCACCTGCCGCAGCCCCACCACGACATCTATGGGGGGCGGCAGGAAGCACCACCACGGGTGCAGTGGGGGCTCCCCATTCTCCGCGCACAGCTCGTTCACCCGGCGATAAAGATTGACCTGACTGCCGAAGATCCAGAGGCTGGCGGCTGTGAAGAGGGCCTCGGAGCCCGGCACGTGCAGCACCTCCCCCACGACCGAGGCCCCGGCCCCATATACAAAGGGGAACAGGGTGCCGTAGCCCCCAAAGCCGGTGGCGCGGCCCTCCCGGCGCAGCTCATCCTGGAACAGCTCCTCCTCCACCGAGAACTTGTAGTAGCCGTACCACAGCAGCGCCGTGGGCACAGATCCGAGCATCACCAGCCACACGGGGCGGGGGATGCCGGGGTTTTCAGGGGCTGCGGTCAGCCGGGAGAAGGCATCCTCTGCAGCAGTCCCCCGTGGCTGGATCTAGGGCAACAGCAGCAGGAGGAGGAGGTGGAGGACGATGGAGGACCAGGGCACCACAGCATACCACGTGTAAGACACAAAACCACCCACACAACACCACACCACGACCCCGCAACCCAGGGCGTCTGTTGAGCAGGGGGGGGGGGGTTAAGACCCAAAAGGTTATGTACCATAAATGGCCCGACTGGATTTTCCGTATTGTAAATTTCCTTTTTTCTTTGGTTCGGAGAGGGGGGGGGGTTTGGGGGAGCCCCCAACCTCCCACCCCCTTGGTTTCCAACTAATCTAAAGACGCCCTGCCCCAACCACACACACACACACACACACACACACACACACATACACACACACCCACACACCCACCCACCCACCCACCCACACACACACACACATGAATGTAAAGTAGTGATATGCAAGGGACCATCCTTGGGATGGCACCCAAGCCCTGTGCTTGGCATGAACCAGGGGGGGGGTGGAAAAAAAATTCCTGGAAACGGCATACAGTTTTTTCTGCGCAGCCAACCCCCGGAGGGTGGGGGGGGGTACGCAATTTTTTTCCATGCGCGCAATTTTTTCCCAACCCCCCCCTGGCATGAACTGGTTACAGATGTTGTTGTTGTTGTTGTTGTTGTAGGATGAGGGGGAGGGGGACGAGGAGCACGAGGAGAAGGAGGAGGAGGGGAAGCAGCTAGAGATGGAGGGAAAGGAAGAGCAGGGCCAGCAGGCAGCAGAGGAGGCCGGCATGCGCGACAAGACGGCACCGCAGAACAGGAGGAGGAGGACGAGGAAGAGGTTGCTGAGGAGCATAAGGAGCAAACAGACAGTGGTGGCAGCATGGTGAGGAAGAGGAGGAGCTCAGGGAGCAGGAGTAGTAGAAGGAGGAGGGGTAGGGGCAAGAAAGCAGGGTGGCGTTCCAAGAGGCGGGTGGCGGGATGCGACACCACCACTGCTTGCCTTCAATGATCGCTGCACTCTGAGTAATGGAACCAATGGACTGGATGCCTTTGCAGCTAGCGCCATCGCTACGCCCCTAGGTCCCTAAAGATATGGGCCATGGTTGCGCAGCAACGCCCAATGTAGGGGACGCATGCAACGAGTTGGCATTGGCCCCAGGCTCACTGTAGGCCCTACAACGGCAAGGGAAACACACAAGGTATGCAGAGCCAAGCATGCCATCCTACACCATTCCCTGGAGGCAGGCTTTAGCTTGAAGCGGCGAGGGGCTCCCCTTCAGCGGTGACAGCCAATTCCACCCCCACTGCTTGCGTCCGCCCCCAACCGCCTGCCAGCTGTTGTGCAACCGCCAGACCTTGGCCCCCAGCCGCTTTTGTAACCACCCGTAACCGCCTCTGCAACCCCTCGGGAAACCTCCCTTCAGCCTCCCTCCCCCTCATGCGAACCCCAGCCTGGAGAGTACGACACACAACACCACATTTGCAGGGGTCCCCCAAGTGATACAAACTGCAGTTGCATAGTGCATCGTGGTGTGCGCACTGCGGTCAAGCGATTGCCTCGTGACCTGGGGGCTGCCAATCATTTTGGAGACCCACCAGCGCTCTTGCTCACCATACCCTACCTTTGCAAGGGCACTCATCCGAGGTGCGACAGGCAATGTCCACTGCCACCGTGGCCAATCTACCTCCCTAGTGACCCTTGGTGGGGGGGGGGGGGTCACGCCAGGGATGTATTGGAAGAGAGGAGGGGGCTGGGGGGTCTGGGACCCAAAAGTTTGTGTACTCAAAATGGCCCGACCAGATTTTCCCAATGGTACATGTCGTTTTCCCCACGATGGTCACTTTGGTCTAGGGGGAGGGGAACCCCCCCTCCTCCTACGGTGTACAGCCTAATACTTCCCTGGGGGAGGGGCACGCCCACCATGTGGGTATGACGCAACAGACATTGCGGTGCTGATGCCCCCATGGCACACGCAGTACGGTCATCGCATCAAAGCAGTTCCGAATGTTGCCTTGAGTTCGCCCTCTCCGGCCATCATACGGTTCTTGGACCGGTCAGACACCTTGCGGTCACCCAGGCCTCAGTCGCCTGTGTACTGGGAGCGAAACAGGCATTTCCTGGGGTCAAAGGGTACCGGTCAGTGCGGGGCATATGGGATGAGTCGGGCCCCCAAGAAATGTCAGATGACAACATGTCCGGGGGCGCAAATCCGTCCTTTCACGGTTCTGGGGACAGTGACAGTCACAGTCACAGTTCCAGTCACTCCTCCAGTAACAGCGCCAGTGACACGGATTCTGCGCAGCAGAATTTCCAACAGCTCCTGATGCCAGGGTTGCTCAGGGACTTTGTGCATGCAGCGGTGGGGAACACTGGCAATGGGCACACAGACAAGGTCCGTGGTCCTCTGTGGGGTTAGTGGCGACCGTGACCTTTACCCGGGGGGGGGGAAGGGGGGTCCACAGGCCAAAACAAAGTTTGTGTACCTAAAATCGACCCCCAGTTTCGGGCATTTCATTTTTTTTCCTGAGGAACCATTTTCTGATGTGGGTGTGGAGGGGGCAAGACAGCGGCTTGGCGGACCTTCAGGACAAGATCGACGCTGTATTATGCGGTGAAGAATAAACAGGTGTTGTGCCATGGCAAATATGCGACGTTTCCAGCAGAAACCGTTTTATGGACCATCGGGCCCATACACTGTGACACGGTGTTGGGTGTTTGGGGCTGAGGCGCTCAGCGCATGCAAACGGGAAATACGTTGGCACGCTCTCCCTGTGCGGAGCGCAAAGGGGCAGCCCGCGTGCAGCCCCTCTGGCCCAGAGGGTGACGAAATGGTCTCGGGAGGGGGGGCGCCTCGAAAATCGGGGTGTCAGTAGGGGGGAGGAGCGGTGGTTTCCGGTGGCGGGTGTGCGCATGGGGTCACGCATGGGTTGGGGTGGTTGCCATTCAGTGTGTACTGGTGAGTGCCCCGTCTCTGAGCCAACCCTCTATCGAGGGATTGGCTATGTGGGCGGCGGCGGGAGCACAGTGGGTCCTCCGCTGTGATACACTGTGCAGCGGACACTCCCCCTCAGTTTAGGATTTGGTGGAAGTGTGGACGGGCGTAGGGGAGGCCGGGGGGCTGGCACCGATGCGTCGTTCTATGAAGAGGAGGCAGTGCATCTCTTGTCTTGCCCCGCAACGGTTTTTGTTGGGTGCGCACACCGGCGTGGCTGTCGCCCAGCGAAACGGTAAACAGGTGATTCCCAAGTGGGAGACATGGGCGCGAAGGAGCGCGCCCTTGCAGTGGCCATGGGGATTGGTTGTGGCCACATGTTCGAGACCACGTTCCTGAAAGAGGTCACGAGTGACTTGACAGGGGAGCGCTGGGGGCTCATGGGGCTGTTGCGGGGTGCCTTCAAGGCGCAGTACGATGTCCTGCGGGCGGCAGGGCACTCCCCATCGGAGGCATACGACGAGACCATTGACCTGTGCTGTCTGCAGCCACACCTCATCACACACACTGCGTTACCGCGCATGGGGCCCACGTGCAAATGTGAAAGATGAAGCGACACACGTGGAGGGGTCCAGGGTGCCTTTGGCACATGTCGGCCCACGGGAGGAGTTGTGGGCAAGATGGCGGTTGTTGGGGGACGGCGTGTCACGGTGGTGGATGCCGTCACACGTCGGTGCATTGGGGGGGGAGGGGGGATAAAGCAGCAAAAGTGGACGTGCTGGCTGCACACTCACCGAACGGGGCAGGGGGGGGGGGTTGTGGGGGTAGGGCTTCATGTTTTGACCGACCATCCCACACTCCAAAGCGAGCCATACCTCTCCCCCCCCCCCACCCAAATCCCCGTTGGCTATCGTTCGGGGCAAGGATGCCAGGCCAAGAGGGGTACTGGTAGTCCCCAAACCCCAAGGGGAACAGGTAGAGGCACAGCGGTCCCCCACAAAAAAAAAGATGTACTTGCAGGGGAGTGAAACTGGTACCTGACAATTGGTGCGCAGTGCGCATACCAACCCAGCTGACGCATTGTGTGGGATATTGCGGTTGAAGCGAGACATATAGTTCAGGACTCAACTATAGAACTAAGTTCTGGCGGCCTCAAATCCCGCTTACGTCTGGGATGTTCATGCACGGACCCCGCCCTGGGGGGGGGGGGGGGGGGCTGCTGTTGGCGAAAAAAGCCAAACCTTGGGGCTGATACACCCACCAACGTCTGTAGCCCCCGTACCGTCCCGGCCGGGGGACCACTCACCAACAGCCTGAACGCCCAATGCGCTGCCTATTCAGCGCCTTGCACCCCCCCCCCCCCCCCCCGAAGAACCTCACACAAACCTCCACACAACTTTTGCCCTACACCCACACCCACACAGCCATTGCCCTACGCACACCTCCACACAGCCCTCAACAACACCTCCACACCGCCACCACCTGATGCACACCTCTACACGATCCCGGACGGACTTGATCACAGATCGCTTCATCAGCTCATTGACCCCGCGGCAAAACATGTCCACGTAGTCTCCATCCCTCGGAGGAGGGATGCCGTTCTCACCCGGAGCTCCAGTAGCCCGCTCAGCGCCATCGACCGCACCAGCTCCGCCCTTCGCAGACGCCCCTGCTACAGTGCCCGGGCCCGATTGCCCAGCCTCTGCCTCATCGCCGCTGCCACTCACCGCTGCCATGGACATGATCTGTGGTGCCAGCCTTGGTGTTGCACGAGGGGCCCTGCGCGTAGCACGCCACACCGCTGCGAGTGCACACCCTACGGCACCGGCAACAGCCGCTGCAACCGCCAGAAAACTCCGGGTCACCGCTGGAGTCATGGTGGCAGCGAACCTGGTTTGCGGTGCGAGCGGCCCGCGGGATGCACGGCGCAGGTCATTCTCAGACCCATGAACCGGGTGGGATGCACCTGCCTTAAAGTTGGGAACGCTTGGAGTGGTACGGTGACCACGTGCAGGCCATGTTGTGGCGGCACGGGGAAGGGCCACGGGGGGCGCAGAGGAAAGAAAATGTGCCACGTGCGGCGCGGCAACTAGAGCGCACCCAACGATGGAGGCCAGCCCCGCAAGGACAAGAGCCAGGCACCGGCGGGGGGGCAGGGCAGGCTCAAGACAGGGCGTGCTGGCAAGGGAGTAGCGCTGGTGGCGGTGCACAGACAGCAAAATGTCCCGATCCGAAGACATGGCTGTACGCATAGAGTGAAACGCTACGTAAATGCAGAGCAGCATTGCGGATCAAAACGCTCCCTCCATCCCTCCATTCCAACAAGTCCTCCAACTTTTCGTTTGCTTTGGCGGGTCTCCTTAATTTGATTTGCAATCCCCCATGCAAACATCGTTTTATTAAGTTGGTTGGAATATCGGGCAAATTCTATTCGACGGTGTGTGATTGTCTAATGCCTGTTGACTCAACCAATATCCATGGGACAACGATGCTGAAACCTAAATAGGGGGAGGGGGCATAGGAAAGTACCATCGCAAGTTTGGATGCAGCAACTTTGCATGTCGACCACCACTACCACCAGGTGACCCCAGTTGCCATAGTTCGCTTGATCACTGCACTTTCTTGCGCACGGGGAGCACTTCCTTGCGCACGGGCAGCACTTCTTTGCGTACGGTCAGCACTGCTTTGCGGACAGGCAGCAGTTCTTTGGGCACCGTGCCCGTCCACAAAGAAGTGCTGCCCGTGCGCAAAAAAAGTGCTGCCAGTGCACAAGGAAGTGCTGCCCGTGCGCAAACAAGTGCTGCCAGTGTGCAAGGAAGTGCTGCCAGTGCGCCATGAAGTGCTGCCTGTGCGCAAGGAAGTACTGCCTGTGCGCAAAAAAATACTGCCCGTGCGCAAACAAGTGCTGCCAGTGCGCAAGGAAGTGCTGCCAGTGCACAAGGAAGTGCTGCCCGTGTGCAAAGAAGTGCTGCCAGTGCGCCAGGAAGTGCTGCCAGTCCGCAGGCAAGTGCTGCCCGTGCGCAAGGAAGTGCTGCCCGTGCGCAAACAAGTATTGCCCATGCGCAAGGAAGTGCTGCCCATGCGCAAAGGAGTGCTGCCTGTGCGCCAAGAAGTGCTGCCCGCGCGCAAGTGCTACCTGTGCACAAACAAGTGCTGCCAGTGCGCAAGGAAGTGCTGCCTGTGCGCCAGGGAGTGCTGCCGATGCCCAAGGAAGTGCTGCCCGTGCGCAAAGAAGTGCTGCCAGTGTGCTAGACACCCCCAAAATGGCACCAAATCGCATAAATGAGCTTTTAAGCACGTTCAACGCCATTTTAGGGGTGTCTAGTGCATGGACCCCAGTGGATGAGATTGTGTGTCGAGGAAACCTGGAAGTAATGCCCATCTCCTGAGTATTTTGGTAAGCAGGGAATGGGCCAATCAGTATTGGATCTCATCCACGAGGGTCCGTGCACTAGACACCCCTAAAATGGCGCCGAACGTGCTTAAAAGCTCACTTATGGGATTTGGTGCCATTTTGGGGGTGTCTAGTGCACAAACCCTGGTGGATGACATCGAATACTTTTTGGCCCATTCTCTGCTTACCAAAATACCTAGGAGATTGACGTTAATCGCAGGTTCCCTCCATACACTATGCTCGGTAAATGAGAATGATAAAAAAGTCCAGCCTTGGCAACCCCGATAAGTGAGCCTGTGGGCTGGATTTTTTGTCATTCTCTTTTACCGAGCCTAGTGTGTCGAGGAAATGTGGAAGTAATGCCCATCTCCTTAGTATTTTGGTAAGCAAAGAATGGGCCAATAAGTATTGGCTCGGTAAAAGAGAATGACCAAAAAAATCCAGCCCACAGGCTCCCTTATTTTTATCATTCTCATTTACCAAGCATAATGTGTCGAGGAAACCTGCGATTAACGTCAATCTCCTCGGTATTTTGGTAAGCCGAGAATGGACCAAAAAGTATTTGATGTCATCCACCAGGGTTTGTGCACTAGACACCCCCAAAATAGTGCCAAATCCCATAAATGAGCTTCTAAGCACGTTCAGCGCCATTTTAGGGGCGTCTAGTGCACGGACCCTAGTGTGTAACTACGGAGCCAAGTCTAGATGTTGTACTTTCGCCAACTCCAGGCCAACTGCATGTCTGGAGCGTGCAACTCATATATTTTTTGCACGGTGCTTTTGTTGTGCCTCTTGCATGCAATGTGAGGAACTATTGCCTTTTTGCACCTTTTGGCTCGTTTGCTCACTTTCTCTTTTGCGTTATGTGTGTTTTTTTTAACTAAAACTTTTCTCGCACGCCAAGTCCGCAGTTGGCGCGCCAAGTTGTTCAGTTGATTGTTCTTCAATTTCTTTTACTCCGTACACCTCTCCCCATTTCATATCACTTGTTGTCGCGGACCTCATTTCCCGTAATGCCTCCCAACTCCAAAACTGGGAAAAAGGTCGTCGTGCAAACGGGGGCCGCCACCAAACCCCGGCTCCTCCCCAATGATGACGTGCAGCACGTCATCGAGGAGCACCAGGCTCGCTACTGTGCTGAGCATTCCCCCCGGGCTTCCTCCAAATGCCCGACCGGTTCACCGCCGAGGATATGCCCACCTTCCCCAAAGTACCCCAAGGGCTGGTGGATGCGCAAGGGACTATTTTGGCTCCCTTGCCCTTCTAGCATCTCGCAGCCTGGAAACCCGGCCGCCTTTAGCTCCACCTAGAGAACTTCTCCTTGAAATCTCAATTTTTAAAGCCTTGTGCCGCCCTTCCCCTTTGAAAGCTGACAAAATTGCAATGTGTCCCCACTTACGTGCCCACCCCAACATGTGGTCTATCCACAAATGGGCCCACAAGGAAACAAATATTCCACATGCCTTGTGGGTATCCCCCATTTTTTTCAATTTCTGTGCATAAAACTGTAAAATCCTTCACCTGCAGGGGACATGACTTCCAGGTAACATCACTTGTTACCAACAGACATTTTTCCCATTGACGGAAACTGTCCATGAAACTTGGGCTCCGACCATGTCAACGACGTGCTGCAGTAGACCATCTTCCTCAAGGTGGTCAGCAATCACATGCCAACCCTCACTCTCCACCCACTCCGTAGCAGCAATTTGCTCCAACCGCAACCCCTTTTTCTTTTCTCCCCCCTCATCCTCCCATTGGACGCCCGTGGCCGTGTGTGCTTGGATCCGTATGGGATCCACGCACCATTGCACCCAATAGACCGCCCTCCCCCTTGACCACCAATGGAACCTCTGCAGGTTGGTAACCAGGGTACCCACCCCATTGTGCACCTGCTGATGGACACCATGCAGCCTGTAGTCCGGAGGTCGCTAGGAAGGCACAATCATGCCAGCCCACAGCCACTCATGTAGAATGACGGTTTTTTTGTTTCATTAAACTCATGCAAGATTGTGGCACGATTTTTGCCACAAAGCCAGCACACCGGCGCAGTTGGGTTCTTCGGAGTAAAATTAGAACACCCCCCAAGAAGATCCTGTGCTTTGGTGACGGCGATAAAGAAGGCCATGATGTGGCGTGGATATGTGCCACTATCCAAAACTTGTTGCCTACAGACCTCCGCAATGTCCGCGTTGACATCGTACGTCGGCACCACGCGACCAACAATGGACTTGTTCTCCGATCCAGGGAGGAGAATCCACGACCCCAACGGCTTTGTTCTGCCTAGATCCCCAACGGCAAAATGAACGAATGACGAGTTCCACATTATTGCGCCATCTAATGCTACTCCCAGCCAGACATCGCGACATAGGAATGTTGGTCCATCTCAATGCCACATAACCTATGAAACACAAAATTAATTTGCGTCACTACGATTTTCGTAGATGAACATTTTGCAGGCAGCTGTTCACAATACCTGCAACTTTTGCCAAAGGTTGCATGCTGCCAAGAAAATTTCATGGTCCGCATTAGATTGGAATTGAACCTCCATCACGGGTGGGCCGACAATTGTTTCCGCACCCGCATTAGGATAGACCGGGGGCATTTCCAGGCGCTGTGTGCACGGCTATATTGAACTTTGCGCAAGCTGTCCCCATTTTTTCGGCTCTGCCACAAAATCGTCGCAGCAATCAACTCCAAGTCCTTGGGGGGGGGGGCGATTGGGGGGCGATTGGGGGTTGCAGACGAGGTGGGTTGCACTTGAACCCCCCAATCTGGCCCCATGATCGCCCTCACGGAGGCTTGAAGCTCATGGAGTCTTCTGCAGCAGGGGTTGTAGCTAGTGAGATATTCCCATGGCCGCTTAGTTAAAAAATCAGAACTGAACGTGTGGTTAGCACAGAAATATTGCCATGCCCCAGCTGGCCTTGAGAACCCCCGCCGAATACAATGTTACACGGCCAGTCTAGGGTTGGCGAGCGCCGAGTGAGGACTAGGTGCGCGACCAGTCCTGACTCGGCGCGCACCAAGTGCGGAGTTGGCGCGCCAAGTCGGGCTTTGGCGCACGCCAAGTCAGGACTTGGCGCGCGCCAAGTCTTGCCTGGACCCGTCCAAGGTGTTACCCTACTTCCGAGCCCGCTATGGGACCTTCTCTTGAGACACGGAGGCATACCCAGAGCCGTGCCTCCAACTGCCCTCGGCCCCTTCCGCCCTGGGCCTCTTGGAGGGGCCAAGCCGCACACAAAAGGGGTAGGCGTCCAGAGTCTTCTGAATCTCATTGACTATGTCCGCCTTTGCCCCAGGTTGAGTGCAACATGGCGGCACGTGTTGGGTGCACTGTGCATCTCAACATTGTGCCTGCAAATACACTGGAAACTCACTGCTGTCACTGCTTTCACCACCACGACCACAAGAAGCCGCAACACCAGTACCGCCACCGCCGCCAGAGCTGCGTTGTGCCTGCTTCAACGCCCTTTCCATCTCCTCACTCCTCTTGTCCAACGACTTCTCCCTCCTCCCCCGTGCAACGCGCCCGGACTTCAAAATCTCTGGCGCATCCTCCCTTCCCTTCTTCTCAACGTCAAGATGAGATTGTTATGTCAAGGGGTTGGCAAGAGCTTGTCAAGGGCTTGTCAAGGGCTTGGCAAGGGCTTGTCAAGGGCTTGTCAAGGGCTAAGTCAAGGCCTATGTCGAGGGCCATGTCAAGGGCTTGTCAAGCGCTTGTAAAGGACTATGTCAAGGCCTCGTCAAGGGCTAGTCAAGGGTTAAGTCAAGGGCTTGTCAAGGGCTTGTCAAGGGATACCTCAAGGGCTTGTCAAGGGCTTGTCATGGGCTTGTCAAGGGATACCTCAAGGGCTTGTCAAGGGCTTGTCAAGGGCTATGTCAAGGGCTTGTCAAGAGCTATGTCAAGGGCTATGTGAAGGGTTATGTCAAGGGGTTGGCAAGAGCTTGTCAAGGGCTTGTCAAGGGCCTGTCAAGGGCTTGTCAAGGGCTTGGCAAGGGCTTGTCAAGGGCTTCTCAAGGGCTAAGTCAAAGGCCATGTCGAGGGCCATGTCAAGGGCTTGTCAAGCGCTTGTAAAGGACTATGTCAATGGCTCGTCAAAGGCTTGTCAAGGGTTAAGTCAAGGGCTTGTCAAGGGCTTGTCAAGGGATACCTCAAGGCCTTGTCAAGGGCTTGTCATGGGTTTGTCAAGGGATACCTCAAGGGCTTCTCAAGCGCTTGTCAAGAACTATGTCAAGGGCTCTGTCAAGGGCTTGTCAATGGCTACGTCAAGGGCTTGTCAAGGGCTTGTCATGGGCTTGTGAACGGGTAAGTCAAGGGCTATGTCAAGGGCTATGTCAAGGGCTTGTCAAGGCCTTGTCAAGCACTTGTCAATGGCTATGTCAAGGGCTTGTCATGGGCTTGTCAAGGGATACCTCAAGGGCTTATCAAGGGCTTGTCAAGGGCTTGTCAAGGGCTATGTCAAGGACTTGTCAAGGGCTTTTCAAAGCATTGTCCAGGGCTTGTCAAGGGTTAAGTCAAGGGCTTGTCAAGGGCCTGTAAAGGGCTTGGCAAGGGCTGTCAAGAGCTATGTCAAGGGCTTGTCAAGGGCTTGTCAAGGGCTATCTCAAGGGCTTGTCATGGGCTTGTCAAGGGATGCCTCAAGGGTTTGTCAAGGGCCTGTCAAGGGCTATGTCAAGGACTAGTCAAGGGCTTGTCAAAGGCATGTCAAGGGCTTATCAAGGGCTTGTCAAGGGCTTGTCAAGGGCTTGTCAAGGGCTTGTCAAGGGCTGGTCAAGGGCTTGTCAAGGGCTTGTCAAGGGCTGGTCAAGGGCTGGTCAAGGGCTTGTCAAGGGCTTGTCAAGGGCTTGTCAAGGGCCTGTCAAGGGCTTGTCAAGGGCTATGTCAAGGGCATGTCAAGCGCTGGTCAAGGGTTAGGTCAAGGGCTTATCAAGGGCTTGTCAAGGGCTTGTCAAGGGCTTGTCAAGGGCTTGTCAATGGCTATGTCAAGGGCTTGTCAAGGGCTTGTCAAGGGCTATGTCAAGGGCTATGTCAAGGGCTTGTCAAGGGCTTGTCAAGGGCTGTTCCAAGGGCTATGTCAAGGGCTTGTCAAGGGCTCGCCAGGGGCTTGCCAAGGGCCTGTCAAGGGCTTGTCAATGGCTATGTCAAGGACTCATCACGTGCTTGTCAAGGGCTTGTCAAGGGCTTGTCAGGGGCTTGTCAAGGGCTGGTCAAGGGCTTGTCAAGGGTTAAATCAAGGGCTTGTCAAGGCCTTGTCAAGGGATACCTCAAGGGCTTGTCAAGGGCTTGTCATGGGCTTGTCAAGGGATACCTCAAGGGCTTGTCAAGGGCTATGTCAAGGGCTATGTCAAGGGCTTGTCAAGGGCTTGTCAATGGCTATGTCAAGGGCTTGTCAAGGACTTGTCAAGGGCTTGTCATGCGCTTGTCAAGGGATACCTCAAGGGCTTCTCATGGGCTTGTCAAGGGCTATGTCAAGATCTTGTCAAGAGCTATGTCAAGGGCTTTTCAAAGGCTTGTCCAGGGCTTGTCAAGGGTTAAGTCAAGGGCTTGTCAAGGGCCTGTGAAGGGCTTGGCAAGGGCTTGTCAAGAGCTATGTCAAGGGCTTGTCAAGGGCTTATCAAGGGCTATCTCAAGGGCTTGTCATGGGCTTGTCAAGGGATACCTCAAGGGCCTGTCAAGGGCTTGTCAAGGACTATGTCAAGGGCTTGTCAAGCGCTTGTCAAGGACTTGTCAATGGCTATGTCAAGGGCTTGTCATGGGCTTGTCAAGGGATACCTCAAGGGCTTGTCAAGGGGTTGTCATGGGCTCTGTCAAGGACTTGTCAAGGGCTTGTCAAGGGCTTGTCAAGGGCTTGTCAAGGGCTGGTCAAGGGCTTGTAAAGGGCTTGTCAAGGGCCCGTCAAGGGCTTGTCAAGGGCCCGTCAAGGGCTTGTCTAGGGCTATGTCAAGGGCTTGTCAAGCGCTTGTCAAGGACGTGTCAATGGCTATGTCAAGGGCCGGCCATGGGCTCGTCAAGGGTTAAGTCAAGGGCTTATCAAGGGCTGGTCAAGGGCTATGTCAAGGGTTATGTCAAGGAGCTGGCAAGAGCTTGTCAAGGGCTTGTCAAGCGCTATGTCAAGGTCTTGTCAAGGGCTAAATCAAGGGCTATGTCAAGGCCTATTTCAAGGGCTTGTCAAGGGCCCGTCAATGGCTATGTCAAGGGCTTTTCAAGGGCTATGTCAAGGGCTTGCCAAGAGCTTTGTCACGGGCTTGTCAAGGGCTTGTCGAGGCCTTGTCAAGTGCCATGTCAAGGGCTATGTCAAGGGCTTGTCAAGGGGTTGTCAAGGGCTTGTCGAGGGCTTGTCAAGGGCAAGCGCTATGTCAATGGCTTGTCAAGGCTTGTGTCAAGGGGTTGTCGAGGGCTCGTCAAGGGCTTGTCAAGGGCCTGTCAAGGGATACCTGAAGAGCACGTCAAGGGCTTGTCAAGGGCTTGTCAAGGGCTATGTCAAGGGCTTGTCAAGGGCTATGTCAAGGGCAATGTCAAGGGCTTGCCAGGGGTTTGCCAAGGGCCTGCCAAGGGCTTGTCAATGGCTATGTCAAGGACTCATCACGTGCTTGTCAAGGGCTTGTCGAGGGCTTGTCAGGGGATACCCCAAGGGTGTGTCAAGGGGTTGTCAATGGCTTGTCAAGGGCTTGTCAAGAGCTGAGTCAAGGGCTATTTCAAGGGGTATGCCAAGGGCTTGTCAAGCGCTTGTCAAGGACTTATCAAGGGATATGTCAAGGCCTTGTCGAGGGCTTGTCAAGGGATACCCCAAGGGCGTGTCAAGGGCTTGTCAAGGGCTTGTCAAGGACGTGTCAATGGCTATGTCAAGGGCCCGCCATGGGCTCGTCAAGGGTTAAGTCAAGGGCTTATCAAGGGCTTGTCAAGGGCTTGTCAAGGGCTTGTCAAGGGCCGGTCAAGGGCTATGTCAAGGGTTATGTCAAGGAGCTGGCAAGAGCTTGTCAAGGGCTTGTCAAGCGCTATGTCAAGGCCTTGTCAAGGGCTAAATCAAGGGCTATGTCAAGGCCTATTTCAAGGGCTTGTCAAGGGCCCGTCAATGGCTATGTCAAGGGCTTTTCAAGGGCTATGTCAAGGGCTTGCCAAGAGCTTTGTCACGGGCTTGTCAAGGGCTTGTCGAGGCCTTGTCAAGTGCCATGTCAAGGGCTATGTCAAGGGCTTGTCAAGGGGTTGTCAAGGGCTTGTCGAGGGCTTGTCAAGGGCAAGCGCTATGTCAATGGCTTGTCAAGGCTTGTGTCAAGGGGTTGTCGAGGGCTCGTCAAGGGCTTGTCAAGGGCCTGTCAAGGGATACCTGAAGAGCGCGTCAAGGGCTTGTCAAGGGCTTGTCAAGGGCTATGTCAAGGGCTTGTCAAGGGCTATGTCAAGGGCAATGTCAAGGGCTTGCCAGGGGCTTGCCAAGGGCCCGTCAAGGGCTTGTCAATGGCTATGTCAAGGACTCATCACGTGCTTGTCAAGGGCTTGTCAAGGGCTTGTCAGGGGCGTGTCAAGGGCTGGTCAAGGGCTTGTCAAGGGCTGGTCAAGGGCTTGTCAAGGGCTTGTCAGAGGGCTTGTCAAGGGCTTGTGAAGGGCTATGTCAAGGGCTTGTCAAGCGCTTGTCAAGGGCTCGTCAAGGGCTTCTCAAGGGCCTGTCAAGGGATACCTGAAGAGCGCATCAAGGGCTTGTCAAGGGCTTGTCAAGGGCTATGTCAAGGGCAATGTCAAGGGCTTGCCAAGGCTTGTCAAGGGCCGGTCAAGGGCTTGTCAATGGCTATGTCAAGGACTCGTCACGTGCTTGTCAAGGGCTTGTCAAGGGCTTGTCAGGGGCTTGTCAAGGGCTGGTCAAGGGCTTCTCAAGGGCTTGGCAGAGGGCTTGTCAAGGGCTTGTCAAGGGTTAAGTCAAGGGCTTGTCAAGCGCTTGTCAAGGGCTTGTCAAGGGATATGTCAAGGGCTTGTCGAGGGCTTGTCAGGGGATACCCCAAGGGTGTGTCAAGGGGTTGTCAATGGCTTGTCAAGGGCTTGTCAAGAGCTGAGTCAAGGGCTATTTCAAGGGGTATGCCAAGGGCTTGTCAAGCGCTTGTCAAGGACTTATCAAGGGATATGTCAAGGCCTTGTCGAGGGCTTGTCAAGGGATACCCCAAGGGCGTGTCAAGGGCTTGTCAAGGGCTATGTCAAGGGCTTGTCAAGGGATTGTCAACGGCTCGTCAAGGTCTTGTCAAGGGCTAAGTCAGAGGCTCTGTCAAGGGCTATGTCAAGGGCTTGTCAAGCGCTTGTCAAGGACTATGTCAAGGGCTTGTCAAGGGCTTGTCAAGGACTATTTCAAGGGCTTGTCAAGGGCTTGTCAAGGGTTAGGTCAAGGGCTTGTCCAGGGCTTGTCAAGGGATATCTCAAGGGCTGGTCAAGGGCTTGTCAAGGGCTATGTGAAGGGCTTGTCAAGGGCTATCTCAAGGGCTATGTCAAGTGCTTATCAAGGGCTTGTCAAGGGCTACCTCTAGGGGTCTTGTCAAGGGCTTGTCAACGGGTATGTCAAGGGCTATGTCAAGGGCTTGTCAAGGGCTACCTCAAGGGCTATGTCAATGGGTTGTCAAGGGCTTGTCAAGGGCTAGGTCAAGGGCTTGTCAAGGGCTTGTCAAGCGCTATGTCAAGGGCTATGTCAAGGGCTTGTCAAGGCCTTGTCAAGGACTTGTCAATGGCTTTGTCAAGGGCTTGTCAAGGACTTGTCAAGGGATACTTCAAGGGCTTGTCAAGGGCTTGTCAAGGGCTATGTCAAGGACTTGTCAAGGGCTTGTCAAAGGCTTGTCAAGGGCTATGTCAAGGGCTTGTCAAGGGCTTGTCAAGGGCTTATCAAGGGCTTGTCAAGGGCTTGTGAAGGCCTAAGTCAAGGGCTTGTCAAGGAATAGCTCAAGGGCTTGTCAAGGGCTCGTCATGGGCTTGTCAAGGGATACCTCAAGGGCTTGTCAAGGGCCTGTCAAGGGCTTGTCAAGGGATACCTCAAGGACTTGTCAAGGGCTTATCAAGGGCTATGTGCAGGGCTTGCCAAGGGCTTTCTCAAGGGCCATGTCAAGGGCTTATCAAGAGCTTGTCAAGGGCTATCTCAAGGGCTATGTCAAGGGCTTGTCAAGGGCTTGTCAATGGCAACGTCAAGGGCTTGTCAAGGGCTTGTCAAGGGCTTGTCATGGGCTTGCCAAGGGATACCTCAAGGGCTTGTCATGGGCTTGTCAAGGGCTATCTCAAGGGCTATGTCAAGGGCTTGTCAAAGCCTTGTCAAGGGCTATTCCAAGGGCTATGTAAAGGGGTTGTCAAGGGCTATGTCAAGGGCTTGTCAAAGGCTTGTCAAGGCCTTGTGAAAGGGTAAGTCAAGGGCTATGTCAATGGCTATGTCAAGAACTTGTCATGGGCTCTCAAGCAATACCTCAAGGGCTTGTCAAGGGCTTGTCAAGGGCTTGTCAAGGGTTAAGTCAAGGGCTTGTCAAGGGCTACGTGAAGGGCGTGTCAAGAACTATCTCAAGGGCTTGTCAATGGGTATGTCAAGGGCTTGTCAAGGGCTATGTCAAGGGCTTGTCAAGGGCTATGTAAAGGGCTTGTCAAGCGCTTGTCAAGAACTTTTCATTGGCTATGTCAAGCGCTTGTCATGGGCTTGTCAAGGGATACCTCAAGGGCTTGTCAAGGGCTTGTCCAGGGCTATGTGAAGGGCTTGTCAAGGGCTATGTAAAGGGCTTGTCAAGCGCTTGTCAAGAACTTTTCATTGGCTATGTCAAGCGCTTGTCATGGGCTTGTCAAGGGATACCTCAAGGGCTTGTCAAGGGCTATGTGAAGGGCTTGTCAAGGGCTTCCTCAAGGGCTATGTCAAGGGCTATGTCAAGGGCTTGTCAATGGGTATGTCAAGGGATTGTCAACGGCTTGTCAAGGGCTTGTCATGGGCTCTCAAGGGCTTGTCAAGGGCTATGTTAAGGGCTTGTCAAGGGCTATCTCAAGGGCTTGTCGATGGCTATGTCAAGGGCTTGTCAAGGGCTATGTTAAGGGCTTGTCAAGGGCTATCTCAAGGGCTTGTCAATGGCTATGTCAAGGGCTTGTCAAGGGCTATGTCAAGGGCTTGTCAAGGGCTATGTCAAGGGATTGTCAAGGGCTATGGCAAGGGCTTGTCAAGAGCTATGTGAAGCGCATGTCAAGGACCTGTCAATGGCTATGTCATGGGCTTGTCAAGAGACACCTCAAGGGCTTGTCAAGGGCTTGTCAAGGGCTATGTCAAGGGCTTGCCAAGGGAAACCTCAAGGGCTTGTCAAAGGCATGTCAAGGGCCTGTCAATGGCTATATCAAGGGCTTATCAAGGGCGGGTCAATGGCTATGTCAAGGGCTTGTCAAGGGAACCTCAAGGGGTTGTCAAGGGCTTGTCAAGGGCTTGTCAACGGCCTGTCAAGGGCTGGTCAAGGGCTTGTCAACGGCTTGTCAAGGGGTTGTTAAGGGCTATGTCAAGGGCTTGTCAAGGGGTTGTCAAGGGCTCGTGAAGGGGTACGTCAAGGGCAATGTCAAGGGCTATGTCAAGGGCTTGTCAAGGGCTTGTCGAGAACGTTTCATTGGCTATGTCAAGCGCTTGTCATTGGCTTGTCAAGGGATACCTCAAGGGCTTGTCAAGGGCTTGTCAAGGGCTATGTGAAGGGCACTCCGACCCCCTCCCAACCCTCTCCCACCCTCTGCCAACCCTCTCCCAACCCTCTCCCACCCTCTCCCAACCCTCACCCAGCCTCTCCCAACCATCTCCCCCCATCTGCCAACCCTCTCCCACCCTCTCCCACCCTCTCAGAACCCTCTCCCAACCCTCTCCCACCCTCTCCCAACCCACTCCCTCCCTCTCCCAACCCTCTACCACCCTCTCCGAACCCTCTCCAAACCCTTTCCCAACCCTCTTCCAACCATCTCCGACCCTGTCCCAACCCTCTCGCAACCTCTCCCAACCCAGTCCCCCCATCCCCCAAACCTCTCCCAACCCTCTTCCACCCTCTCCCAATCCTCTTCCACGCTCTCCCAAACCTCTCCCACCCTCTCCCAACCGTCTCCCAACCCTCTCCCACCCTCTCCCAGACCTCTCCCACCCACTCCCAACTCTCTCCCACCCTCTCCCAACCCTTTCCCACCCTCTGCGAACCATTTCCGACGCTCCCCCTACCCTCTCCCAACCCTCTCCTACCCTCTCCCAACCCTCTCGCACTCTGTCCAACCCCTCTCCCAACCCTCTCCCACCCTCTCCCAACCCCCTACCGCCCTCTCCCAACCCTCTCCCACCCTCTCCCAACCCTCTCCCACCCTCTCCCAACCCTCTCCCCCCATCTCCCAACCCTCTCCGAACCCTCTCCCACCCTCTCCCAACCATCTTCCACCCTCTCCCAACCCGCTCCCACCCTCTCCCACCCTCTCCAAACCCTGACCCAACCCTCTCCCGCCCTCTCCCAACCCTCTCCCACCCTCCCCCAACCCTCTCCCAACCCTCTCCCACCGTCTCCCGACCCTGTCCCACCCTGTCCCAACCCTCTCCCACCCTCTCCCAACCCTCTCCCAACCCTCTCCCAACCCTCTCCCACCATCTCCCAACCCTCTCACCCTCTCCCCAACTTCTGCCACCCTCTCCCAACCCTCTCCCACCCTCTCGCACCCCTCTCCCAACCCTCTCCTACCCTCTCCCAACCCTCTCCCACCCTCTCCCAACCCTGTCCCAACCCTGTCCCAACCCTCTTCCACCCTCTCCCAACCCTCTACCAACCCTCTCCAAACCCTCTCCCACCCTCTCCCAACCCTCTCCCACCCTCTCCAAAGCCTCTCCCACCCTCTCCCAACCCTCTCCCACCCTCTCCCAACCCTCTCCCACCCTCTCCCAACCCTCTCCAAACCCTCTCTCGACCCTCTTCCGCCCTTTCCCGACCCTCTCTCACCCTCTCCCAACCCTCTCCCATCCTCTCCCAACCCTCTTCCAACCTCTCCCAACCCTCTCCCACCCTCTCCGAACCATTTCCCACCCTCTCCCAACCATCTCCGACCATTTGCGCCCCTCTCCCAACCCTCTCCCACCCTCTCCCGACCCTCTCCCACTCTCTCCCAACCTTCCCCAACCCTCTGAAACCCTCTCCCAACCCTCTCCCACCCTTCTCCAAACCCTCTCCCAACCCTCTCCCACCCTCTCCCAACCCTCTCCCGCCCTCTCCCAAGCCTCTCCCACCCTCTCCCAATCCTCTCCCACCCTCTCCCAACCCTCTCCCACCGTCTCCCGACCCTGTCCCACCCTGTCCCAACCCTCTCCCACCCTCTCACAACCCTCTCCGAACCCTCTCCCACCATCGCCCAACCCTCTCACCCTCTCCCCAACTTCTGCCACCCTCTCCCAACCCTTCCCAACCCTGTCCCAACCCTGTCCCAACCCTCTTCCACCCTCCCACAACCCTCTCCCAACCCTCTCCCACCGTCTCCCGACCCTGTCCCACCCTCTCCCACCCTCTCCCACCCTCTCCCAACCCTCTCCCAACCCTTCCCAACCCTGTCCCAACCCTGTCCCAACCCTCTTCCACCCTCTCCCAACCCTCTCCCAACCATCTCCCACCCCCTCCCATCCTCTCCAAACCCTCTCCCAGCCTCTCCCGACCCTCTTGCGGCCTTCCCCGACCCTCCCCCAGCCTCTCGCAACCCTCTCCCATCCTCTCCCAACCATCTCCCACCCTCTCCCAACCCTCTCCCACCCTCTCCCAATCCTCTCCCAATCCTCTCCCACCCTCTCCCAACCCTCTCCCACCCTCTCCCAACCCTCTCCCAACCCTCTCATCCCATCTCCCAACCCTCTCCCAACCATCTCCCACCCCCTCCCATCCTCTCCAAACCCTCTCCCAGCCTCTCCCGACCCTCTTGCGGCCTTCCCCGACCCTCCCCCAGCCTCTCGCAACCCTCTCCCATCCTCTCCCAACCATCTCCCAACCCTCTCCCACCCTCTCCCAATCCTCTCCCAATCCTCTCCCGCCCTGTCCCAACCCTCTACCACCCTCTCCCAACCCTCTCCCAACCCTCTCATCCCATCTCCCAACCCTCTCCCAACCCTCTCCCAACCCTCTCCCACCTTCTTCCGACCCTCTCCGACCCTCTCCCAACCCTCTCCCACCGTTTCCCAACCCTCTCCCAACCCTCTCCCAGCATTTCCCAACCCTCTCACCCTCTCCCCAACCTCTCCCACCCTCTCCCAACCCTCTCCCACCCTCTCGCAACCCTCTCCCGACAGTCTTCCACCCTCTCCCGACCCTCTCCCACCCTCTCCAAACCCTCTTCCACCCTCTCCTAACCCTCTCCCAACCGTTTCCCACCCTCTCCCAACCCTCTCCCACCCTCTCCCAACCCTCTCACCCTCTCCCCACCCTCTCCCACCCTCCCACCCTCTCGCACCCCTCTCGCAATCCTCTCCGAACCCTCTCTCAGCCCTCTCCGACCGTCTCCCAACCCTCTCCAAACCCTCTCCCACCCTCTCCCAACCCTCTCCCACCCTCTCCCAACCCTCTCCGAACCCTTCGCCACCCTGTCCCAACCCTGTCCCAACACTCTCCCACCCTCTCCCAACAGTCCCCCAAACGTCTCCAAACCGTCTCCCACCCTCTCCCGACCGTCTCCGAACCATCTCCCACCCTCTCCTAGCCCTCTCCCAACCCTCTCCCAACCTTCTCCCACCCTCTCCCAACCCTCTCCCACCCTCTCCCAACCCTCTCCCAACCATCTCCCTCCCTCTCCCAACCCGCTCCAAAGCCTTCACCACCCCGTCCCTACCCTGTCCCAACCCGCTCCCATCCTCTCCGAACCCTGTCCCAACCCTCTGCCAACCCTCTCCTACACTCTCCCAATCTCTCCCACCCTCTTCCAACCCTCTCCCAACCCTCTCCCACCCTCTCCCAACCGTCTCCCACCCTCTCCCAACCCTCTACCACCCTCTCCCAACCCTCTCCCAACCCTTCACCACCCTCTCCCAACCCTCTCCCAACCCTTCACCACCCCGTCCCTACCCTGTCCCAACCCGCTCCCATCCTCTCCCAACCCTGTCCCAACCCTCTCCCAACCCTCTCCTACCCTCTCCCAACCGTCTCCCAACCGTCTCCCAGCCTCTCCCAACGCTCTCCGAGCTCTCTCCCAACCCTCTCCCTACCCTCTCTCAATCCTCTCCCACCCTCACCCAACCCTCTCACACGCTCTCCCAACGCTCTCCCAACCCTCCCGCACCCTCTCCCAACCCTCTCCCACCCTCTCCCAGTCCTCTCCGACCCTCTCCCAACCCTGTCCCAACCGTCTCCCACCCTCTCCAAACCCTCTCCAAAGCTCTCCCAACCCTCTCCCACCGTCTCCCAACCCTCTCCCTACCCTCTCCCACCCTCTCCCAACCCTCTCGCACCCTCTCCCTACCCTCTGCTACCCTCTCCCAACGTTCTCCCACTTTCTCCCAACCCTCTCCCACCCTCTCCCAACCCTCTCCCAACCCTCTCCCACCCTCTCCCAACCCTCTCCCACCATCTCCCAACCCTCTCCAACCGTCTCCGAACCCTCTCCCACCCTCTCCCAACCCTCTCCCAACCCTCTCCCACCTTCTCCCAATCCTCTCGCAACCCTCTCCCACCCTCTCCCAACCCTCTTCCACCGTCCCCCAACCCTCTCCCCCCCTCGCCCAACCCTCTCCCACCCTCTCGCAACCCTCTCCCACTCACTCCCAATCATCTCCGACCCTCTCCCACCCTCTCCCAAACCCTCTCCCACCCTCTCCCAACCCTCTCCGAGCCCTCTCCCACCCTCACCCAACCCTCTCACACGCTCTCCCAACGCTCTCCCAACCCTCCCGCACCCTCTCCCAACCCTCTCCCACCCTCTCCCAGTCCTCTCCCACCCTCTCCCAACCCTCTCCAAACCCTCTCCGAACCCTCTCCCACCCTCTCCCAACCCTCTCCCACCGTCTCCCAACCCTCTCCCTACCCTCTCCCACCCTCTCCCAACCCTCTCCCACCCTCTCCCTACCCTCTCCTACCCTCTCCCAACGTTCTCCCACCTTCTCCCAACCCTCTCCCACCCTCTCCCAACCCTCTCCCAACCCTCTCCCGCCCTCTCCCAACCCTCTCCCACCATCTCCCAACCCTCTCCAACCGTCTCCAAACCCTCTCCCACCCTCTCCCAACCCTCTCCCAACCCTCTCCCCCCCTCGCCAAACCCTCTCCCACCCTCTCGCAACCCTCTCCCACTCACTCCCAATCATCTCCGACCCTCTCCCACTCACTCCCAATCATCTGCGACCCTCTCCCAACCCTCTCCCACCCTCTCCCAACCCTCTCCCACCCTCTCCCAACCTTCTCCCAACCATCTCCCACCTCTCCCACCCTCTCCCAACCCTCTCCCAGCCGTCTCCCACCCTCTCCCAACCCTCCCCCACCCTCCCCCGACCCTCTCCCACCCTGTCCCAAGCCTCTCCCATCAATCTCCCATCCTCTCCCAACCCTCTCCCACCCTCTCCAAACCCTCTCCGAACCCTCTCCCACCCTCTCCCAACCCTATCCCAACCCTCTCGCACTCCCTCCCAACCCTCTCCCAACCCTCTTCCACCCTCTCCCAACCCTGTCCCATCCTCTCCCAGCCCTCTCCCAACCGTCTCCCACCCTCTCCCAACCCTCTCCCACTATCTCCCAACCCTCTCCCACCCTCTCCCGAACATCTCCCACCCTCTCCCAACCCTCTGCCAACCCTCTGCCACCCTCTCCCAACCCTCTCCCCACCCTCTTCCTCCCTCTCCCAACCCGCTCCCAACCCTCTCCAGCCCTCTCCCAACCCTCTGCCAACCCTCTCCCACCCTCTCCCAACCCTCCCCCAACCCTCTCCCACCCTCTCCCAACCCTCTCCCATCCTCTCCCAACCCTCTCCCAACCCTCTGCCACCCTCTCCCAACCCTCTCCCCACCCTCTTCCTCCCTCTCCCAACCCGCTCCCAACCCTCTCCAGCCCTCTCCCAACCCTCTGCCAACCCTCTCCCACCCTCTCCCAACCCTCCCCCAACCCTCTCCCACCCTCTCCCAACCCTCTCCCATCCTCTCCCAACCCTCTCCCAACCCTGTCCCAACCCTCTGCCAACCCTCTCTCACCCTCTCCCAACCCTCCCCCTACCCTCTCCCCCCCTCTCCCACCCTCTCCCAACCCTCTCCCAACCCTGTCCCAACCCTCTCCCGCCCTGTCCCAACCCTCTCCCACCCTCTCCTAACCCTCTCCCAACCATCTCCCTCCCTCTCCCAACCCGCTCCCAACCCTCTCCAGCCCTCTCCCAACCCTCCCCCAACCCTCTCCCAACCCTCTCCCACCCTCTCTCAACCCTCTCCCACCCTCTCCGAAACCTCTCCCAGCCGTCTCCCACCCTCTCCCAACCCGCCCCGAACCCTCCCCCGACCCTCTCCCACCCTGTCCCAAGCCTCTCCCAACAATCTCCCATCCTCTCCCAACCCTCTTCCACCCTCTCCAAACCCTCTCCGAACCCTCTCCCACCCTCTCCCAACCCTCTCCCAACCCTCTTCCACCCTCTCCCAACCCTCTGCCAACCCTCTCCCACCCTCTCCCAACCCTCCCCCAACCCTCTCCCATCCTCTCTCAGCCCTCTCCGAACCGTCTCCCAACCGGCTCCGGCCCTCGCCCAACCCTCTCCCAACCCTCTCCCACCCTCTCCCAACCCTCTCCCACAATCTCCCAACCATCTCCCACCCTCTCCCAACCCTCTGCCAACCCTCTCCCACCCTCTCCCCACCCTCTCCCCACCCTCTTCCTCCCTCTCCCAACCCGCTCCCAGCCCTCTTCCAACCCTCTGCCAACCCTCTCCCACCCTCTCCCAACCCTCCCCCAAGCCTCTCCCAGCTTCTCCCAACCCTCTCCCACCCTCTCCCGACCCTCTCCCAACCCTCTCCCAACCATGTCCCAACCCTCTGCCAACCCTCTCCCACCCTCTCCCAACCCTCTCCCACCCTCTCCCAACCCTCTCCCACCCTCTCCCAACCCTCTCACAACCCTGTCCAAACCCTCTCCCGCCCTGTCCCAACCCTCTCCCACCCTCTCCCAACCCTCCCCCAACCCTCTCCCAACGCTCTCCGACCCTCTGCCAACCCTTTCCCACCCTCTCTCAACCCTCTCCCACCCTCTCCCAACCCTCTGACACCCTCTCCCAACCCTCTCCCACCCTCTCCCGACCCTCTCTCAACCCTCTCCCAACCATGTCCCAACCCTCTGCCAACCCTCTCCCACCCTCTCCCAACCCTCTCCCACCCTGTCCCAACCCTCTCCCAACCCTGTCCCAACCCTCTCCCGCCCTGTCCCAACCCTCTCCCACCCTCTCCCAACCCTCCCCCAACCCTCTCCCAACGCTCTCCCACCCTCTCCCAACCCTCTCTCACCCTCTCTCAACCATCTCCCACCCTCTCCCAACCCTCTGACACCCTCTCCCAACCCTCTCCCACCCTCTGCCAACCCTCTCCCAACCCTCTCCCACCCTCTCCCAACCCTGTCCCACCCTGTCCCAACCCTGTCCCACCCTCTCCCAACCCTCTCCCAACCCTCTCCCACCCTCTCTCAACCCTCTCCCACCCTCTCCCAACCCTGTCCCACCCTCTCCCAACCCTCTCCCAATCCTGTCCCAACCCTCTGCCAACCCTCTCCCAGCCGTCTCCTAGCCTCTCCCAACCCTCCCCCACCCTCCCCCGACCCTCTCTCACCCTGTCCCAAGCCTCTCCCAACCATGTCCCAACCCTCTGCCAACCCTCTCCCACCCTCTCCCAACCCTCTCCCACCCTGTCCCAACCCTCTCCCAACCCTGTCCCAACCCTCTCCCGCCCTGTCCCAACCCTCTCCCACCCTCTCCCAACCCTCCCCCAACCCTCTCCCAACGCTCTCCCACCCTCTCCCAACCCTCTCTCACCCTCTCTCAACCATCTCCCACCCTCTCCCAACCCTCTGACACCCTCTCCCAACCCTCTCCCACCCTCTGCCAACCCTCTCCCAACCCTCTCCCACCCTCTCCCAACCCTGTCCCACCCTGTCCCAACCCTGTCCCACCCTCTCCCAACCCTCTCCCAACCCTCTCCCACCCTCTCTCAACCCTCTCCCACCCTCTCCCAACCCTGTCCCACCCTCTCCCAACCCTCTCCCAATCCTGTCCCAACCCTCTGCCAACCCTCTCCCAGCCGTCTCCTAGCCTCTCCCAACCCTCCCCCACCCTCCCCCGACCCTCTCTCACCCTGTCCCAAGCCTCTCCCAACAATCTCCCATCCTCTCCCAACCCTCTCCCACCCTCTCCAAACCCTCTCCGAACCCTCTCCCACCCTCTCCCAACCCTATCCCAACCCTCTCGCACTCCCTCCCAACCCTCTCCCAACCCTCTTCCACCCTCTCCCAACCCTGTCCCATCCTCTCCCAGCCCTCTCCCAACCGTCTCCCACCCTCGCCCAACCCTCTCCCAAACCTCTCCCACCCTCTCCCAACCCTCTCCCACCCTCTCCCGAACATCTCCCACCCTCTCCCAACCCTCTGCCAACCCTCTGCCACCCTCTCCCAACCCTCTCCCCACCCTCATCCACCCTCTCCCAACCCGCTCCCAACCGTCTCCAGCCCTCTCCCAACCCTCTCCCAACCCTCCCCCACCCTCTCCCAACCCTCCCCCAACCCTCTCCCACCCTCTCCCAACCCTCTCCCATCCTCTCCGAACCCTCTCCGAACCCTGTCCCAACCCTCTGCCAACCCTCTCTCACCCTCTCCCTACCCTCCCCCAACCCTCTCCCCCCCTCTCCCACCCTCTCCCAACCCTCTCCCAACCCTCTCCCAACCCTGTCCCAACCCTCTCCCGCCCTGTCCCGACCCTCTCCCACCCTCTCCTAACCCTCTCCCAACCATCTCCCTCCCTCTCCCAACCCTCTCCAGCCCTCTCCCAACCCTCCCCCAACCCTCTCCCAACCCTCTCCCACCCTCTCTCAACCCTCTCCCACCCTCTCCGAACCCTCTCCCAGCCGTCTCCCACCCTCTCCCAACCCGCCCCGAACCCTCCCCCGACCCTCTCCCACCCTGTCCCAAGCCTCTCCCAACAATCTCCCATCCTCTCCCGACCCTCTCCCACCCTCTCCAAACCCTCTCCGAACCCTCTCCCACCCTCTCCCAACCCTCTCCCAACCCTCTCGCACTCCCTCCCAACCCTCTCCCAACCCTCTTCCACCCTCTCCCAACCCTCTCCCATCCTCTCCCAGCCCTCTCCCAACCGTCTCCCAACCGTCTCCGGCCCTCGCCCAACCCTCTCCCAACCCTCTCCCACCCTCTCCCAACCCTCTCCCACAGTCTCCCAACCATCTCCCACCCTCTCCCAACCCTCTGCCAACCCTCTCCCACCCTCTCCCCACCCTCTCCCCACCCTCTTCCTCCCTCTCCCAACCCGCTCCCAACCCTCTCCAGCCCTCTTCCAACCCTCTGCCAACCCTCTCCCACCCTCTCCCAACCCTCCCCCAAGCCTCTCCCAGCTTCTCCCAACCCTCTCCCACCCTCTCCCGACCCTCTCCCAACCCTCTCCCAACCATGTCCCAACCCTCTCCCACCCTCTCCCAACCCTCCCCCAACCCTCTCCCACCCTCTCCCAACCCTCTCCCACCCTCTCCCAACCCTCTCCCAACCCTGTCCCAACCCTCTCCCGCCCTGTCCCAACCCTCTCCCACCCTCTCCCAACCCTCCCCCAACCCTCTCCCAACGCTCTCCGACCCTCTCCCAACCCTCTCCCACCCTCTCTCAACCCTCTCCCACCCTCTCCCAACCCTCCGACACCCTCTCCCAACCCTCTCCCACCCTCTCCCGACCCTCTCCCAACCCTCTCCCAACCATGTCCCAACCCTCTACCAACCCTCTCCCACCCTCTCCCAACCCTCTCCCACCCTCTTCCAACCCTCTCCCAACCCTGTCCCAACCCTCTCCCGCCCTGTCCCAACCCTCTCCCACCCTCTCCCAACCCTCCCCCAACCCTCTCCCAACGCTCTCCCAACCCTCTCCCACCCTCTCTCAACCCTCTCCCACCCTCTCCCAACCCTCTGTTCCCGCAGCGACGATTCTCGCTGCACTCCCCCTGGTCGCCAACTGGCTCGAGCAATTCCCCCCCGCCATCCCCCCGTCAGCCTTCCGGATCACGCCGCCTTTCCCAGTGGGCGACCTCTGGACCTGCTTCTGGTCCTGCGACTACACCTCGTGCTGGACCGACAGCCCCCCTCCCGGCAGCCAACCCCCCCTCTACTACTGGCGTCATCCGAGCACAGGTAGCCCGTGGACAGTCGGCCCTGACCTCAGGGCTGTACCCACTGTCTGCTCCGCGTCCTGCCCTGCATGCGGCCGCCCTGCGCCCCACGCTGCCGCAGTCCACATGCCGGTCGGCACCGTACAGTGCCTCCCCCATTTCTTCTGCGTGCACCCCCGGAGGCATCCGCCTTTCTGCACACGAACCTTGGCCCAGCACTGCACCCTGGCCTTCCATGGGTTACGTGTGGACGGCGCAATGCCTGTACACGTCCTCCCCTGGTCCTCCCTCTGCACTCCGCAGCTGCCCCAAATCCTGCTGCCCCCCCCTCCATACCTCCGCGCTCTCCCCCCCCCCGCCCCGTCCGAGGCAGACCTCGTCCAGCCCACAGCGCTGACGTTCATGACCCACAATTGGGGGGGCATCGTCTTGCAGACGGGTCTTGCGCGCCTTTGGGTTGACGCCCTTTGCCCGGACGTCCTCTGCTGGCACGAGCTCTGGGACATCGGGTCCGCCCGCGCAGCCATCCCTCCCTCGTACGAAGCCCTATGGGGCACGGCCGACGGAGCAGGGACTGGTTTCGTTATAGCATGGAAGAAGAGTCTCCGCCGACGCCCTGACGACGCCACGCTTGACTTCGACGGCGACCACTGGATTGCTGCCCTTCTCCCGCTTTGGCATGTCGGTCGCCTGCTCGTTCTCAACGTCCACCTTCACCCGAAGATCACTTACCGTGAGTGGATGCAGCAGGTCCGCCGCATGGAGCAGCTCCGGCGTGACCTGCAGCCAGACTACAGCTTCCTCTCGGGCGACTTCAACGCCACGGACGCCCCCGGCACACCCCTCGCGTCCGCCCTCTCCCCGTCAGGTGCCCTGCACAACTACCTCCGCGTCCTCCCCACTGGCACCCCCACCAACCACACCATCGTCAAGGGCGCCCGCCGAGCGACGGCCATCGACCACGTCTTCATCCACGGTCCCGTAGCTGAGGCCCGTCACCAGCTTCTACCGTCCCGCAGCTCGCACGCCGTCATAGTGGTCACTGTCACCCTGCTGACCGCGTCAGCGGACGCGTGGGCCTGGCGACGTTTCCGGTGGCGCAGGGCCAGCCCTTTTGAGCTGGACATCCTGGGAGCCGCCCTCGATCTGGTATGGGGATGGCTCTCGCTCACTCCGGCGCTCCCCGACGACTACGTGGCGTCCCACCACGAGATCGCTGCGCAACTCGTCCCACGACCCCCAGACACGCGCCAGCTCATTCACCGCCTCGCCCAGCGCAGTTTCCCCCTGAGCCCCGAGCAGCTGGATCTGCAGATCACAGACCTTCGGGAGGCGGCAGAGGCTCGCGGGGCCCAGAACCGGCTGGACGTCCTCCGCTCGGCCTCCATCACGTCCGCCACGCGCACCGCCCTGCAGCTCCCCTCCCCCCCCCTGGAACCCTTCAGCGGCATACTACCCCGCCCGGGGGCCACTCTCCCCACACGCGACGCCCGCCTCCACGAGGTTCACAGCCAGTCCTCAGCACAAACATGCAACCGCCACCTACAGCTCGACCACGAGTTCTTCAGCTCCAGGTGTGACGCTACCGCCTGGGCCCCCATGCGCCGCCCCTCCTTGGAGCTGCCCGCCGTTCACCTTCTGGCCCTCCTTCGGGCTGGCCACCCCCCCGACCACCCCGACACGCCCCGGACTTACCTCCAGCAACTCAACTCCCAGCCCCTGCTGACACCGGCATCCCTCGCACAGCGGCGCCTCGGCAAGCGCACCCTTGCCGTGTCCTCCGACAACGTCACGAGGTCTGTCCTCTTCCGGGCAGGAGGCGGGGTGCAGCTGGGCCTGCACCACTCCCTACTTCAGGCCGAGGCAGGCACCCCCACCGTCCTCAACGAGACGGTGCGATATGGCATCTACAAAGGCAAGGCCAGCAAGCCCCTCCCTCGACACCTGGCCCGCTCTTTCCGTCCAGTGGATGTGGAGTCGGCGGCGTCAGGGACGCTCTCAGGTATAGCTTCAGACCGCCTGGCCGCCAACCTGGAAGTATCGGGGGCGTACACCCCCGTCGTGTTCTCCTACCGTACCGGCCTGAGCTCCTCCTTCATGGTGTTGGTGGGGCGCGCGGCCGCTTACAGTAGCCTATTGGAGCACGGCTCATGCGCGATCTGCGACTGGGACGAGTCAGACGCGTACTTACGAGTCGTCAGGGAGTTCACTCACCACCTCCTCCGCTGTCTCCCTGGCGTCTGGGACTACTCCCGGTGGGCTAGCAGTTTCTATGGCCGACTAGTCATCCGGGTGATCACTCGCGAGGGTTTCGCCCCTCCTTTCTCCACGGGGGAAGGTGGCAACCAGGGGGACGCCTTCGCAGCCCTACACTATCAGGCCCCCAGCCACGTCCTCACCCTCTCCCTCGACATCGACAGGTCCGTGACTCTCCCCCTCCGCCTGCCAGGCCTTCACGTCCCCTTGCCGGCAACCCTGCTCGTCTACAGCGATGACCGGCGTTTTCTGGCCCCCACGCTCCGCGGGGCAGTCGCTCTGGCCGACGCAAGCAGAGACGCCTCCCGACGGGCCGGCAGAATCGTCCACCCCGACAAGCTCGAGTATTTCCTGGTCCGGTTAGTGCGCCACGGCATCATTCAGGAGCGATGCCCTGTCCCCGACACGGAACAGCACACAGCCTCGTTGCCCCCAGAGCTAGTGGGAATTCCGCTGCTGCCTGAGCTCCCGCTTCTCCGAGCCGCCAACAAGTCCCTTGCCGCCTTGCGATCAGTACACAAATCCACAGCCCGCGGCCCCGCATCCCCGGTCCTGCGACTACGGGCCCTGCACTCCTTTGGGCTGTAGGTGCTGGACTACATCGCTGGAGGCGTACTGCTCACTGCCAACGACCTGCGCCCCCACCAGCGCATCACGGATGACGTCCACTCGGCCGCTTTTCGCCTCCCTCCCTGGGTCCATCGCTCCCTCCTCCGCCTGCCGATCTCCTCAGGCGGGTTTGGCGCCCCCGACCTGGTCCTGCGCTCCCAACTGCACCTCCTCATCTCCTACCTGCGTGCGTCCTGGAGCACCAACCTCCTCGCAGTTGCAGCGTCGCACCTTCTACTTTCACTCCCCCCCCGCGCGGACTGGCACCCCGAGGGGTCGCGCCTTCGCCGCGACCTTCTCCCCCACGGGGTCGAAGTACACCCCTGCCCCACCCCCGTACTACGAGAGGTCCCTTTCCACAGCTCCGGCGACATCACACCGCTACGCTCCTGGAGTTTCGCAGTGGCAGCCACCGACGGCAGCCAGGCGGTCCGCCGACTCGGGGCAGGGGTCGTCCTGTGGCACCCCACCACCGGGATTTTCTACCGCCTATGGTTCGGAGTGCTGTCCTGCGCTGGCCACTCCACTGATGCCGAATGGATGGCCAAGATTGCGCTGCTCTTCGCCCTGGGCGACCGGCCAGGCGAACTGCTTCTGGCCACAGACTCCACGGCGGCGCTCACCGCCAACCTCACGCGCGCTCCGCGCAACGGCACCCTCCTACAGCTCCCCTTTCGCTCAGCGGTCGTCCAGCTTCGTGCCCAGGTCTTTGAGGCCTGGCTCCCGGCCCAGCACGACTCTGAGTCGTCCACCCTGCTCGCCACGCTCAATGCTGCCGCCGATCAGCTCGCTGCCCTCGGTGCAGACGCAGCGCTGCCCAACGCCGTGCCCTGGCTACACCGCTTTTCAGGCAGGGTCTTGTGTACCCACCAGGGAGGCCTCCTCCTCAACCCCCAGGGGGCGGCAAACGACATCTCGTCCCAAAGCAGCATCGCAGAGTACAGTCGGCATTTTCCACCCCCGGACCCCACCTGGTCCTCCTCCCACCTCATCGAGGCCATCGACAACGCCTCCTTGGAGCCGCGGGCAGTCCACGTCATCATGCTGCACCGTCTACTATCGTCTCAGCGCCACCCCACAGCGTACGGCGGCGTGGTTTGCCCGTATTGCCACCTGGCCCAGACGGACGTCGCCGACCACCTGCTCCGTCGCTGCCCACCTTTTTTCCTCCAGTACCTCACCCTGGCCTGGCGGGTGCTGCGACACCCATCTGTCTTCCCCCTCGTGGCAGCGTCCTCAAGGACCCTCTCCCACGATCTCCCAACCATCTCCCACCCTCTCCCAACCCTCTGCCAACCCTCTCCCACCCTCTCCCAACCCTCTCCCCACCCTCTTCCTCCCTCTCCCAACCCGCTCCCAACCCTCTCCCACCCTCTCCCAACCCTGTCCCACCCTCTCCCAACCCTGTCCCACCCTCTGCCAACCCCCTCCCACCCTCTCCCGACCCTCGCCCACCCTCTCCCAACCCTCTCCCAACCCTCACCTACCCTCTGCTACACTCTCCCAACCCTGTGCCAACCCTCTCCCGCCCTGTGCCAACCCTCACCCGCCCTCTCGCAACCCTCTCCCACCATCCCCCAACCCTCTCCCACCCTGTCCCAAGCCTCTCCCAAGCCTCTCCCATCCTCTCCCAACCCTCTCCCACCCTCTCCTAACCCTCTCCGAACCCTCTCCCACCCTCTCCCAACCCTCCTCCACCCTCTCCCAACCCTCTCCCATACTCTCCAGCCCTCTCCCAACCCGCCCCCAACCCTCTCCCAACGCTCTCCCACCCTCTCTCAACACTCTCCCAGCCTCTCCCAACCCTCTCACACCCTCTCCCAACCCTCTCCCTCCCTCTGCCAACCCTCCCCAAACCCTCTCCCAACCCTCTCCCACCCTCTCTCAACCCTCTCCCAACCCTGTCCCACCCTCTCCCGAACATCTCCCACCCTCTGCCAAACCCCTCCCAACCCTCTCCCAACCCTCACCCACCCTCTACCACACTCTCCCAACCCTGTGCCAACCCTCTCCCGCCCTGTCCCAACCCTCTCCCAACCCTCTCCCACCCTCCCCCAATCCTCTAGCAAACCCGCTCGCAACCCTCTCCCACCCTCTCCCAACCCTCTCCCAACCCTCTCCCAACCTCTCCCAACCCTCTCCCACCCTCTTCCAGCACTCTCCCAACCCTCTCCCGCCGTCTCCCAACCCTCTCCCAACCTGCGCCAACCATCTCCCACCCTCTTCCAATACTCTCCCAACCCTCTCCCGCCCTCACCCAACTCTCCCCCACTCTCTCCCAACCCTCTCCCAACTCTCTCCCACCCTCTCCCAGCCCTCCCCCACCCTCCCCCGACCCTGTCCCCCCCTCCCCCAACCATCTCCCAACCCTATCAAACCCTCTCAAACCCTCTCCCAACCCTCTCCCGCCCTCTCGCAACCGTCTCCCACCCTCTCCCAACCCTCTCCCACCTTCTCCGAACCATGTCCGACCCTCTCCCAACCTTCCCCCAACCCTCTCCCATCCTCTCCCAACCCTCTCCCAGCCTCTCCCAACCCTCTCCCCCCGTCTCCCAACCCTCTCCCACCCTCTGCCAACGCCCTCCCAACCATCTTCCACCCTCTCCCACCGTCTCCCAACCCTCTCACAACCGTCTCCCACCCTGTCCCAACCCTCTCCCAACCCTCTCCCAACCCTCTCCCACCCTCTCGCACCCTCTCCCAACCCTCTCCCAACCCTCTCCCGCCCTCTCCCAACCCTCTCCCACCCTGCCCCAACCCTCTCCCACCCTCTGCCAACCCTCTGCAAACCCTCTCCCACCCTCTCCCAACCCTCTCCCACGCTATCCCAACCCTCTACCACCCTCCCCGAACCCTCTCCCACCCTCTGCCAACCCTCTCGCAACCTCACCCGACCCTCTCCGACCATCTCCCAACCCTCTCAAACCATCTCCCAACCCTCTCCCACCCTCTCCCAACCCTCTCCCAACCCTCTTCCGCCCTCTCCCAACCCTCTCACACCCTCTCCCAACGCTCTCCCAACCCTCTGCCACCCTCTCCCAACCCCCCACCCTCGCCCACCCTCTCCCAACCCTCTCCCACCCTCTCCCAAGCATCATCGACGCTCTCCAAAGCATCATCGACGCTCTCCCAACCCTCTCCCACCCTCTCCCAACCTCTCCCAACCCTCTCCTACCCTCTCCCAACCCTCTCCCAACCCTCTCCCACCCTCTCCCAAACCTCTCCCACCCTCTCCCAAGCCTCTCCCAACCCTCTCCCACCCTCTTCCACCCTCACCCAACCCTCACCCTCTCCCAACCCTCTCCCAACCCTCTCCCACCCTCGCCCAACCCTCTGCCACCCTCTCCCACCCTCTCCCAACCCTCACCCTCTCCCAACCCTCTCCCACCCTCTCCCAACCCTGTCCCACCCTCTCTGAACCCTCTCCCACCCGCTCCCACCCTCTCCCAACCCTCTCCCACCCTCTCCCAACCCTCTCCCAACCCTCTCCCACCCTCTCCCGACCCCCCACCCTCTCCCACCCTCTCCCAACCCTCTCCCACCCTCTCCCAAGCATCATCGATGCTCTCCCAAGCATCATCCACGCTCTCCCAACCCTCTCCCACCCTCTCCCAACCCTCTCCAACCCTCTCCCACCCTCTCCCAACCCTCTCCTACCCTCTCCCAACCCTCTCCCACCCTCTCCCAAACCTCTCCCACCCTCTCCCAACCCTCTCCCAACCCTCTCCCACCCTCTCCCAACCCTCACCCTCTCCGAACCCTCTCCCAACCCTCTTCCACCCTCGCCCAACCCTCTCCCACCCTCTCCGACGCTCTCCCAACCCTCACCCTCTCCCAACCCTCTCCCACCCTCTCCCAACCCTGTCCAACCCTCTCTGAACCCTCTCCCACCCTCTGCCACCCTCTCCCGACCCTCTCCCACGCTCTCCCAACACTCTCCCAATCCACTCAAACCCTCTCGCAACGTCTCCCACCCTCTCCCCACCCTCACCCTCTCCCAACCCTCTCCAACCCTCTCCCAACCCTGTTCCACCCTCTGTGAACCCTCTCCCACCCTCTGCCACCCCTCTACCACCATCTCCCAACCCTCTGCCACGCTCTCCCAACCCTCTCCCAATCCACTCAAACCCTCTCCCAACCGTCTCCCACCCTCTCCCAACCCTCACCCTCTCCCCACCCTCTCCCACCCTCTCCCAACCCTGTCCCACCCTCTCCCACCCATTCCCACCCTCTCCCACCCTCTCCCAACCCTCTCCCAACCCTCTCCCAACCATCTCCCAACCCTCTCCCATCCTCGCCCAACCCTCTCCCACCCTCTCCCACCCTCGCCCAACCCTCTCCCACCCGCTCCCAACCCTCTCCCACGCTATCCCAACCCTCTACCACCCTCCCCGAACCCTCTCCCACCCTCTGCCAACCCTCTCGCAACCTCACCCGACCCTCTCCGACCATCTCCCAACCCTCTCAAACCATCTCCCAACCCTCTCCCACCCTCTCCCAACCCTCTCCCAACCCTCTTCCGCCCTCTCCCAACCCTCTCACACCCTCTCCCAACGCTCTCCCAACCCTCTGCCACCCTCTCCCAACCCCCCACCCTCGCCCACCCTCTCCCAACCCTCTCCCACCCTCTCCCAAGCATCATCGACGCTCTCCCAAGCATCATCGACGCTCTCCCAACCCTCTCCCACCCTCTCCCAACCTCTCCCAACCCTCTCCTACCCTCTCCCAACCCTCCCCCAACCCTCTCCCACCCTCTCCCAAACCTCTCCCACCCTCTCCCAAGCCTCTCCCAACCCTCTCCCACCCTCTTCCACCCTCTCCCAACCCTCACCCTCTCCCAACCCTCTCCCAACCCTCTCCCACCCTCGCCCAACCCTCTGCCACCCTCTCCCACCCTCTCCCAACCCTCACCCTCGCCCAACCCTCTCCCACCCTCTCCCAACCCTGTCCCACCCTCTCTAAACCCTCTCCCACCCGCTCCCACCCTCTCCCACCCTCTCCCAACCCTCTCCCACCCTCTCCCAACCCTCTCCCAACCCTCTCCCACCCTCTCCCAACCCCCCGGCCTCGCCCACCCTCTCCCAACCCTCTCCCAAGCATCATCGACGCTCTCCCAAGCATCATCGACGCTCTCCCAACCCTCTCCCACCCTCTCCCAACCTCTCCCAACCCTCTCCTACCCTCTCCCAACCCTCTCCCAAACCTCTCCCACCCTCTCCCAAGCCTCTCCCAACCCTCTCCCACCCTCTTCCACCCTCTCCCAACCCTCACCCTCTCCCAACCCTCTCCCAACCCTCTCCCACCCTCGCCCAACCCTCTGCCACCCTCTCCCACCCTCTCCCAACCCTCACCCTCTCCCAACCCTCTCCCACCCTCTCCCAACCCTGTCCCACCCTCTCTAAACCCTCTCCCACCCGCTCCCACCCTCTCCCACCCTCTCCCAACCCTCTCCCACCCTCTCCCAACCCTCTCCCAACCCTCTCCCACCCTCTCCCAACCCCCCACCCTCTCCCACCCTCTCCCAACCCTCTCCCACCCTCTCCCAAGCATCATCGACGCTCTCCCAAGCATCATCCACGCTCTCCCAACCCTCTTCCACCCTCTCCCGACCCTCTCCAACCCTCTCCCAACCCTCTCCCAACCCTCTCCCACCCTCTCCCAAGCATCATCGACGCTCTCCCAAGCATCATCCACGCTCTCCCAACCCTCTTCCACCCTCTCCCACCCTCTCCCACCCTCTCCCAACCCTCTCCCACCCTCTCCCAAGCATCATCGACGCTCTCCCAAGCATCATCCACGCTCTCCCAACCCTCTCCCAACCTCTCCCAACCCTCTCCCACCCTCTCCCAACCCTCTCCCAACCCTCTCCCACCCTCTCCCAACCCCCCACCCTCTCCCACCCTCTCCCAACCCTCTCCCACCCTCTCCCAAGCATCATCGACCCTCTCCCAAGCATCATCCACGCTCTCCCAACCCTCTCCTACCCTCTGCTGCGCTCATGCGCAGCCCCATGATGCGCTCCTGCGCAGCCCCATGATGCGCCCTTGCGCAGCCCCATGCTGCGCCCCTGCGCAGCCCCATGCTGCGCTCATGCGCAGCCCCATGCTGCGCCCCTGCGCAGCCCCATGCTGCGCTCCTCTGCCGCTCCGCACAGCTCCCCTGCGCAGCCCCATGCTGCGCTCATGCGCAGCCCCATGCTGCGCCCCTGCGCAGCCCCATGCTGCGCTCCTCTGCCGCTCCACACAGCTCCCCTGCGCAGCCCCATGCTGCGCCCCTGCGCAGCCCCATGCTGCGCTCATGCGCAGCCCCATGCTGCACCCATGCACATCTGCAAGCAGCGCCCCGGTGCAGCTCCATGCTGCCCCTGCGCAGCCCCATGCTTTGCTGCGCAGCCACACGCAGCGCCCCTGCGCAGCCCCATGCTGCGCCCCTGCGCAGCCATGTGCTGCGCCCATGCGCAGCCCCATGCTGCGCTCATGCGTAGCCCCATGCTTCGCTGCGCAGCCACACGCAGCACCCCTGAGCAGCCCCATGCTGCGCTCATGCGCAGCCCCGCGCAGCGCCCCTGCGCAGCCCCATGCTTCGCTCATGCGCAACCCCACACAGCGCCCCTGCGCAGCCCCATGCTGCGCCCCTGCGCAGCCCCATGCTTCGCTCATGCGCAGCCCCGCGCAGCGCCCCTGCGCAGCCCCACGCTGCGCCCCTGTGCAGCCCCATGCTACGCTCATGCGTGGCCCATGCTGCGCTCATGCGCAGCCCCATGCTGCGCCCCTCTGCAGCCCCATGCTACACTCATGCGTGGCCCCATGCTGCGCTCGTGCGCAGCCCCATGCTGCGCCCCTCCGCAGCCCCATGCTACTCTCATGCGCAGCCCCATGCTGCGCTCATGCGCAGCCCCATGCTGCACCCATGCACAGCTGCAGGCAGCGCCCCAGTGCAGCTCCAGGCTGCGCCCCCGCGCAGCGCCCATGCACAGCCCCATGCTGCGCTCCTGCGCCGCTCCGCGCAGCGCCCCTGCTCAGCCCCAAGTTGCGCTCATGCGCAGCCCCAGGCTGCGCTCCTGCGCAGCCC